>BSBN01000935.1:0-600000 GCA_027924645.1 Cunninghamia lanceolata
AACCCGCATGCTACATATTTCCTTCCTTGGTTGGGAAGTTACATAGCCCCAAGTCCATCTTGGTCCATTAACCTACGATAAAGCATACTTTGATCGGGCTATGGGAGTTGGATTTAAGGTCAAAGTCTAAGAGTTGGTTTCTCATTTTCAAGTCTCACCAGGATTTATTGGAAGCTCCTATCAAGTCAATAGAGTATAAATTTTTTAGTTTCATTGGGTGGCAGGGATGGAATTTGGTTTATGCTTAGAGGAAGCATGAATCTATTGAGGTTTAATTTGAGTTCCATGGAGTGGACTTTATTTCTAGGTGCCGAGGTGAAGATATAATAGATATGAGTGCAAGAAGGGAATTTTGCACATGCCTTATGTTGGAGTAGCCAAGATCAATTTGTAAGATCAAACAATCCACAAACAAGAAAATGCAAGATAAGAATAATATAATACTTGAAGTGTTCAAAATGTACATAAAAGCCCTTATATATAAAGGCAAGGATGAGGAGGTGAGAAGGTAGGATTGAATGTCTGATTACCCTTCCAAAGGTGTGACACATGTGGGCTCACTTAGGACAAGTGTGAGGACACATGTTGTGTACACATGAGGTGAGACAAAAATGAAAAAGTCTCTCTAAGTGAGCTTAAGTGTAGTGTGAATATGGCCTAGTCAAGCTAGATAGGTAAACATGTTCACACTAACACTCCCCTTTAAGTGATACTTAAGAAAAAAGCTAAACATTGAAAAGTGCAAAGATGTATGAATGGGTCCTGAAAATAAGGCCTGATGAGCTACCATGTACAAAAGATTTCTCGCAAATAGAGAAAAGGAGAAAACCCTATGGAAAAAACACCTCTCCAAAAGAGAGAACGAGAAGGACAAATAAGCCTCCTCAAAAGTTGTCCCTAAAATATAGAAACATAAATAACTTTTGAAGCATGTAGGAAGAAGAACTAGTGTCTGCTGTAATCAAAGAACCCTCCAATGAATGTAGATCAGGATAAGCTAGGAACAAAACTCTATGGGTGTCCTCAATAACACTGTGCAACTATATATGCACATATGACATGAAGGAAAAATAATTCATGAAATGGAAACTCAAGCATATATGCACAGATGAGACAAAGGCAAAAACAATCTATGAAATTGAAAATGTAGATGGTACTATGATCAAAGAGACACAAAAATATTGCATGAGTTACCCCATTGACACTACTAAAAATGTACAAATGGTGCTCTACAAATACACCAAACCAATGTATCACAAATACTGATCAATTGAATAAGGTAAAAGGTTGCCTCTAAAATAGGAATTTAAGAGTGTCTATATAGTATCAGTCTCATCTCATCGAAATGCATGGGTAACTAGTCATTGCATTCACCTAGTACATAGAAACAAAAACAAAACACATAGCTCACTCCATAGCAAAACCAAAGAAACATTAATAGCATAACCATGTGATAATACTCCCCATAATAATGACAAGGAAGATATATCAACATATCAATTGAAATGTGGTACAAAGGTGTGCAAAGGGTTGCAACATCATGTCCAATATGATGTACAAGAAATTGAAAAGAGTGTGCAAGAATAAGGCACACTTTGAGGCTAGAATGTTCAATTCTTTGTTGTCATGGATGGACACTTACCAAACAAATTTGTTCTGGCAAAAACAAGGCACTTACACAACCCCCCATGGTACTTTATAAAATAGTGTGAGTACAAAAGAGGCACACTATGATGTGCAAGAATCCCATAAAAAGGAACACAAATTAGATATGACACTTTATATGAGTGTGTTTACAAACAAATGTGTTGGTAGAGTTCTTATAAGTGTCCAAAAATACTGAGAGTTCTAGTTTATGTCATGACATGTGAAAGGAAACATAGGAAGATAGAGACTTCTAATTATCAAAAAAATGACAAAAACTAAAAAATTAAACCCCCAAAACAAATATTATTGTAAAAGTGTGCCCCCAGATAAATTACAAGTTTGGAGTATAATTTGTACAATTTGGAAACCTAAATCGACCGTTCATAACATGGCGATTATAAAGTTTTATAGGAAATAGATGTTCTAAGGAAAAAAAAACTATATGTACCATTACATTCCTTGTGTTTTTTCTAATAAATTTAAAACAAAATTGCTAAATTTTAACATTGTGGGAAAAAGTTATGCCTTGTCAAAAAATATCAAAAAAAGAGTGCAAAATAGTCTTTTAGAGGAAAATTCCTAAAAAATATAGAAATATGGGAAAAATTAATTACATCATGGTGAATTTCTCAAAAAATCTTTTCAACGCTTATAAGAAGTCAAAAATATGACTTCATATGCCCAAGTTATGTAAAAAAGAAAAAAAACACCCCCTTTAGAAGGCATTAGGCCTTGGTGGCTCTATAGTGGCCATAGGGTGGCGTCCCTAGTGGTACTAGGGTAGAGGTGGTGCTTGGGTAGTGCATTGGTGTTGTAAAGAGTGGTATGGTTGGAAATACACCTAAGTGAAGCTGAGGAGGCAGACCACCGACGACTGGGTAGAAGGCAGACCTCGAGTAACATTGTAGTGGTTTGTTGGCAATCCTTGATTGGTTCTTTTGTGGTGGAATCCCTAGCCCTGGGTTGGGCAAGACTAGGGACTAAATTCACACATGACCAGAGGTTGTGGCTGTGCCCAAAACCCCTGTGCAATGACCTGCATGCAAAGACCAATGAGCATAATGATAATCCATTGAATAAAACATATATCTAGTGGACTTGAAGAACACTAATTACAATGGTGTAGGGCTAATGTCTTGCTTGCATAGAAGTGTAACTTGCTCTGCAAAAAATTGCTATTTGAAATAAAAAACTACTGTGCAAACAATTTAACAATGGGGTAAAGGTAGAGACCTCTAGGTAAAAAACCTTAATCAAAGTTAAAGTGTAGTGTAGGAAATCATATGACTGTACTTCCATTTGGATCATACAGATGATACATATTTCCATACAGCTACCATTGGAGCCCCTCTGAAAAACACCAAAAAAATTACATTTCCAAACATTATTGAGTTTATAGTTGATCCTAACATTTTTGGGCCTTTACCGTGAGGTTAGTTTTGCTCCAAGATAAAATGTATGAAAGTCAATGCCCAAAACCCCCCTAAATAAGAGATGTATCTTTCAAATTCAAGATAATTTATAAAGGGATTTGCAACTTGGATCTGATACCATGCTGGAGTAGCCAAGATCAACTTGAAAGATCAAATAATCCATAAACAATAAAATGCAAGATAAGAATAATATCATACAAAGTGTTCAAAATGTACATAGAATCTCTTGCATATAAACGAAAGGATGGGGAGGTGAGAAGGTAGGACTAAATGTTTGACTATCCCTCCAAAGGTGTGACATATGTGGGCTGGCTTGGACAAGTGTGAGGACACATGTTGTGTACATGTGAGGTGAGACAAAAGTGAAAAAGTCTCTCTAAGTGAGCTTAAGTGTAGTGTGAATAGGACCTAGTCAAGCTAGACAGGTAAACACCATGTTCACACTAACAATTTACCAGAATATCCCTTATTACTGAAGAATTCTACCCCACTCCACCCCATCATTGAAGACTAAAATTTGTAAGCAAAGCATAAGTGATTTTGTTTTCATTTATTAAGATATAATGGATACTAGTGTGAGGAGATCATTTTTATACCCTTCACAATATCTTTCCATTTCTTACTACAATCTACTTCACCAAATCCCATTATTCAAAACTAAGTAGAGAGGATGGTTTTGGTTTTAGTTCTTATCTTGTATATAATGTCTTGATTTGTTAAACCATTTATATTCTACATATATTTTCCATGTACATATTGTTGAGTAGAAAAGAGAGAATATATCAATAGATCAAACTAGGTCAAACCCTCTTCTACAAAACATTGGGGCATAAACTAAGCTTGGCTTCTACCCAACAAGGAGAGCCAAACTACTAGGGTTCTGCCTTTTTGTTGTATAGAGAAGAAATTAATCAAATCCAATCAATCAAGCTAGAACAAAGACAAGAAACCCTAGTTGACAAAGATCAGATTAAAACAAACTATCAAGAGAGGAAACCCATAAAGCAAATGAACAACATAGATCAGGGATGAAGTCAGAACTTGGATCTAGAGGTAAAACTACCCAGGACAAGTGCGCTTGGGTGCCCTAGACCCTGATTAGGGTTAGAAGAAACTGATGTCTCAGATGTCTTCGCCTTCCTGTGCTTCTGTCCTTTGCAACTTATCTTCAGGCAATTTCCCTAGATCTGACCTACACACATGCAAGAAGGAAAATGGTTGGGTGCTATTTAGGAGCTTTCTTCAGTCAAGCTTCATGAATGGTTTTTCCACCTCTACAATGGCAAATATTATAGATAAAGAGTGCGTTCTCTAGGAGGGTAGAGACAAATATGAAGTAGAATGGAATGCTAGAACAAAGCATGAAGGAAAGAAGTCACCATGAGCATGGAAACCCTAGTATGCTTGATGCGGCATCACAACTTGAATCAAGAAGTTGGTGTATCCCAAATAAGTAGAAGGATCTTCACAAGACTTGCAATATGTTAGTACTACAACAATGATCCATAATATATATCTTTTGAGAATAGTAGAGAGCATGAGAGAGAAGTAGAATTCTTCAAGATGTTAGAGATAGCTTAGAGATGTTCAAATGAATATAATAACTTACTTTTATATGAATTCTCATTGATTTTTAGAGAATTAAACCACATGAGGACAACATTGGGAATCAATTAAGAGGTCCCAAGCTGACAAGCCACAATTTAGGTCAGGCCTAAAAAGGGGACAAGGGTGCTTGGGCACCCTGGTCCCTTAGCCCCAAACTCTTGGGATAAGGCACTTAAAGTGTCACTAACCCCACCTTATAATTAATTTTCTAGGTTTTGTGCACCGGGATCAAGAATTACATGTTTAATGCTCAAAAAGGTGTTAAAATAGGTCCTAATTAACAAGTGTAAACATTTTAGGTCTAGCTGGGTGCTAAACTAAGTGTAAAATAGTAGTGTGCACTTTTTACGACACAACATATAGCCCCCACTTTAGTGTGGGTACGAACTTACGTTCAAACTCATACTAAAGGATGGAGAAGACAAATCTCAAACACAACAAACATAGAAACCAAAGAATTCCACCAAGATTGAGGGGTGATTAAGCCCCTAAGCTTAAGATTCTAAGGTTGCAAACACATAAGATCATAGAAGCCATAGAATGTCACCAAAATTAAGGGGTAATCAAGCTCCCAAGTTTAGGATCCTAGGAGTCTATGATGATTGGCATGCATGACATAATTCACTCATATATGAAACACTTAGCAGACATGAGATTAAGACAAGACATATACAAGGCATACACTTGAGAAATCACAATGCATACATGAAATACACAAAGCATAGATGTCATACACAAAGTATACATGCAATACATAAGGTATACACACAATACACCAAGTATACATGCTTGACACAAAGTATACACATTAGGCATAAAGTGTTCATAGAATACACATGAAACACACACATGGAATACACACGAAACACTCAAGGAGAATACAATAGGGAATACATAGAGAGAATATATGCAAAGCACGCGTGAGGTGTGAACAACGTATAGAGGATAAGAATATATGAGGAGAATACACACATCATACACCAATCATAAGAAACATGATACAAAAGACCTTGAGTAAGCATTACAAAGGAGACCTCAATCTAAGTGAGGTCTCAATCACCATGCATCATTCCCCAAGATGCAATAAAGAATAATGCTAAGGGGTTAGTTAGAATTAGAAGCGCAAGAGGAGTACAAACACATCATACACACCATCTCAAAAGGAAAGTGTTTCCACTCAAGGGAATACACCAAGCTACCTCCTACAAGAGGATTTTCATGAAGTCTTGCAGAATAAGAAGGCGAAGCAACCTTACTACCAAACTCTAGTTGGTGGTGCAACCCTTCTCCCAAACATGCAAGGAGCTTCAACTTAGGAGAAAAAGATAGACTCAAGATCTTGTTTCCAAGTTAGCCATAATCCTTTCCAAGAGAGTGTAATAACAAAGATAATCAACAAGTGTTTAGATAGAAAGATGAGAGAATAAGGCTTATAGCACGATATATGCCCCCACCAATTGATAACTCCATTAGGGATAAATTGGTAGAGTGATGAATAAATATAGAACAAGCACACGAGCTTTCTAAAAGAATATGCCCAAATGATATATGTTTTCAAAAGCTACATCATGATAAGGGGTTGCCCCCAAGAAGAGCAAACCAAGACGATGCTTACAGGCATGATACATGATGACTTATGTAGTCATGGTATGACGTTGAGCATTGCTACAAGGTGCCACATAGATGAAAGAAAGATCACATGAGAGTACACAAAAAAATGAATCACAAAAGGATGCTAAATCATCCAAGGAAAAATAATGAAATTAATGATAAAGGTACTGCAAGTGCAGTCAGTCCTATCAATCATGTGACACTATTTCGAATCAATCCCAATTGAGATCATAATTAACCCACCGTATAATGGAAATAAATGTTGGGGCCAGGTGTGACTGTTAGGTGGTGTGCCATGTGGTTATTGTACATTTTCACATGCAACACAATAAATATAGCCCTAATCCTCTTCTATAAGTTTATTAGGCATCTTCCTTATTTTTTGGTTGTTTATGTGAATCCATTTTCATAATTTCTTGGTGAATTACTATCATTGAGATTCAAGATGAGTCATTTGATCTCTTGTTGTGTTTCTCTCTTTCCTCACAAGTGGGAAATAGCCAATTTGGATAGATTTGATGAGAAAAAAATGGGGAAGGTGTTTCTGATTGACTCTCCCCTGGTTGACGATGTTGTCCATAACATTATTGGTCATGATGTTCTTTCATAATATCCTCAAAAATCTATTCAACAACATTGTCTATGCATCTCTATCAAATTTAATGGACCTTCTCGATGATCAAAGTTTGGTGAAGATGATCAGGAAGGCAATGATTCAGGAATCGCTTATCACTGGGGATAAGCTTGATTTAGCTTTAAAAGATTATGATTATGATGTTGGACCATGGGATAAGGATGGAATTTTCCCTTTACATCTGTTAGAGTGCTTGGCTATAGCTAAACACATTCTTAAGGAGGCAAGGAAGGCAATTGTTAAAGTCTCTTTAGAGCAGTTTAACATGGCCCTTATTATACATAATGATTTATCTGACCATTACTTAAGAAGGGTAAGGTCTATTGTCTTTGCTACATATTTTCTTCTTCACATGGTGGTTGTTAGACGACAAATCAACGGTGCCCACTAACAACTTTATTTTCTATTTTTGAAAATTTAAACTATTTTGAATTTTCCCTTTTCTACGTATGCCTTTATCCAAGGTTCATGTTAGGGCACCTTGGATTAGGGCTATGCAAAACTCCTTTGTAGACTGTAAACTCTTTTGTTTAATATAATAATATAATATGGGTTATCGATGTAGATTACAATTCTTGTCAACATTTTAATTTTTTATCTTATTTGTTACACATATGGTTCCTAAGGTTGTCATTGATGTCAACACTGTCACAAGGTTGTCATTGATGTCAACACTGTCATGGATGTGTGATGGTGTTCATGGTTGGATATGATGCTCCTAAATAAGATGCATTGAGATGGGAATTAGAAGTTCATAGTTGGATGTCATATCCTATCCAACAGAGAAGATATAGTTCATGGTTCGATGTCACGTTGAATAAAATGTGGTTACTGAAGTTCATGGTTGGACGTCATGTCCTGTCCAATAGAGAAGATATAGTTCATGGTTGGATGTCATGTTGAATAGAATGTGGTTACTAAAGTTCATGGTTGGATGTCATGTCCTATCCAACAGAGAAGATATAGTTCATGGTTAGATGTCATGTTGAATACAATATGGTTACTGAAGTTCATGGTTGGATGTCATGCCTTGATCATGCAGAGTTGAGTATGAAGTTACATTAATATGGGGATTAGAAGCACTAAGATGGTTAGATGTGTTTCTTTGGGGAAGATGTTGCTGATGGCCTAAAACATATTGTATGATCTCTCCTACTTTTCCTAAGAATGCATGTGTTGATACAAAGAAGGTTTGGCCTCTGGAAGTTGGTGAAAGTTTCTGCTATATGATGACTGCCTTTGAAGATTGTCTAGGAGATTGTTCCACATTTTAACTCTTTTGATGTTGTGCCTCTATTGATTGGAAGATAGCTTCATATAGTGTCAAAGCATGTATGTTCCAAGTTTCATGTTGTTTGGACTACCGGAAGGGTGTTTTACAGTTGACAAGTGTGAAGATAGTGTTGGTTTTGTGAAGGTGTTCTTAGTAGGGAAATGGAATGCTCTGCATTCCTCTGCATTTGCAATTATAGCTATGTGGTTCTGGAACTATGTTCAGGGTGCTGTGAAGGTGATAATTCTAAAGTTTCATATCATTTTTCCTTCTGCTATGAAAGTTATGCATGATAGAGTACTGACATGTGTTTTGGCATAATAAGGTACTGTTGAAGGCATGTTGGAATGCTTTGCATTCCTTCAGATGTGAATGTTTGTCTTTGTGGTTTTGTGAACATGTTTATGGATGTGCATTTCATGCATTTTTGTAGTTCCAAGATTCTTAGTGATCTGCAAGCTCAGTTTTTCAATGACAGTATGATGTAGTGTGCTTTGAATGACTTGTTGTTCTTAGAGTTCATGGTTGAAGATGTATGGCATAAAATATTTGATGTGCAGAGGTAAAGGAGTGTTTGGAGATGTTGTATGAGTCCATAGACTCATCTAGAAGATTTTCATGAAGATCTTTGTTGTTTCTAGTACCGCACAAGGTTTTCAAGTTGCTGTGGCCGTTATGCTTCAAGTTTCACATGTCTTTACTTAAGGCTATCCTATTTTCAAATGAACAAAGTGTGTAGATGTAATTCCTTGATGTTTGATGCCGTGGAAGATGTTTTGGACCTAGTTAAGCAAGTGTTGATGTCCGCAAGGCATGAGTCTTCTGCTGGTGTAATGTGTAGTCTTGTTTAGGACTTGTCCTCTACAAGTTTCTTGTTGTGTGTAGTTTGACCGACTTGTAAATGTATTTTTCATGTCATCTTTGGCTGAACAACAATGTAATCAATGTAATTTCTTATATAATTTGTAAATTAAATTGAGTTAGGTGAAGTGTGATTGCAATGTGGTTGATAAGGTTCGCAAGCAAGAAAGGGAGCAGAATGAATGTATTATGATGTGTAACTTAAGGAGAAAGAGAAGATGTGCTAGAAGCTATCTAGATTTATCTTGAAGACATTTTTATAATAGGAATGGAGTGAAGAGTGTGCCTAACTGATCCAGTTATCAAAAGAAGCAGAATAGCAATCATCAAAGGTGTGAATTTCAATGTCAGTTTTTAGGCAGTAGAAGGATTGTCATACTGTAATCTTTTATGAATTTGTTCTCAGTTCAAAGAGTAGTTGCTTCCTTGGGAGTGACCCTAAAACAAAGTCTTCAGGGAGTTGTACCTTCCTTAGGAGTGACCCTAAAACAAATCTTCAAGGAGTAGTGGCTTCTTTGGGTTGTAGCCTTGAAATAAAGTCTGCAGGGAGTAGTTGTTTCCTTGGGTTGTAGCCCTAAAACAAAGTTGTTATTTGAGCTTCATATATTGTGAGTTAATCCTCACCATGGTTTTTTCGTTCTTAGATTTTCCACGTATATCTGGTGTTGTGTGTTTATGTGCATTGTGTTAATTTTTCATGCCTATGTTGATATTGTAATGCTTAAGTTTTAATCTACTCCAAAGGATCTTAGTTTGATTAGATACTAATTCACCCCCCCTCTTAGTATCTTGGTGTGTTCAACAATTGGTATTAGAGCTAAGTTCCTCTGAAGGAAGCTTAACCGCTTGAGGAAGGTCTAGGATGGCACATAATGGATCCAACAAGATACCTAGGTTTGATGGAACACATTATGCTTTTTGGAAGCTAAGGATGGGAGCCTACATCAATTCTCTAGGTGTGGTGTTTGGGACCTTGTCAAGACTAGTTACAACGTTCCTGCTACTACTCCTACAGATTTAGATGAAGTTAAGGAGTATGATAACAATGCCAAGGAAAAGTTTGCTATCATGAGTGGGTTAGCTAATTCAGAACTTTCAAAGGTAATGAGTTATAGTTCTGCTAAAGAAGTTTGGGATAAACTTGAAACCATTTATGAAGGAGATAAGAAAGTAAAGCAAGCAAAGATGAAAATCTTCAAAAGAAAATTTGAGACCCTAAAGATGACAGAGGATGATGGTATTGTTGGATATATGCTCTAGGTGAATGAAGTGGTCAATGGCATCACAGTTCTTGGTGGCAAAGTGGAAGAAGATGAAATTGTAAAGAAGGTTCTAGAAGATTTCTCCCCAAATCTTACAGTTATAAGGTATCTACTATTGAGGAGAATATGGACTTGGATACATACACTATAGATAAATTGTTTGGTACACTTACTACTTTTGAAATGAGAGAGTTTGGTAGTGATGCTCTAAAGAAAGAAGCTACTTTCAAAGTCAATAAGAAGACAAAGGATGAAACTGCTGATGAAGATGAGAGCTCTGATGAAGTTGAAGCAAATTTTGTGAGAAGACTTAAGAAAGGCACTGGAAAATACAAAGGTAAGTTACCTTTCAAATGTTTCAATTGTGGAAAGGTTGGTCACTTTGCTTCTATTTGTCCTTTTAAAGAATCAAGGGGTAGTAACTGTTAGAAACAATGCAGATAACGGAGAGGGGGGGTGAATCAGTTATCTTATGACTTTTCTATTTTCTTTCTTTTTCTTAACTTATCATTTAATGTTATGCCAAAACAAGACAATCATAAGAGCTGAAAAAGAAATTAACACATGACACAAGGATTTTTACGTAGAAACCCTATTAAGGGAAAAAACCACAGGGTGACTAACCCAAGATTGTATTCTCTATTAAAAGAATAAAGAGTACAAATTTGGCACTTGGTAATTAGGGCTCACTGCTCGAGCACACTGCTCACAAGAGGCCCACTGCCCACAGGAGACTTACAGTCTACAAATGCTTACAGATGATACCAAGGTGTCTGAACTGATGAACAACATCTATGCATGCAGGATTTTAGTTCCGGTTAGGTACAATATACTGATCTAGCACATTTCATTCTTCCTCTGCTCAATATAACTTTTCTGTCACATTTTAGACTTGAATTACCACCTTCGCACTTGTCTCTACTTTTCTTCGTATTTAACCATACATATCATCACTATCACACTCTTACAGGCTTGAATCCATCGGGTATATATATCCGCATCAAGGATTTCCAACAACTTCTTAGTTGGCAACAAGAACACCTAAGATATTTGCAAGTTATTAATACGTTGGTTGAATCCATGCTTGATTAGTGATGCGCATCAAAAACATAGGCATAGAAGTCATAAATCATGTCGGCTAACAATGTATAATATCACAGATTGCTTGATTAGGACCTTTTACACATTTGGATTGAAGTCTGATACTCTAACGGTCAGTTCTTCCTCTGTCTGATCTGCCTGACTAGAACCCAACACTTAGATGCTCATATCTTTTTATTGCTTTATCACCGAAGGCTGAATCTTTGGAATACAGTAGTGATGATACCCCTTGTTGGTGCTCATTTTGGCCTGGAGATTGAGCTTGCTTGTTGGAGGGTTTCTTCTTTCAAACCCTAAGTGTTCCTGTTCATCGGCAAGAGCTTGGTCTATCGGCGAAGGACATTGTGGTTCTGCCGACAATGTTGGTTGTGCCGATGGGGGTACCTCAAGTGTTATCGGCATGAGTTTGCATGCGTCTTGGCGATCATTTCAGTAGCATGGTGTGTTCTTTGTATATCGCTGTGACTTTGTGCTATCGGCGAGGGAGTTCCTGTTGGGCCGACGGCGTATGTTTGGCCGATAAGTGGATGTGTGTGTTGTCGGCGTGACTTGGTGCATCGGACGAAGTGTGGAGAGTTGGGCCGACAGGGGTACTCTGGCCGATGGAGCTGTATCGGCGTAACAAGTAATGTCGGCAGGTGAGTTTTTGGTTGGGCCGACAGTTGGTAGTCTGGCCGATGAGGAATGATCAAGGTGGTTGTCGGCAGGAGTAATGCTATCGGTGAGAGAGTTTTCGGGTTCGCCAACGCTTGAGGTCTCGCCGACAGAGTATAGTTTGTTGGTGCCATCGGTGTAATGGAGGATTATCGAGTGAATGGGCAGATTGTTGGCCGATGGTGCAGGTCTGGCCGATGGAGTTGCCATCGGCGAGTATGGGGTAGTGTAAGGCCGATGGGAATTTGGAGGATGTCTATCGGAGTGAGTAATATTGTCGGCCTAAGGGTCTTTTGTGGTGCCGATGGTGTATGTCTCACCAACAGAGGTGGGAAGTGAAGGACCATCGGCGAGACTATTGTGATCGGCGGAAGTGCTTTTGGTTGCTCCGATGGTCTTTGTCTCGGCGACAAGGGGTGTGGAGCTGGCATCGGGGTGACAAGGAGGATTGTCTTGGCGACAGCAATGCCATCGGAGTGAGATGGTATATCGGGCTAGCATTGTTTTGATCTGCCGATGGTAGAAGTTTGGCCGATGGGCTGTGGGCGAAGGCATGTGTGTCGAGCGTGGCAAAAGCGCTCAACACTTTGTTTGAATGCGGTTATGCTTTTAAAGCGCTGGAGTGATCTCTTCACCGTGAATGTGGGATTATTCCCTTGTATATTTTGAACCCGCGGTTGAACGTGTTTTGGCGGGAAATCTTTTTTGTATGCAGCGATGGTTTTTTAAGCGACAACGGGTGGTTGAGACCCTTAATGGCGACTGTGCTGGGGCATGGGCGAGTTGTTGCACAGTCAGGTACCAGATTTTTGACATGAAGACTTCCAGATAGTGGCGCGTGGCTCGAGGCCCCCCTTTGTCCGCTGCATTTACATTTTCTGAGCGCCATTCCTTCTGAGGACTGTATCTGGTGGATTTTTTTGATATTTTGTCATGTAATTAATTGCTGTGGTACACTCTCTGGCTATTATAAGCAGACTGTGTTACCATTTTTCAGGTTGTTGAAAGTTGAACATTTTGGCTCTGTAACACAATACAGTTCATTTTGGTTGCTCTGTACAGCTAAACCTGTGAGTCTATGTATCTCTTGTTGTATGTTTTGGCATGAACCCACTGATTTCATGATTAATCTTATATGAGAAATGCTATCTTAGCATGTGTTTTGTTAATTCTGTCTCCAGTATTGCATGTATCTTTCTTCCGAGTCTGGATATTTAAGCAATATTTGAGACTCTAGAACATAGAATTCCTGTGTTGAATGTATGATCTCTTAACTTCTACTCAAGGGGTAGATTAAACTGTTTTCAGGTTGAACATTGGGAAGGGTATACTGCAGTAGGGATGCCATAAGTAGAGATAACTTAACACTCTGTATTGGGAGATATCTGTAAGGCAGGTATCACATATATCCCCCTGAAATCCAGTTTTAGCTGTTCATGCTGATCATTCACAGGTGTATGTCTATTGACTCCAGGCCCTGGATAGGCACCAATCTTGCTTTGTGTTTGTGTTACAACCATGTCCAGCTTTGCATCCAAACTCAAAATCATAATCAAACTCTAAAACAACCATTAGGACATTAGAATTAGTTTTAGGATCCTCAGTCCTTTGTCTACAACTGCAAATAGGCCCAAAGCTAGCCCCTTTGCTCTTATCTTTCAGTTTTGGTCTACTTACAGGAGGACTTATCTACTTTCTGACAGCATCCCAATCCTTGTATGCGTATCTCATGGATGTTGAGTAGGGAATACCCCCCTAGGTCTTGCAGAGCCTGAAGAAGAAGAGGAGATAAAATATAGAGTCTATCTCCTACACTGTTGGCCCCTGGCCTAGAGATCGTGTTGATCACTGATGGCTACCTTGTAGGGAAATCTGGGAATAAGCATCTAGTCTGGGAAAAAACCAACAAAAATTGGTGACTCTGCTGGGGATTGAGAAGTAAAAGTACTATCTAATCATCTCCAGTAATATATCTGTGACCCATCCGAGTCACCAACAGAAATTGGCGACTCCGCTGGGGAAATTGTGAAAGAACCCTGATTTACAAAAAGAAAACAGTTCCTAGTAATAGGTGGCGACTCTGAAGTAATCTCCCAACCGGTCAAAGTAAAATTTATATGCAGGGGAGAAGATCCCAACAAAATCCTTTATTTGAAGAGTTACCAGTAACAAGAAGAATGATGTACAGAAGAAAGGGAGCTGTCTCAGTCAGTCGTGAGGGTTCTCCCAGAAAAAATGATGATATGCAAGACAATCCAAGGTCTTTAGACAAGACAGTACCTTATTTTTCAAATGCAGAAGCTGATATTCAGGGTGCATATGAGAGGCAACAGGGTGGTAACATGAGAATGAGGTCAGAGGTGTTCCAGGAACGCCCATTTCTAGACCCTAGTGAAAGGTTTGAAGAGGCCGAATCTCTGAGGGATGATGAAGACGAAGATCAGAATATGATAAAACCATCCTCCTCTAGGCCCAGCGAGGAAGAACTAGCTAATGAAATTAGGAGCTTAAGGGCCGAGTTTGAATATCAGCAGGCAATATCAATCAGAGATGACTTGAGGAAGAAAGTGCAAGCTTTAAGGACTGCCCAGAATAATTCAATTCCTACCCTTGAGAATGCAAATGTGCAGAGACATCAATAGAGAAATGAAGTGCAACATCAGCATAATGATGAGAGACAAAATGTGAATGATGCTAGGATACCACTGAACAATGTAAGAAACCAGAATGCAAACAGAAATATTAATGTTAATCAGTTAAACAGACAGCCAATGCAGCTAGATAGATTCAGACAACTGGTATTTGATGGTATTCCTGGGTATCCTAACCCCATTGATAAGCATTTGAGGCTGCAAGTGCCTAAATTTTCAGGAAACAACACTGTGTCAGGAGAAGATCATCTAAAAGCCTTTCAAAATGTCATGGATAACTTTGAGGTTGAACATGAGGATGTTTTCATGAAGTCATTCATGCAATTCTTAATAGATGAGGCAAGAGAATGGTACAAGAATCTGCCTGATCAGAGTATTTCATCATGGGATGATTTTAAAAGGATGTTCAAGGAGCAATATGGTGACAAAACTGACCCTAGCTTTTTTGTAAATGAGTTCACCAGTATCACTAAAGGGTCAAATGAGCAGGTTGCAGATTTTAATGCAAGATTTACTAAAGTGTTAAATAAATTGCCACATCACATGAGGCCAAATGAACCAATGTGCATAATATTGTATATTAATGCCTTTGATGCAAAAATTGCATATGGATTAAGAGATAAAGGTCCTGCTACTCTCAGGGATGCTTTCAGAATTGCAGTGAATATTGAAAACAACAGGAAAGCATCAGGCAAGACTAACAGAAGGGATGATGTGAAAATTCTACAGAATCCAAACAAGCCTCAGAACACTCAAGGTAATACGTCTGCCCCTGAAGATAAGATAGACAAATTGGCAAATGTTGTTAAGGACCTGAGTTATAGACTAGCTAGAAGTGAAAAAGGGATAGGTCCTGATAGGCAAGTCTATCAAAGGCAGGAAAAGAGGCCATCATTGCATGATATGCCTTATAATACCAATTGGCATAATGGTAAGCCTATATTCCCACGTAACAACACAAATCAAAGAGCTCAACATGTCAAAGAAACTCCTGATCCTCTAACGAAAGCTGTAAATATTGTTGATGATGCTCCATGGTGTATAATTTGTCAGATGCCACATTCACAGTCACAGTGTATGATTGCTCAGTCCTTGTGTGATAATACTACATCTTGTAATGAATGCAATGAGCCACATTATGTTCAAGATGATGATGTAAATATGATGTCCATAAGCAATGGATACACTCTTTATGATGCTGATGAGAGTACAAATGATGGAACTCAGGGCTGCCAACAGTTCCCATATGATGAAGATGATGAAGTTAACTATGCCTATGCTCAGAACTCACACAATTTTCTGAGTAACTTACAACGACCTTCTGATGAGGAAATTAGGGCCTTCACAGCTGCAGCAGTTGCTCAAGTCAAGAGCAACTACAATCTCAGAGGTAAAAATCAGGTAAGCAGCCCACATCATCCAAAGAATGTTACTATAGGACAGCCAGTGCATGGTAATAAGGGAATGGAATTACAAAAAAGGCAGTGGGTTAATAATAAACAGAACTTCAGACATAGAACAAGTCATGAATCCCAAGGACTAGAAAATAGAATCCCTTAGGCTGAAGATCAAGGTAAAGGTTCCCAAGACAAGAATGATGATCAGGGAACTATGAAAGTAAAAGCTAAATCAGTTCAGGATAAAAACAAGATTGTGGAGCAAGCTACAAATGTTATACAAAATTATGTTCCATTTGATATAGCTCAAGTCCTCTCCCAGGTAAAAGTCTCTGTTCCACTTATGGAACTCATGAAAGTGGAAGAAATCAAGAATAGGACAGTATCCCTAATTTCAGGGGTGCCCTTTCAAGCTAAACAAAATGTTTAGATCCAGGGTGACAAACATGTCATGTGTAATGAGGAAGATGAGGCTCCTGAAGTCTACTTAGGAGTGACTATGACAAAGTGTCCTTCATAAGTGGAACCATTTTATGTCTCCTTGGTTATAAATGGAAAAATAATCAGAAATTGTATGCTTGACTCTAGAGCATCTACAAATGTCATGCCTTTGGCCATCATGCAACAAGCTGGATTGAAAATTGACAAGGCATGTGGAAAATGTTATGCTATGGATGCCAGAGAGGTACCGGTTATTGGAATCATGAAGGATGTAGATTTCAAACTGGCAGCATTTCCTGAAAAGAGATATAAAATGAATATAATAGTGGTTGACATCAAGCCACAGTATGGTATGTTGTTGTCAAGAAGATGGGCAGCACTAATTGGTGGAAGTATGCAGCTGGACTTGTCATATGCCATGATTCCAATGAATGGCAGGGATGTTAAGCTAATCAGAGAACAAAGATCATCAGAGACAGTGGAAGACCAAGAAGCAGAGGAACAGATATGCTTTGTAAACATTGACTGTGATAACTTCAAGGTTGTCTCAGATGATAGAGAAGATAAAAAGAAAAATGTCTGCATTGAAGAATTGGATCAACAAGGTTTGTGGACCATGTTTTTTGATGGAGCTTGTGCAAAAGAAGGCTCTGGAGCTGGAGTTGTTTTCCTGTCTCCAACTGGTAAGCTCCTCAAATTCTCTTTCTTGCTGAGGTTTGTTTGCACAAACAACATTGCAAAATATGAGGCTTTACTCTTAGGCCTAAATATTGCTCTCAAACATGGAATCAAAATGCTAAGAGTATTTGGGGATTCTGAGCTGATTGTATCTCAAATTAGAGATAGGTATGCTTCAAAAAATAAAAGGTTGAAACAATACAAGCATGCTGTTTGGGATACCATTGAACTATTTGATGCATTTTCAATAGATTGGGTAGAGAGGTCAAAGAATGTTATGGCTGATTTCTTAGCCAATGTTGCAATAAGGCTAGATGACATCACTCTGTCAGATGTTACAAATGTAGAAGTTAAAATTAGGCCTGCAGTACTAGAAAATATATGCAGTTGGCAAGTGTTTAATGATGATAGGGACTTGTTAAAATTTTTGCACTGCATAGATGAATATGAGAATCAAGAAATTGATTTCCAAGCTTTTGTAGAGACTATAGATGGAAAAGAAACTCTTGTGGGAAAAGAGATAATTCAATTGAAGACTAATAAAATCCCCAGAGGATTAGTAGCTTTGGAAAGAGCTTTTGACAGTAGAGATAAATTGGTCACAAGGACATCTCCCACAAATAAGGAAGATTTAGAAGAGATAAATTTAGGGACATCTGAGGCCCCTCAGAAGGTATACATTGGTAAACAGCTCAAACCACACATTAGGAGTATGCTGATTGCATTACTGAAAAGGTACAAACATGTTTTTGCTTGGTCATATGAGGACCTAAAAGCCTATAGGGAAGATTTATTCCAGCATGAGATCCCATTGAAGCCGGGAGCTAAGCCATTCAGACAGAGGCAAAGACCTATTAATCCTACCTTGGCTCCAAAGATGCAGGAAGAACTTAAAAAGCTTAGGGAAGTTGGAATAATTCTACCAATCAGACATTCAACTTGGGTGTCTAACCTTGTCCCAGTCAGAAAAAAGAATGGTGATATTAGGCTTTGTGTTGACTTCAGGAACTTGAATGTATCCTCTTTAAAGGATAACTATCCACTGCCTAATATGGAAGCTATGTTGCAGAGAGTGACTGGTTGTGAACTCTTGTCCATGATGGACGGATTTTTAGGTTATAATCAGGTGAAGGTGAAGGAATCAGAACAGTATAAGACTGCCTTTACCACTCCATGGGGAACTTATGTGTATGTTAGAATGCCCTTCGGACTAACAAATGCAGGTGCTACATTTCAAAGAGCAATGGATGTTGCTTTTGCAGGGTTGATTGATTCAATCCTGGCTGTATATCAGGATGACTTGACTGCTTACTCAAAGAAAGAAGAGCAGCTTTGTTTGCATCTGGAGCAGATTTTCATAAGAGCACTAGAGTATGGTATTTCTTTAAATCCAAAGAAGTGTGCCTTTGGGGTAGTTGAAGGAAAGCTCCTGGGACATATTGTTTCCAAGGATGGAGTCAGGATAGATCCAGAGAGAGTGGTTGCTATTGACAGAATTCAAATGCCAAAAACTGTAAAAGGAGTTCAGTCCTTCTTTGGACAGATAAATTTTGTTAGGAGATTTGTTCCCAACTTTGCAGAAACCACAAGGAACATTTCCAAGATGATGAAGAAGGATGCAACTGTCCACTGGGAAAGTGAAGCAATAGAATCATTTCAGAGTATCAAAGAGGCAATCAAGATGGCCCCTGTTCTTAAATCTCCTGATTTTTCTAGGCCATTCCAATTGTTTTCATTTGCTTCCTTTCACACTGTTGCTGCATGTTTGCTACAGAAAAATGAAGATGGTTTTGAACAGCCCATCGCTTTCTTCAGTATGTCCTTGCAGGCCTCTGAGTTGAAATATGATATTATGGAAAAACAGGCATATGCACTAGTCCGAGCCATCAAAAGTTTCAGACCATACCTGGTAGGATCATATATAATTGCATATGTACCCCATGCAACAGTCAAAGACATATTCACTCAGCAGGAGGTGACTGGAAGAAGGTGCAGATGGATAAACAAACTGCAAGAGTTTAACATAGACATACAAATTACCAAGTTGGTAAGAGGACAAGGATTAGCCAAGATGATGGCACATTCAAACTTGGAAGCATGCCAAGTTAATGCAGTCCAAAATGAGAGTGTAAATGTATCAGGATCTGAATGGTACAAGGATATTATCTACTACTTGCAAAATCTGAATTGTCCTTCCCATTTCAGTGACAGTCAAAAGAGGACTTTAAAGTTACATGCAATCAGGTATGTTATCGTTCAAGGTGAGCTATACTGGAAAAACCCTGATGGTGTGCTGCTGACATGTGTGGATGAGGATATGGCTAACAATGTTTTGATTGATATGCATAAAGGATTGTGTGGTGGACATTATACTGCCCAAACAACAGCTCATAAAATTCTCAGAGCAGGATATTGGTGGCCCACTCTCTTTTCAGATGCACAAAGGTTAGTGAGGAAGTGTGACCCTTGCCAAAGATTTTCAGGAAAGTTGAAATATGATGGTGCTTTACCCCTCAGGACTGTAACTGTGGATGCTCCATTTCAGCAATGGGGAATTGACTTCATAGGGGAAATTGCCGACAAATCAAGTGGGGGACACAGTTGGATTTTGGTGGCAACAGATTACTTTACCAAATGGATTGAGGCCATTCCAACTAAGAGAGCTACAAGTAAGGTGGTGACAGATTTCATGCTAGAAAATATTATCATCAGGTTTGGAGTACCATTCAAGATAGTCACTGATAATGCTATGTGCTTCAGATCAGGTGAATTTGTTGATTTTTGCAACAGGTATGGGATAAATTTATCATATGCATCACCATATCACCCACAAGGGAATGGTCAAGCAGAATCAAGCAATAAAAGCATCATGAAAATTATCAAGAGGATACTGGACAAGAACAAGAGAGCTTGGGACTCAAAATTGAACTTAGCAATATGGGCTGATAGAGTGACAGTGAAAAGGGCTATTGGGATGTCACCCTTTGAGCTAGTATATGGTGCATCAGCCAGATTGCCCATAAACAATCTCCTACCAGTTTACAGATTCATCCAGGAAAATGATGAGGGGATTGAAGACTCCATGACAGAAAGGGTGAACCAGCTGGTTGCATTGGATGAAAACAGAAGGAAAGCCCACCAGATTAATCTCAAGAGACAACAAGATGTGAAATATCAGTTTGACAGGAGAGCTACTAAAAGGAAATTTTAGGTCAATGATCTGGTGCTCATATGGAATGCAAAAGATCAGGACAAGGGTAAACATGGTAAATTCGAACCCTTATGGATGGGCCCATATCAGATTTGCATTGCTCATGGGGAGGATTCTTATTTCCTCCAAGCCCTAGATGGTGAAGTTCTGGAATTGCTTGTGCATGGCCAATTCCTTAAGTTCTATTTTGCAGAGATGACTTGTCACTGTGCACATTTGTAAAAACATGTATATAGTGTAAATGTCTTGTGTAGTTCGTGCTTTTTGGTTTTTTTTGCCTGGTCTGCCCGGAGATCTGGTTCTCGCTGCAGGTTTTCACCTGCACGTCCCCATTCGGAGCCAGTGTTGGTGCTCATTTTGGCCTGGAGATTGAGCTTGCTTGTTGGAGGGTTTCTTCTTTCAAACCCTAAGTGTTCCTGTTCATCGGCAAGAGCTTGGTCTATCGGCGAAGGACATTGTGGTTCTGCTGACAATGTTGGTCGTGCCGATGGGGGTACCTCAAGTGTTATCGGCATGAGTTTGCATGCGTCTTGGCGATCATTTCAGTAGCATGGTGTGTTCTTTGTATATCACCGTGACTTTGTGCTATCGGCGAGGGAGTTTCCTGTTGGGCCGACGGCGTATGTTTGGCCGATAAGTGGATGTGTGTGTTGTCGGCGTGACTTGGTGCATCGGACGAAGTGTGGAGAGTTGGGCCGACAGGGGTACTCTGGCCGATGGAGCTGTATCGGCGTAACAAGTAATGTCGGCAGGTGAGTTTTTGGTTGGGCCGACAGTTGGTAGTCTGGTCGATGAGGAATGATCAAGGTGGTCGTCGGCAGGAGTAATGCTATCGGTGAGAGAGTTTTCGGGTTCGCCGACGCTTGAGGTCTCGCCGACAGAGTATAGTTTGTTGGTGCCATCGGTGTAATGGAGGATTATCGGGTGAATGGGCAGATTGTTGGCCGATGGTGCAGGTCTGGCCGATGGAGTTGCCATCGGCGAGTATGGGGTAGTGTCAGGTCGATGGGAATTTGGAGGATGTCTATCGGAGTGAGTAATATTGTCGGCCTAAGGGTTTTTTGTGGTGCCGATGGTGTATGTCTCACCAACGGAGGTGGGAAGTGAAGGACCATCGGCGAGACTATTGTGATCGGCGGAAGTGCTTTTGGTTGCTTCGATGGTCTTTGTCTCAGCGACAAGGGGTGTGGAGCTGGCATCGGGGTGACGGGGAGGATTGTCTTGGCGACAGCAATGCCATCGGAGTGAGATGGTATATCGGGCTAGCATTGTTTTGATCTGCCGATGGTACAAGTTTGGCCGATGGGCTGTGGGCGAAGGCATGTGTGTCGAGCGCGGCAAAAGCGCTCAACACTTTGTTTGAATGCGGTTATGCTTTTAAAGCGCTGGAGTGATCTCTTCACCGTGAATGTGGGATTATTCCCTTGTATATTTTGAACCCGCGGTTGAACATGTTTTGGCGGGAAATCTTTTTTGTATGCAGCGACGGTTTTTTAAGCGACAACGGGTGGTTGAGACCCTTAATGGCGACTGTGCTGGGGCATGGGCAAGTTGTTGCATAGTCAGTTACCAGATTTTTGACATGAAGACTTCCAGATAGTGGCGCGTGGCTCGAGGCCCCCCTTTGTCCGCTGCATTTACATTTTCTGAGCGCCATTCCTTCTGAGGACTGTATTTGGCAGATTTTTTTGATATTTTGTCATGTAATTAATTGTTGTGGTACACTCTCTGGCTATTATAAGTAGACTGTGTTACCATTTTTTAGGTTGTTGAAAGTTGAACATTTTGGCTCTGTAACACAATACAGTTCGTTTTGGTTGCTCTGTACAGCTAAACCTGTGAGTCTATGTATCTCTTGTTGTATGTTTTGGCATGAACCCACTGATTTCATGATTAATCTTATATGAGAAATGCTATCTTAGCATGTGTTTGTTAATTCTGTCTCCAGTATTGCATGTATCTTTCTTCTGAGTCTGGATATTTAAGCAATATTTGAGACTCTAGAACATAGAATTCCTGTGTTGAATGTATGATCTCTTAACTTCTGCTCAAGGGGTAGATTAAACTGTTTTCAGGTTGAACATTAGGAAGGGTATACTGCAGTAGGGATGCCATAAGTAGAGATAACTTAACACTCTGTATTGGGAGATATCTGTAAGGCAGGTATCACATATATCCCCCTGAAATCCAGTTTTAGCCGTTCATGCTGATCATTCACAGGTGTATGTCTATTGACTCCAGGCCCTGGATAGGCACCAATCTTGCTTTGTGTTTGTGTTACAACCATGTCCAGCTTTGCATCCAAACTCAAAATCATAATCAAACTCTAAAACAACCATTAGGACATTAGAATTAGTTTTAGGATCCTCAGTCCTTTGTCTACAACTGCAAATAGGCCCAAAGCTAGCCCCTTTGCTCTTATCTTTCAGTTTTGGTCTACTTATAGGAGGACTTATCTGCTTTCTGACAGCATCCCAATCCTTGTATGCGTATCTCATGGATGTTGAGTAGGGAATACCCCCCTAGGTCTTGCAGAGCCTGAAGAAGAAGAGGAGATAAAATATAGAGTCTATCTCCTACATTGTTGGCCCCTGGCCCAGAGATCCTGTTGATCACTGATGGCTACCTTGTAGGGAAATCTGGGAATAAGCATCCAGTCTGGGAAAAAACCAACACCCCTCTTGACTTGTCCAAGTCTGCAACTTACCAAGTTACACCATCTGATAGATCCAGACTTGATTGTTGGACCTTGTTACATACTCTGTTCTTGTTCACTGGACTAAAATAATCTTCAATCTGACTTCCCGTATAGGCATACTATGTACTACGGATGTGTGGGATAGACTTTGTTGTCATCAATGACAACACTTATGAAGCCACACAGTGTCTCTTGCCAACAGTAACAAGAGAGACAAGTTCAAAAGAAGCCTATATTCCATAGAGAGCAGTTGTTCTTCAGAATTTGAGGATCATGATTCAAATGATGAAACACTTTTCATGGTCTTGAATGTTGGTGACAAAAAGGATGATGTTGGAAAATGCACAAGAAGACTGATGCCTTACAAACATACCGAAATAATGATAGATCAATGGTTGTATGGACTGTCTTTCATGCAAGAGAAGAAGCCAAAGCTCATGTAATTGATAGTGGTTGCTCTAATCATATGACTAGTGATAAGGAAAATTTTATCAGCCTTGAGAAGTGGGATGGTGGAGCTGTCAAGTTTCATGGTGATGAGTCAGCACAAATCTGTGAAAAGAGTACCATAACTATTAATGGGAAGAACAAGACTAAGGATACCCTATATGTTAAAGGGATAAAGCACAATCTTCTCAGTGTCAGTTAGATGTGTAGCAAAGGTTACAATCTCACCTTTCATGCTAAAGGTTGTGAAATCAGAAAGGCAGGATCTAGAAAACTAGTTGTAGAAGGTATCAAGTCATATGGTGATATCTATCATCTGAAGGAGGTAAATGGAAGAACATGTTTGTTGGTTCAATCTAGTGAGTGTTGGTTGTGGCACAAAATAATGGGACACAACAATTTTGATAATATGGTAAGGATTAGCTCTACTCATGCAGTGAGAGACATGCCCAAGATAATCAAGCTTGCAAACACAATATGCAAGGAATGTCAAATGGGAAAGAAAACAAAGACAAGTTTCAAAAGCAAGGAGTATTCTTCTTCAATGCCATTGGAGATGATTCATATTGACCTATGTGGTCCTAAAAGAGTAAGGAGTCAACAAGGTGAGAGGTATTTTATGTTGCTCATTAATGATTATTCTAGAATGACTTGGGTAACTTTCCTAAGAGAAAAATCAAATTCTCTTGATAAGTTTAAGGTTTTCAAAGCTATGGTTGAAAATGAAATGGATACTAAGATCAAATGTTTAAGGTCTAATAGAGGAGGTAAGTTTACTTTAGAGGATCGTGGTATTAGGAGACATTTGTCAGCTCCTAGGACCCCTCAACAAAATGGGGTAGTTGAAAGAAAGAACAAAATTGTGCAAGAGATGTCTAGGGCAATGTTGAAAGATGTAGATTTTCATGATATGTACTGGAAGGAAGTAGTTCACACTGTTGTCTATCTAATTAACAGGGTGCAACTCAGGGTCAATATCACTAAGACCCCTTATGAGCAATGGTATGGAAGACCTCCCACTATCAGATACTTCAGTATATTTGGCAGAAAATGTTATATCAGAAGAGATGAAGAAGACCTAAGAAAGTTTGATTCAAGGAGTGATGAAGGAATCTTTCTTGGTTCCTCAACCAGAAGCAAGGCCTATAGATGCTACAACAAAAGATTAGGAAAGATGATTGAAAGCACAAATGTCAAAGTAGATGAAGACTTGTATCATATCTCACATGATTCAGAGGAATCTGAATTTGATATCTTTCCATGCTTTGAAGATGAAGAAGAACAAGAGAAAGAAGAAAAGAAACAAGAACCATAGCAGATGCCTAAGACTCCAATAAAGTATGTTAAGAAGAAACACTCAGTAGACCAGATCATTGGAGATAAGAATGAAGGTGTGTAGACAAGGAGAAGGTTTGCTAAGACACATGAGCAAGTAAACTTGTGTTTGTTATCAAAGTAGAACCCAAAACCTTTGCTGATGCTAGCAAAGTTGATGAATGAATAAAAGCAATAGAAGTGTTATGTTAGAAAATGTCCCCTTGGGGGCTTTTCCCTCCTAAGGTTTAGCTCCCGGGTCCTTTAGAATGCATTTAGATCACCTTGCATGTTAATGATGACTTCCAGTGAAGAAACCCCCAAGTTTTATGGAAAATGGGACCTAGGGGATGCACTTATGATGAATCCTACCTGAAATAGGGGGGAGGACTTGGGCGTCTACACCCTAGTCCTACCCTATTTTGGGTTAGGACCTAAATCTTAGTGTCGGTTATGTGACCATTATTAGGTCTTATGCCAACACCTCAAGTTTGAATTATGAATTTCTTCGTGAGAAGTTGTTTAGTTGCATATATCAGCATGTTTAGGTATTCATTTGAAAACTAGAGAAGATGATGATGAACTTTTGGCATCCTTGTGATTTGAGAGCTTTTGAAGTATTCATTGTTGCAGAGCAGTATTGTTTTGTTATTGTGTTTGTTATGCAATTTGGCTTCATCTTCCCATGATGTGAAGGATCTTCATGTTCATGCAAGCTACACCATCGAGGTGACATTCATTTGTGTTTTCAATCATTTATCAATTGGTTTTTTCCTCTATCCCGCAGGGATACACACTCTTTATCTGACAATGGTGTTCAGAAGACTTGAATGTTTCTTTGGGGCTTGACCGAGGTAAGCCTAAACACCACAACCCCCAACCAACTTTTTTGTGATTGTAGGTTACAAGTTTCAGAAGTGGAAGAAATGGAGTTGTAGAGAGGCATTACAGAGTATTAGAAGTGTAGTGTAAAGAAGAAAATTAGGGCTTGGACTAGGGCACCCACTCATTAGTCCTCTGAATTCCAATGTGGTGAAATCTATGTGAAAACATAATTGTGTTGGAGACATTCTTCAGAGATCCTGATAAAAATAGGTACACTAGACTAGGGTGCCCACTCATTAGTCCTAACTTTTTTGCACTCCAAGCTTTGAAATATGGTATGTAGTTGATTTTTATTTGATATCTCTGTGTGCGATCATTTTCGATGATTTGTCCATTTGTTTATGATTTTACGAAATTAGGGTTTTGAGCATAATCAAGCTTAATTAAACAAAAAATTCACACAACTCTAATCTTCCCCTCTGTTCCAAGTGACAGGAGATTTGTAGTAGAGTTCTCTACTCGGTTAAATATCCTTGAATGTTGTGGTGAAAGGAGGATTTAACATAAACCCTTGAAATAAACCAAAACCCCATCTTCCTCTTTTTACCACTAAACATTTTGGTGAACCCGTGTTTTAATGAATTTTAGACCTTTCTGAGTGTTTTACTTCATACTTGCATTCATTTCATTCATTCATTTCATTTTCATCTTATTACATTTGAAAAATTACAAAAAAATTGAAAAATTAGAAAAATTTAAAAAAATTGGCATTTTTAGCTGGCATTTTTCAAATAATTTGAATTAATTTGCATTTTATTTCATTTGATTTCTGTTATTATCATCAGATCTGATTTAAATTACAGAATTTCATCATTCATCATTTATTTACATAGCAATTTCATGCTTAAATTGTTTAAAAATGCTTGAAATTGTGCATTTTTCATATAACCTAGTTTTTGCATTAGCTAGGGTTTGTAGTCAAAATCTTGTTTCAAATTTTACTAACCTTTCAAAACACTCATTAGGATTTATTTCTAACTATAGTATTTCATCATAGTGGCTTTCTTGCAAAATTTCATGTCTAGGGTTTGAAAACCTTGCATTTTCACTAGATTTCGCCTTTATCGTCTCTCTAGAATTGCATCATAGGCATGTTGTGAAGGGATTTGCTGCACTAATTGGCTGTTATAAGGGTTATCATCTACTTCCCCTCTTAAAATTCCTCACAACACCCTTTCTATTTGGCATTTGCATTAAAAATTGGTGAAAAATCACATGTTTTTAGTGTATTTCCACCAGGTTTTGACTTGTCCTCATTATAGGATTGCATCAAAGCTATGTTATGAAGGATATTGTTGGTTTATTGGACTGATATTAGACATATTATTTTCTTCCCCTCATCAATTTTCTTACAACACTTGTTCTTTCACTCATTTGCATTGAAAAAAGTTGAAAAAACAAGCATTTTAGGTCATTTTCACATATAGTTTTGCACTTGTTTCTTGCATAACTTTTGAAAAGCTTTTAAAATCTAATTCTACATTGATTTGAAAACATATACCATGGATTCTCCTCGTCATTCATCTTTGGAAGATTTATTCGAGTACATTATGAATTTTGATAACTTTTGCAAATTCACCGATAAGCATCCTCAAGTCTTGTACCAAATAACATACATCTATGGTATTGACATGTTCGTAAGTACTACATGCGATATTCTTTGAACAATAGCATATTTTGAAAGATTTCTTACTATTGTGGGTGTTTTTCCTTCAATTTTGGAAAATCTCACTAATTTCATTTCTAAAAATAACCATGGGGAAAGTAGTAGTGAAAACATCATTCCTTTTATCCCTTCATTTCATGACGACATAATGGACATCCTTTCCGAGACCTACGAGACTGACATAGCCCTGGGTGATTCATCTAATAAAGAGATTTGTACCAACATAACCCCACTTGGTGAGGATATTTTGGCACAAGAAGAAGACATCATTGATAGATTCGTTAACACTACTCTACCATCCCTTCCCGCTCTCCTTGCCTAGGATGAGGCATTGGATGATGCAGACTCCCTCTGTGAACATTTACTTCAACCTGTTGAAATTGAAAATTTACTAGCTGATGTTCAAGCACTTCTTAACTACATCCTAAACAAATAAACTGATCATGTACCTTTACCTGAACCCGTACATACCTTGGAAAACAACTAAAACTTACACAATATTGCATAACACATTATTCCTCACAACCAAGGTATTCCAACACCCTATATATGGACCGAAATGGGCACTTTTTGGGTTCCTCAACAACCTCACTCAACTAGAATGGGTATTATAAAAACTCCTACATCACCCCGTTTAATCGACATAGAAAACTGTGATATTCCCTCTCTACCATCATTAATAGATACCTCTCCTACAAGGATAACCCCACAAGCTCATGAAACTGTGGAAGAGAGAAGAAGAGATAAAGCTTTAACCATTAAAGTAACGATCAAGATACATGATGACCGCTAGCTTGGTTGTCTCTTTAGGTAAGTATTTCTAACCTTGGTGGTCACCCATGTTGTGGCATTATTTGCTCGTTTATGTGACCTCCCCTCTCATGTTGTGTTCCCCCTGTGATGTGTTATGTGTTGTTTAGGCCTCCTAGGATGACCCTTGATTCTCTTGTAAGGTCAAGGATACTGGGAGATAGCCTCTATTATGACCTTCTTCTATTTGTATCATTATTCTTCTATATTGCTTTTCCTCTATTTTCATTGTTGTGTGTTGTGTCTTAAGGACATAACGTTGTGGTTGGTGACTTGGGGGCACCCTCCTACATGATTGTCCCTAAGGCACTTGTTATCCTCTCTAGATTTATTGTTTACCTTCCTCTAGTGGTTCTATCTAGCTAGTGGATGACGAAAAACAAATAAGACTGATAAGGACAAAATGTCCCTTTAGCGAGAAATCAAAAAATGGACCTGGTCCATACATGATGATGGGGTTGATATATATTATTTGATTCTTGGCTAATAGAATCACTCCGTGTGATATTTTGATGTTGTCTTATCGCATTAACAAGCTATAACAATACAGCTGCTCCATGCACTTTGTTTACTTTTGAATCTCACCTCATTTACATTTGATTTCGAGATCTTTGCAGTATAGCCCCATGATTATACGTAGTTTCTGAATCCGTAGTGTAACCTTGGTTTTTTGATGTGGTTATGTTCATGCATTGCTTTTATCATGTGATGTGGTTTGTTGGTACCCATTTATGTCTAGGGTTTTGAGCTTGAGCGTTTGCAATATTTTTCATTCAAATCCTAAAATTTCTGTGGCATGATGTTATGACATGTCAAGATTTCTGTCTATGCTGCATTTTTTCAGTATGCATGAGCATCATGTCAAGTATATTTGTGGTCCTAAGGTTGGAGATCTGAAAAGCTCAAGGTCTGAATCTTGCTTTAAGGAGCCTGCCATGTGGAGGAGTGTAAAATTCCAAGCATGATTGCCTCTTATGTCACCTTGAAATTTGGCCTGGAGAGGAAGTTATGACTGTCAAGGTTCTAAGTCTTTGGGCCTCCTCAACTTTTTCAGTGTCAGCATCATATTTTCTTCAGAGGAGGTCATCATCATCATATTTTGAACATCGGGTGATCTTAGTTAAGATTATCCTGATGCTATTGTTGCAAGGTTCTAAGTGTGACCTGACTTTTCGTGGCGGGGTCATCATATTTTGAACATCGGGTGATCTTAGTTAAAATCACCCCGATGTTATTTTATCACCTTGATGCTGCTGATGTTATTTTATCACATATCGGGTGATCTTCCGAATATCCCCCTATTTTGTCAATATGATGATGACGTCATCAGGATATTTGCAGACATGATCAGGTGGATCATCGGCCAGAGATATGGTATTGGCAAAGTAGGAGGATCTTCCTCCGATGCATCAGGTTGTGCCGATGAGGGTGAAATATCACCTTGATATTTCACATCAGGTTATCAAGCGGAAGGATGATGATGGAGGTTTATACTGGTGCCGTCGGGAACAAAATCACCGACATTATATATGCTCACAGCCTAGTATATAAAGTGTTGAGGAGGTCGCCGCAGGGTGCATGTGGGATAACTGGTTTCCACATGATTTTGAAATATCAGGGTGATGTCTCTTGGCAGGAAAAGTTGCGAAATGCACAGTATGTTTCGTTTCCTGATGGTCGCGGGTTGGTGCGCCATTAATGGCAGATGTTACAGGGTATGGGCGAAGGCATGGACGGATCTAGTACCTGATTGAGGATGTGAATCCCCAGGTGACGGTGCATGGCTCGATGTGACTCCCTGTCTCCTCTTCCACCTACTGCATTCAATATTTGAGCACCATTTCCTCAGAAGGAACTGTATCTGGTGGACTTTTGACTTTTGCCATGTAATTAATGATGAGGACCCTCCTGTTGTATATAGCAGGTGGGGGTTACTCATTTTGTGGTGGTTGAAAACTGGACAAAATTTTGGTGTTGTGACACAATACAACTTCTTTGGTGGCCCTTCTCTGGATGTCTTGTGAGTTTATGAGTCTCATGTTGTATGTTTTCTGCATCAACCCACTGATATCATGTTAATTTAAATGAGTAATGCTATATTGCATGTGTTCTATCATCTGTCTCCAAACTGAATATGTTCTTCTTCTGAATCTAAGCATCTAAGGGGTGTTTATGACTCTAGAATATAGGTTTGTTGTATTGAATGCTTGATTTCTTACTTCTGCTCAAGAAGTAGATTAAATGTTTTAGATCAAGGGTTGGGAACAACATATGCAGTAAGGATATTGTAAGTAGAGGTAGCAGGATACCCTATCCTGGGATGTATCTGTAAGGCAGATACTACAAAACCCCTTGATATCCAGTCTTTGGTATATGTTCATGCAGGCCATGCACATGTGTACATCTACTAACTCCGAGCCCTGGATGGGCACCAATCTAGTCTTGTATTGAGGTTATACCCAAGGTCCTAGTTTTGCATCCACTTGAAACCAAAATTAAACATGAAAATCAAACCATTAGGACTTTAGGAGTAGTTTAGGACCCAAATCCTCTGTCTACAACTGAAAATAGGCCCAAATCTAGCCCCTTTGCACTTATCTCACAGTTTTGGTCTACATAAAGGAGGATTTATCTGCTTTGTATCAACATCCCAGTCAGTCCATAAGCACATCTCATTGATGTTGAATAGGGAATACCCCCTTGGTTCTATAGAGTCTAAAGAAGAAGAGGAGATATTTATAGAGTCTATCTCCTATACTGTTGGCCACTGGCCCAGAGATCCTGTTGATCATTGATGGCTACCTTGTAGGGATAATTGGGAATAAGCATCCAGTTGGTTTGAGAACCAACATGGTTATTATCTTATGGAAATATTTCTAACCTCTTTTCTTGCAGGAATGTGTTTCTGGGAATATTTAGCGATCGTAAAGTACATGCCACCTTTGGGGGTATGGGCTTTGTGAGAGCTCTTGTTCCCTTGTGTGATTTCTTCCTACCTTAACGTGCTTGATATCGGTACATGATATCAACCACCTTAAGGTGGGGACATATAAAGGTAAGTTGTTTGATGATTTTGATACTAACGAAGCGTGTTTGTAAGCCCTCAACTGAGGTGAGATGTTGTATCTCCGCGTGAGTGCACATCTTTATTTCTATATTGTAATCATTAATCCCTCTGTAGAGGTGGGATATTGTGCATATCCTTTTATTTTAAGCCCTTCTGTGGAAGGCAGGGATGGTGTATTTCTCGAAGAGATTGCACAATCTTGTCCTTTTCAAAAAGTCCTCCGAGTAGGCGGGGAGTGGATCTAAGACTATCCTAACCCTTAAGCGTGTCTTCGGTGATTGTTGTGGCGAAGCGCAATCTTCGGTGTGTGCCTGTAATGTGCTTGAGATGGCTGCGAACCTAGCAATAGGTTTCTTCCATTGCTTGTTTGCCATGTTTTCCTTGTGTCTTCCATGTGTGTGTGTGTGTGTATGGCATGTTTGTTCCCAAGCATAGTCTAAAGACTAGTGGCGATGAGTCCCTCCTATGCTTTGGGATTTGTATGGCGTGTTTGTTCTCAAGGACAATCTAAAGATTGGTGGCGATGAGTCCCTCTTGCATTTTGAGATTTGTATTGCATGTTTGTTGCCCTATATGTAGTCTAAAGACTGATGGTGATGAGTCCCTCCTACATTATGGGTTGTGTGTTTACTTTTCTTGTACTTGCATTTGCATTCATATGAAAAAAAATGAAAATGAAAAAAAAAATCACTACATTCACTGTGTTTTGCGTGTCTTCAATGTTGTCTTCTCTATGTCTTGCATGACTGTGACTGTCTTCTCTGTGTTTTGCATGCCTTTTACTATCTTCAATGTGTTTGGTGTGTCTTCACCGTGCTTGGCATGTTTGCTGTGTTTGTTGACCTTACTTTAATGCATGTATTGACCTTGCATTTATACATACATTAAAGTGGGGGCTAAATGCTATGTTAGAAAATGTCCCCTTGGGGGATTTTCCCTCCTAAGATTTAGCTCCCGGGTTCTTTAGAATGCATTTAGATCACCTTGCATGTTAATGATGTCTTCCGGTGAAGAAACCCCTGAGTTTTATGGAAAATGGGACCCAGGGGATGCACTTATGATGAATGTTGCCTGAAATAGGGAGGAGGACTTGGGTGCCCGCGCCCTAGTCCTACCCTATTTTGGGTTAGGACCTAAATCTCAGTGTCGGTTATGTGACCGTTAATAGGTCCTATGCTGACATGTCAAGTTTGAATTATGAATTTATTGGCGAGAAGTTGTCTAGTTGTGTATATAAGCATGTTTACACATTCATTTGAAAACTAGAGAAGATGATTACGAACTTTTGGCATCCTTATGATTTGAAAGCTTTCGAAGTATTCATTGTTGTAGAGCAGTATTGTTTTGTTAAATTATGTTTTTTATGCAAATTTGGCTTCATCTTCCCATGATGTGAAGGATCTTCATGTTCATGCAAGCTACACCATTGAGGTAACATTCATTTGTGTTTTCAATCATTTATCAATTGGTTTTTGCCTCTATCCCGTAGGGATACACAATCTTTATCTGACAATGGTGTTCAGAAGACTTGAAAGTCTCTCCAGGGCTTGACCGAGGTGTTGGGTCTAAAAAATGCTAGTTTTAGACCACAAGAGGGTGCCAATCTCTTGATATGTTTTTGGTCAACAAGACAGGGTTTATGTAATGGAAAACCCCCTACTCTTTAGGTTCTGCTAGACCTATGCGGGTGCACCTAAATGAAAAGGCAAATTTAAAATCTAAGTGGATTCTGATTTGGGCAATTCTACTCACTATGGCACACAGGTGTGAGATAATTGGAAAGCTTACTTACTAACTCCTAATAAAAGATTGAAGTATGAAGGATGTGAATTTAATTTATATAAAGAGTTATAGAATAGATCAGTGCCTAATCTATTGGGTGGATGGAGTTAATGGAAAGATAATGATTATGGAGATAGGGGAGTAGGATTGACAGATTTATTTCTCAGCTTAACTCTAACAATTGGGCACTTTTGAATATCTGTACCTTATACAAACGTGCAGGTCTGTAAGTTACAATACTCTTCTTACTAATCCCAGTGTTATCCTCCTAAATTACTGTGAAATTGTGAAAGGAAATTTAATTCTTAGATTGATGGAAATTGATCAAAATAATTTCTCCAAAAGGATTTTAATCTTTGACAATAACCAATTAAAGTTAATTATCTGAAAGGGTCTTTAATTCTCATCAATTAGAAACCAATCAAAACTCCACACAGGAACAACAAATGTGTTCTGACAAATAATGCAAATTTGAAACTTAAAAGGACCACTTTGGAGACAGTACAATAACATGTAATCATGAAAATTAACCAATAGTTGAACACTAGAAATAAATCACCACATGATAATATTCTGCTCCATTATATTTCATCAGATAATATATAGTAATTGCATAAGTTTCTGAGATATGAAAATGGATGGGTGGAATGGGTGCAATCTATCTTCTTACTAATGCCCTACCTAAAATGGTGATGGAAGATAATACTACTACTGCTGATGATGCTTTAGACCATCATAGGTTCAACTTTTATAGCAATAATTATGAAGAAGACATATCTCTTCATAGTGTCTTTTGGGAGTTAACAAAATTAACAAAGATAATTAACACTAAGCTCTACTGATCCACAGGTAGATCTGAGCAATATGATCTAAATACTTTTGGCTCAAATGTGTATCAGCAAATTCTATGGTATTCCTTGTGACCGCCTCTATCGAAACCATCCTCTCCAAATGCTTGCAGGCCTCCCAGGATGTTGAGTCTTTATTTTTGATTGTCTCTAGAGCCTCCTGTAATATCACTTGGGATTTTTTAGGCCATTCATCTTTGCTTTTCAACTCTTTCTCATTTCTGAATAACATAGGTACACCCATCTTGGAAGCATCAATACACTCCTTTGTATCAGCTTGAAGCTTATCATGATATTTCTTATGTTGCTTGATCATATCTTCGACACTGGAGATGCCTGCACTATCAGGGGTATCTTTACTTTGCATCCCATGGAGCTTCTCCTGGAGCTTGTTATTTAATCTCTCATGCTCTTGGATAACTTTATGATTCTTAGAGTAGACATCCCAGAATTTATTCATCTAATGCATCATATGAGTATGCCTGCTCTGTAGTACTGTAGCAAGTATGTCAATTTGGATCTGAGCTATCTGATCATTCGATGGTGATTTAGTACTCTGTGGGCTCTCTCCTTGGGTTAATCGTTTAGTTGATCCTCCAAAAGTACCTTTGACTGTATCTTTCAAGAAATCATTCTCCTTTGTCATTCTCTCACAACTCAACTTATACATGTCTCTTTCTTTGATCAACATCTGGATTTGGGCCTTGTTCAACTTTGCCACATTAATCCCAATATCAGCAATGATTATGGGATCTGTTTCTCCCGCCTTCAATGTCATCACATGCCTGAATGCTTTTTCAGTATGAATGACTGCAATCTTTTTGTGAGGTAGATACAAAGCCCAGATCATAAGTGAGTTTTCATCATTGTTATATTTTGTTCCCATGTATACTTTTGTTACCCCTTTTGGAGTAAGCTTATATTTGTCATCAGTATTATCTAAGAAACTATCAAATACTAATGCAGAATTCATATCCAATCCTAGAAATATCATCACACTAGCTTCTTTTAGTAGCTGTCTACCTTTATTAGGGGTCATACTCCTTATCTCATTATCCATGGTTGTCTTTAGTACACTTAACAATTGTTTTTCATTATCAGGTGTGATATTTTCAACAGATTCCCTAACTTCTTTTCCTTTGTATTTGTACAAAAAGGTTTTAAACTCTAGAGAATGAATAAATTGGTCATCAGAAATAAATGAATCATATGCCAATTGTCTGGCATCTGTATCAACTAGTTCTTCAACCTCATGTTCCCTACTAGGAGGCTAGTATTCAATTCTGCATTTGGGAATTCTATCAGTTTGTTCATCTTCATCTAAGGATTCTTCACCACCAGAGGACAGTAGTTCCACTTCCTGTATTTCCTTCCTCCTCTGATCTACCTCTTTGTTATATTTATCAATAGCTAATTCAACCTCTGCTCCCTCCATATTGCTTATGACATCATCATGTGGATAAGGTATATGTACATACCCATTGAGATTCTACTTCTTTCTTGAACAATCTATAAAACCTTCAGGATCAAACCCCTTCCTCTATTCTGCATATTTCATGTTGTAATGTAGCAATTTATCCCGAATGAGATCATACCCATCTTTTGACACTGTGGTGAAATCTCCAAAACATAATGTGCTTGGCATAAATGATTGTTTATCATAAGCACTTAGATTCATTACATTGGAGTATAGTCCATTTGTCTAACAATCTCCAAATATGCTATCCTGTCCGGAACAGTCTTAGGTGATAAAAAAGGTGTGTCCTCAAAGCCATAGACTCTAATCATGATAGAGTCAGGGAAATAATACCAGTCTCCCCAGTTATGTGTCACAGTTGGAGGCCCATTGAAGTCTTTTGGCCTCAGAAATCTCTTAATTTCATCAGACAAAGAATAATCACAGGGGTGGCTAAAGAATCTGTACAAAATTTTTACAAAATACTCCTCAAAGTAAACATTATCAGAATTGGACAATATGCTATCTCACACACTTATCCATAATTGCATAGGTAATGGTTGTCCTTTCTCATCCAATTGTGTGATCCTCAACTCTTCTGGCCACATCCCAATTTCTTGACCATAATATAGTATCATGTGCATAAGCAATAAGTAATGTTTGAAGTGTAGTGTGGGAGAGTTGTTTTTAATAGCCATTAACCTAGAATCAATCTCCTTGAAGACATATGCAGCATAGCCAAAAGGCATAGCATTATGACATTGTTTATCAGCTGCTATCACCATTGGTCCAATTGTCATGAATTCAGAAACCTCTGATCCTAAGACGTAGCCAATCGAATAGTAGGTGTATTTCATATATGGCTCAAACAAATCAACATGAAATGAAGGCCCATCATTATCCTTAAGGGGCACTATGCTTCCTTCTACCCTAGGCCTGTGAAGTGGTAGTCTCCACCCTTTGTATGTGGTATCCATCCTCCAATACTCCTTTTCTAAGTCCTCATGTATTATGGGTTCATTGCACAGGTCGTCTAAATTAAATACTTCACACGTTGTATTTTTTGACAAGTGTATAAAAGGCTCACCTTGCGGGTTGCATATAGCCTGAAGATTTTGATTGTAATGGGTGGTTAAGAGTTTCAGGAGATCTATGTTTACAAACACACTTGACACAACCAATTTCCCCAAATTGAAGTTCCAAGGGTTGCAAATAGGTGCATGCCTTATTCTTCTGTTGTAATGAAACTTAAACAATTCATACCCTCAGATGGGTGTCGATATATTGCCAATGTGTTTACATTTATCTTCTAATTTCTCTATTTCAGCCCTTAGTTGTGTGGACCTTCTGGCCTTAGGACCTGAACCGGGTAATTGATCTATGAGGTCCTGGTTTAGGTTTCGCTCTTTCACCTTCTCTTCTTGTCCCTTGTCAGTTTTTTGTTTCTTAGCTTTACTTGTTTCCCCTTGTTGTTTTCTAGCCTTTGTTTTTGTTGGTGTCTCCATTCTACCCTACTTCAAATAATAGAGACAGACTTGTGCTTACCCGTGGTTGTAGAGATTGTTGAATTCTTTTGTCCTTTGTTTTACCCTTGCACTTTCACTGTGCCTCCAGAAAATCTCCTCTGGTTTCATTTGCTTTGATTTGGAATGTTTTTACAGGGGATTTTATTCAAGTTGCCATTAATGTCCTCTCCTGTGAATTAATGTGGCCAGCTTTTCAAAATTCAAAATGTCAAATCGATACAACATTCATTGTCGGTGAGACTTCCCTAACTTTATGTCGATTTGTATGCTTCATCTGGCGCCACTTGACTTATATGTTTCATAACTCAATCACTGTGACCAACCAAATGTCCTTTCGATATAGTATATCATTGTCAGAAAGACCCTTTAATCCTCCTACAGATAGATTTAGCCTCTTTTCCTTTGATTTCTAATGCTTCAGGAAGACATTATAAGGTTTACATGACGTAGGAGTGAGTGTTTGCATTGTCATCAGCTTGACTGGAACCATCACTATGAGGCTATCATGTGGTTTTGATGTTTTGAGTTTCTCTGATAGGATCATTGCATTTACTTTATTAGAATGAAAGTGTGTGTCTCTCACCGAAAACCATTCATCACCATGACTAATAAACTCAGCGGGACATAAGGACTTCACTCCGATCTGTCCGCTTATACTGATGAGTTCCATTTATTATTTTATACATTAGTACGACTTTCTCTGAAGGTTCTTTATGATCGCTGTGACTTACAAAGTCAACAAGACTTAAACCTTGTGCTCCGACGATGCTAGTCTTCTCGATATACATACTTTTCAATTATCATTTTGTTCTTTGGCAAGACTTTTTCTGAAAATGTTTCCTTGGCTTTCACCATCGGAGTGAACTATGCTATCAGAGAGATTTTTGCGGTCTTTCCCGATTATATACTTCTTCTCGATGCAATTGTATTTAACTTCATCGGTGAGACCAGGTGCTTATCCCTCCAAAAAATCTATCATTATGACCTCTGCTATCGGTATGTTTTAGAAATTTCATTCCAACCTCTACTTCTGCCAATACACCTTTTCGTCGGTGAGATCTATGCTTTGTCTTACTAATTGTCCATTCCTGCTATCCTTTAGGATTCTCATCGCTGGGACATCCCTTTTCTTTCCCCGATCATGGCTAAAATGCCTCAATGAAATCTATAATTAATGGGTCGGGAGGACATATCCAAGGTTTTGCCGAAACGGGTCAAATTAATGTTTTTATTAACTATGGTCAAGGAAGTGGAATTATTGGTTTTCAGAGATCATGATATGGATCGTGTAACACAAATTATGGCTTATCATGGGTCTTGTCACACAAATTTTTGCAATTTGCATTTATTACAAAATTTTATGGTTACCATCTTCTGCAATGGGTGAAAGGCGAATAGATAAAAGTTCTTGGAAATGTGATGGTCCTAACATGAGGCAAGCCTATAAACACCACAACCCCCAACCCACTTTTATGTATAGCAGGTTAAAAGTTTCAAAAGTAGAAGAAGTGGAGTTGTAGGGAGGCATTACAGACTATCAAAAGTGTAGAGAAAAGAAGAAAATTAGGGCTTGGACTAGGGCGCCCACTCATTAGTCCTCCAAATTATGATGCGGTGAAATCTTTGTGACAACAAAATTGTGTTGCAGACATTCTTCAAAGATCCTGACAAAAATAGGTACACTGGACTAGGGCGCCCCCGCTCATTAGTCACCAACTTTTCCACACACCGAACTTCAAAATCTAGTATGTATTTGATTGTCATTTGATATCTTTGTGTGCGATCATTTTTGGTGATTTGTTTGTTTATGATTTTATGAAATTAGGGTTTTGAGCATAATCGGGCTTAATTGGACAACAAATTCACACAATTCCAATCTTCCCCTATGTTCCAAGTGATAGGAGATCTATAGTAGAGTTCTCTATTTGGTTGAATATCCTTGAATGTTGCGGTGAAAGGAGGATTTAACATAAACCCTTGAAATAAACCAAAACTCCATCTTCCTCTTTTTACCATTAAATAGGAAGAAGAATTGGATTAGATAGAGAAGAATCAGAGATGGGAATTGGTTCCCAAACCAGCCAACAAGAATGTCATAGGAACAAAGTGGGTGTTCTGGAACAAGCTAAATGAAGAAGGTGAAGTTGTGAGAAACAAAGCAAGATTGGTGTGTAAAGGATATTCACAAGTTGAAGGCATTAACTTTGATGAAACTTATGCTCCGATAGCTAGGATGGAGGTAATCAGGATGTTTCTTTCCCTTGCTACTCATAAGAACTTTAAGGTTTATTAGATGAATGTCAAGTCAACATTTTTGAATGGTGATCTAGAGGAGGAAGTCTACATTGAGAAACCAGATGGTTTTCAGCTATCAAAAGATCTAGACATGGTGTGCAAACTTAAGAAGGCATTGTATGGTCCCAATCAAGCACCTAGAGCATGGTATGCTAGGTTGGACAGGTACTTACTTCAACAGGGCTTCAAGAAAGGTACTACAAATAGCAATCTTTACATCAAGGAAGAAGGAGATATGATAGTGATAGTTGATGTATATGTTGATGATATCATCTTTGGTGGAGATGATGATATGTGTAAGAGATTTGTAGAGGAGATGCAAAACGAGTTTGAGATGTCTATGATTGGTGAGATGTCTTTCTTCCTTAAACTTTAGATTACTTAGCTAGATGATGGTATCTTTATTTCTCAATCTAAGTATGTAAGAGAGATGTTGAAGAAGTTTGGTATGGAGGATTCAAAACTAGTGAGCACTCCTATGGTCACTGGATGTCACCTAAGCAAGGATGATGAGTCTCTGGAGGTTGATCAGAGTTCCTATAGATCTATAATTGGAGGATTATTGTACCTGACTGCTTCTAGACCTGATATCATGCATACAGTATGTGTGCTTGCCAGATATCAAGCTAATCCCAAGAAAACACATGAGAAGGCAGTAAAAATAATATTCAGATACTTGAAGGGAACTCCAGATTATGGCTTATGGTATCCAAAAGGTAATGACTTTGATTTGAGTGCCTGCACTGATGCTGATATGGTTGGTTGTGTTGATGATAAAAGAAGTACAAGTGGTGGTGCTTTCTTTTTAGGAAGCAGACTGGTTTCATTGCAGAGCAAGAAGCAAGATTTAGTGTCATTATCAACTGCAGAGGCATAGTATATTACAACAACATCCTTCTGTACACAAGTGTTGTGGATGAAGCAAACCCTGAAGGATATCAAGGTATTGTATGATGAGCCCATTCCTATTTTGTGTGACAATACAAGTGCTATCAATATTTCCAAGAATCCAGTGATGCATTCCAAAACCAAGCATATGGCAATCAAGTATCATTTTCTGAGAGAGAAGGTTGCTTAATAAGGAAGTAAAGTTGGAATATGTTCCAACAAAGGATTAGATTGTAGACATTTTCACAAAGGCCCTTGCAAAGGAAACTTTTGAGGATCTTCAGTAGAGGTTAGGGGTAATTGCCCCTCCTTCTTGTTAGATGCATAGTAGTGCATCTATCCAGAGAAAGTGGTTCATGTTATATCTTTTTCCTGGACTGACAGTGGCTACATCTCAGGGGAAGAAGGTAGTGGTTGTTGATGATAGGGGGAGTTTGTTTGTTGCAAGAATAAGTTATACTCTAAGAGTGAAGAAGTTGCCCTTTGTCCTTGATGTCAAAGGGGGAGAATGTGCAGGTATGTGTTGCCATCAATGCCAAAGGGGGAGATTGTTACACATATGGTACCTAAGGTTGTCATTAATGTCAACACTATCATGGATGTGTGATGGTGTTCATGGTTGGATGTCATGCTCCTAAAGAAGATGCATTGAGATGGGAATTAGAAGTTCAAAGTTGGATGTCATATCCTGTCTAGTAGAGAAGATATCGTTCATGGTTGGATGTCATGTTGAATATAATGTGGTTACTAAATTTCATGGTTGGATGTCATGTTGAATAAAATATGGTTATTGAAGTTTATGGTTGGATGTCATGGCTTGATCAATGCAGAGTTGAGTATGAAGTTACATTAATATGGGAGTTAGAAGCACTAATATGGTCAGATGTGTTGCTATTGGGAAGATGTTACTGATGGCCTAAAGCATATTGTATGATCTCTCCTACTTTTCCTAAGAATGCATGTGTTGATACAAAGAAGGTTTGGCCTCTAGAAGTTGGTGAAAGTTTCTGCTATAGGATGATTGCCTTTGAAGACTGTCTGGGAGATTTCTCTGCATTTTCACTCTTTTGATGTTGTGCCTCTACGGATTGGAAGATACCTTCATATAGTGTCAAAGCATGTATGTTCTAGGTTTCATGGTGTTTGGACTACCAGAAGGGTGTTTTACATTTGACAAGTGTGAAGACAGTGTTGGTTTTGTGAAGGTGTTCTTAGTAGGGAAATGGAATGCTCTGTATTCCTCCGCATTTGCAGTTATCGCTATGTGGTTCTAGAACTATGTTCAGGGTGTTGTGAAGGTGATAATTTGAAAGTTTTAGATCATTTGTCCTTCCGATGTGAAAGTTATGCATGATAGAGTATCGACATGTGTTCTACTAGAGTAAGGTAGTGTTGAAGGCCTGTTGGAATGCTCTGCATTCCTTTGAATTTGAATGTTTGTCTTTGCCATTTTGTGAACATGTTTATGGATGTGCATTTCATGCTTTCTTGCAGTTTCAATCTTCTTGGTGATCCGCAAGCTCGGCTTTTCAATGACAGCATGTTGCAGTGTGTTCTGAATGACTTGTTGTTCTCAAAGTTCATGGTTGAAGATGTATGGCAGAAAATATTTGATGTGTGGAGGTAAAGGAGTGTTTGGAGATGTTGTATGAGTCCTGTGGACTCATCTGGAAGTGTTTCATGAAGATATTTCTTGTTTCCAGTATTGCACAAGGTTTTCAAGTTGTTGTGGCCATTATGCTTCAAGTTTCATATGTCCTTTCTTAAGGTTGTCCTATTTTAAAATGAACAGAGTGTACATATGTAATTCCTTGATGTTTGATGCTATGGAGGATGTTTTGGACCTAGTTAAGAAAGTGTTGATGTCCACAAGGCATGAGTCTTTTGCTAGTGTAGCTTGTAGTCTTGTTTAGGACTTGTCCTCTATACGTTTCTTGTTGTGTGTAGTCTGGTCGACTTGTAAATGGATTTTTCATGTTGTCTCTAGTTGAAAAGAAATGTAATCAATGTAATTTCATGTATAAATTGTAAATCAAATTGAGTTAGGTGAAGTGTGATTGCAAGGTGGTTGATAAGGTTCGTAAGTAAGAAAGGGAGCATAATGAATGTATTATGATGTGCAACTGAAGGAGAAATAGCAAATGCGTTAGAAGATGTCCTGATTTATCTTGAAGACATTTGTATAATAGGAAGGAAGTGAAGAGTGTGCCTAACTGATCCAATTATCAGAAGAAGGAGAACTGTAATCATCAAAGGTGTGAATTTCAATGTCAGTTTTCAGGCAGTAGAAGGACTGTCATACTATAATCTTTTCTGAGTTTGTTCTCAGTTCAAGGAGTAGTTGCTTCCTTGGGGGTGACCCTAAAATAAAGTCTTCAGGGAGTTGTAGCTTCCTTAGGAGTGACTAAAACACATCTTCAAGGAGTAGTAGCTTCTTTGAGTTGTAGCTCTGAAACAAAGTCTACAAGGATTAGTTGCTTCCTTGGGTTGTAGCCCTAAAACAAAGTTGCTATTTGAGCTTCATATATTGTGAGTTAATCCTCACTGTGGTTTTTCCCTTCTTGGGTTTTCCATGTATATTTGATGTTGTGTGTTGATGTGCATTGTGTTAATCTTTCATTCTTATGTTGATACTGTAATGCTTAAGTTTTAATCTGCTATGGAGGATTTGTATTTTGATTAGATACTGATTCACCCCCCTCTCAATATCCTGGTGTGTTCAACATTATTATCTATTATTTTTTGTTAATAACATAATTTTGGAACTTTTATTATTTATGGTTAGATCAATTGGTTGATTCTGGAAGTATTATAATTCAAAATATATGTAAAAAATAAGTTTAATCTAAATCATTCCTTGAATCCTTCATTGACACTTGTGTCTATTTCGAAGACTTTATGTACAAATATGGGTGATTTAGAACTGCAGCCCAGAATAAAACTTATGTACATCTATAGCTTCAATTAATGTGGGTGGAGACACTAAAAACATATTATAAATTCTCAACCATTGATCTATCCAAATCTAATGGCTCTCGGTTGATTCCGTAGGTTTTAATTTCAAGTCTACCGCTATGGTCATTACATTTCAGAAATCAACTACAACTGTCCATCCTCATTCATCAAATGGGGATAATTTTATATGCTTAATTTTTAGTAATATAATATTATGTAATATGAAATCTATAATTATATAATAGATTATAGCTACATTGTTAATTTAAAATTTTTAGAATGTATATTAATATTAAGAACTTGTTTTCAATAACAAATGTATATTAATATTGGACCAACAAGCTGTAGTAACCTTCATATTAAGTTATTAAGTTTTAACCCTTATTCACTTAATCCTTCGGAAAAGAGATTATCAAGGTGTGTAATTAATGAAATTAACAAATTAGAATTAGAATCATCTCTCATTTTATTCAGTCAAAAAACAATTGTTACAGAAAATTGCTAGCTACTAGAAAATTTCCACAAAAGCCACCAATGACAATAGAGTTTTGAGTTTTGCCTTGTATTTTCCTCACACAACACAAAGATGACATCCCTTTATAATAAGGGTTACATGGCGAAAGAAGAAGCCCTTGCTGGATGAATATTTTTAGTTGACAGCTTGAATTGAACACTATGCATTTCCTTCATATTTTCCTCACAACACAGTGGAGAAGAAGCCTTCTCTTGATTCTTGAGCCCCAACCCCTGGAGCGACATGAATATGTGGATGAAATTGGGAATAATGTTGTGGTTTTCGTCCAAATTTAAAAAGAAAGGCTAACATGGTGAAAGAAGAAGCCTTCTAGAGTTTGGACTATCTAGACAGAAGCCACAACAATCATCATACTAAGCTAGCTACCAGACACATGAACCAATGGATTGGGAGAGACCACTATCCACAATCCATCACTAGGCTACCAGACACATGCATGAATGGATTAGGAGAGAACACTAACCACAACCCATTAAGTAGATGCAAGACCATATATCATACAACGCTACCAAACACATTTGTCTGTGGAGCCAAGGCACTTTCCAACTACACTCAAAGAAGAAAGTTTCCAGAAGGCACCATTCTCCTTCCACTTTATTTTCCAAATAGTTAGTTGTTATTGAAGACAAGGAAAACCACAAGGTGTTAAAAACTCAAATAAAACACATAAACAACTCAAATGTATACCTTGAAGTCCTCCCCCTTGATAAGGTGGAGAGCCGAGCACCTAAAGACTCTTGCTTTACCCATGGTTTTCCAATGTGAAATACTCTCTAAACTCAAATGCAAATCACTAAAACCTAGCTCAAGATGATGGAGATGATAGAAATTTTAGCATAATAACACTACTCGAGATTGTATGATAAAATGGCTTGGATGAGAGTGTATTTATAAGATTTTTAGAGGGAGATTTGATCCAAGGGTTGAGATTCAATATTGAGATCAATGGATGAGGATGAACGTGAGGTGGAGGGCTTAGATTTGATCATAAAAAATGGAGGGATGAGAATAAAGATAAATTTTAAATTCACCTTGGGAAGGGGTGTGGATTAAATGAGGTTAGAAGAGATGGATTAGATATGAATTTTAAATTCACATGGGGAAGAGGTGAGGATTAAAAATAAATTTTTAATTCATTTGGGGAAGAGCTCCATTTAATGAAGGTAGGTGTTGTAAGAGGTTATTAATGAGGTTTATGACAAATGTGTATAAAAAATTGTTTTATGTGGCATAAAGATCAATTTTTTTATTTGGAAAATGTGGGGAGGAGTGTTAAATGGGATTTGACAAACTAATCAATGTGATTAGTTTAATTAATATAGCTGTAGTAAATTAGGGAATGGGTTAATTAGGAGTTAAAATTAATTAAATAGGGATTTATTTAATTAATCTTAGGTCTAGGGGATAGGTAGGTTAAACTAGCTAATTAAATAATATCTATTTAATCAACTAGGATAGGGGTAGGCTAATTAGTAGGCTAAATTAACTAGATAAACATAATTTATCTAATTAATTAGGTTTAGGGGAATGGTGAAATTAACCAAATAAATATTTGCATATTTATTTAATTAATTGGGCTAATGTTAATAAGGTGTGATTATTGAATTTATTAAATTGATTCAATTTTAAGGATGAAATGATGAATAATTATGTGTTGGAGGGAATAATTAATTAAATAAAAATTTAATTAATTAATTAGAAAAGGGAATTGGTGATATTTGGAGATGTCAGAGATCAGATAAATGGTCAAGACATTTTTGAGTGTCTACATTTGCCCCTCTTTGACGTGGCATCATGACCTAGTAGGGATATGGTGTCAAGTCAAAGAAATTGACCCAACTACTGGGAAGGAATGGAATAGATGAGGGATGCCCCCTCAAGAGGTCAGGCAAAAAATTTTTTTTTTTTGGGTGAGCTCTCAAAAGGAAGAAATGGAGGTGAAAATCGATAGAGGATAGAAAAATAGATTGATAGGAAGAAAAACAAGTGAGAAAGGTTATGTTTTGCACCTTTGGAGGAAAAAAGGATGTGTTGGGGATGACATGGCCTTCTATAAATAGAAAAAAGTGGGCCCAAAGTGCCACATTTGCACTCATTGAGCCATTTGGATGAGAGAGAAGAAGAGATAAGATGGCAAACCCACTCTTCCCACGCTTCAAGCATTTGTCTGAGCTGGTACACACGTACATGAGATCGCCGGTAGCAGGACCCCAGGCAGGCAGACTAACCCTAACTTTTTTAATTTTTTAATTTCACGCATTTATGGCATTGTGCATTGGGTTTTTTCGGTTCTGGTGCCATCGGGAGGCTGGATTGGCACCATCCTCTGGAATGGGGCCATTGACCGAGATGGGAAATGGGGTAGACTGGCACCAAAACAAGGTTTTGTGGCGCTTTTGTCTAGTTTGGCATGATATGCGCTAAGGTATTTTCACCAAAATGACGCTATCGAAGGAAAGGGCAGTGCCATGCTCTCAAATGGCACCTTTGCAGGGATTGGCACCTTATTAGGGCACTCTAGCACCATTATCAGAAATGGCACCATAACCCAGGTTTGTGGCGCCATGCTGTTAAATGGCACTTAGGGTTTGGCAATGGAAAAGGGATTCATGGGTTGGGCGCCATAATGGTGCCATCATGGTAGAAATCAATGCCATTCTCTGGAATAGCACCTTATAGGGGAGGAATGGCGCCATTCTCTGGATTGACACCATCCTTGGCATAAGTGACACGATCCATTGGATTGACGCCATGTGAGGAAATATTGGCACTAAATGGAATTTTGGCGCACAAAAGGGAAAAATCAGCGCTTTATGACTGATTTGGAAAAAATGCAAGTTTTTGACTCACATTTTTGGGATGCAGGTTGGTGGGGGGATTGTGGCTTCACGGGAGCGACGTGTTCCCGTTGATAGGTGGATTTGACATAGCTACACGAGCTTGATTAGGTAGATTAGGCTTGTTGACAGTGGCTAATATGCCCATCATATGGGCACACAGGGCGATGATGACAACCTTGATGGAGAGATGGCAGCCCAAGACATGTTCATTCCTCCTTCTGACGGGTGAGATCACCATCACCTTGGAGGACGTATATCGCATTTTGAGGTTGCCCATTCACGAAGCACAGGTGACGTATGATACTGATAGAGGACCGCTAGATAGAGCATTTTCCCCAAGGCACCCCGTGTTGACACATGATCAATGGGAGATGAGTTATGATCAGCCATTGGCAGCTAGGGTAGATCAGTTCACCTTGGTACTTTGTGCATTGATCAGGGGTGTTGTGATGCTAGATTGACGTGGGCAAGGCTTTCCTATGGGTTGGGGAGAGGTGATAGAGTAGATGGTGTTGAATGAGATGGTCTATGCATGGGGGCCATGTATGCTGGGATAGTTATACCATGAGATACATACCATGGTATATCATTATGATTCGACTTTGTTTGCTAGGGTTACACTGCTGCGTGGGCCTTTGAGCATATTGCGATCACGAGGCCACAGGGAGCATACTTTCAGTGATAGTTTGAGGTGTATGTGTTCTTATATAGGCAACCCCTTCGACACTCTTATGTTGGGTGGTTGTGCTACTGGTGGTGACTTTTTGATGACCTAGTTCGGGTGGTATGGTGGCCATACATCAAAGTAGAGTAGTGGTCAGATGACCACATTCATATGCCTTACATGTTTTAGCCGCGTTACTTGATGCGACGAGGGGACCATACCATTGACATGTACCTCCCCTCTTAGGTGATGTGATAGTTTGGGAAGCGTCAAGATCTTCCACAGGCCATGGTCATTTTTGCTAGGACGCCTCGGGATCATAGATGGCCACTGGCTATAGAGCCATAGGTGGCGATAGATGACTTTACAGCCTTACAGCCCCAATAGTGGGATTGGAGGAGTAGAGAGGTGGACATGGGGACTACTCCTGCGTATGATCAATGGTGGGCTTCATGGAGACCGATTCGTCTGACGGATCCCACTACAGAACTAGACCTGACAGTGGATTTGGGGTTTGAGGGAGATGTGGTAGAGGAGGAGATAGTGGTGGAGGAGGTAGAGATTGATGAGGATGATCCCATTGGGATGTTAGCTGCAGCAACTTATGAGCTAGTTATGGCCGGGAGAGGATAGGGGCTAGTGTAGATGCCGCCACCATAGGCACCATAGTAGTAGGGTCTGAGGCAGGGACCACCCCAACAACAGGGTCAGAGGGGGCATATGTTACCCCCATGAGGGCCGCCACAGCAGCAGCATGGACTTAGGCCAGTACCAGCCAAGTAGCATGCACAATAGGGATAGGGATAGTAGCCTCAGGGTAGAGTCCAAACCTAGCAATAGGCACAGTAGGGGCAGGGACAATAGCCACATGGCAGAGATCGGACCCAACAACAGCATGTGCCTAAGACCGAGATGAACTTCATAGGGACTGGGGGTAGGGAGGCTAGAAGTTCAGGGGCAAGGATGGGACTTGTTCTAGGTGCATGTACATCACGTCGACATACTCAGGCAGATGATGATGAGGAGGTCTAGACTCTCTGGGCTCAGGTTGCAAGTCTGGAGGACACTATTAGCAAGTAGAGACATGAGCTAGTGTAGCTATAGGGAGCAACTGCCCTACTAGATTGGAGCAGTGGCGCAGATGGTTAGGTTAGTGCTTTGTAGGCATAGGTGGCACAGCTGCAGGGCCAGGTAGCTAGTGTGCCTATGGAGAGAGATGAAGAGCCAGCTCTGCGGCAAGTAGCAGATGCACAGGTGGGAGCCCTACAGGCAGAGGTAAGTCGACTGCAGGGGATAGTGTCAGGCACTGGCATGGGTCAGATATTTGCACAGTTACAAGCTCAAATTGCACAGATGCAGGGTTAGATTCAGTAGATACAGAGTCAACTCCTAGACTAGAGCAGACGAGCTGAGTATTACTATGGAGATTATTGTGTTGTAGTGCCTAGAGATCAGCAGATTCCCAGCTATAATGTGAGGAGTGGATCAAGGATGTCTGGGTCACATAGATCCAGGTCTATTCAGTCAATTTAGTAGCCTATGGCACCTCCACCACTGGAACCCCATCAGCCACAACAGGCACAACAACCACCCTAGCAGCCACCACCATAGCAACATTAGCAGCCACACCCAAGGTCACCTACTGAGTCAGCCAGGGGATCATCAACCCAGGGTTGATGTGTTTATATGTATTGACATATTTTGGCCCATAGAGGCATTTTTGTATCATGACATTGAGTGATGTATTATTTTTGCGGTGATGTATCTGATGATGTTTATGGATGTTTATTATGGTTTTATGGATGTTTATGATGATGACATGATGTACCCTATGTTTATTTATGATATGCATATGATGGTTATGGATATGTTATGATGTGATGGTTTATTCTTTGTTTTTGATACTTATGCATTATGGATGATGTTATGCTGATGTTTATGACATATATGGATGATTATGAATATGTTATAGATTATGATGTTTTATAATTATGGATTTATGATGTTATAATGTACATGGATGATTATGATACATGGATTATTATGATGAATGTATGTTATGATTATGGATGCATTTTACATAGATGATGTTATGATGTTGATGTATGAGACGTATTTATGGACTATATGTGAGATGTAATGGAATATATGCTCAGATTGATAAACATATATTATGGATGCAAATGAATGTGCAATGAAATGAATATATGCTCAAATTAATAAACATATATTATGGACACAAATGAATGTGCAATGAAATGAATATATGCTCAAATTAATAAACATATTTTATGGATGCAAATTAATGTGCAATGAAATGAATATACACTCAAATTAATAAACATATATTATGGATGTAATGAAATGGTTAAGCAATGTAGTGATTAATTAATGAAATGTACAAGTGGTAGTGGGATGGGAAATGGGATATATGATCAGATTACACTTGTGTGAGAGTTTGATTTGAGAAGGCATGAAATCATCATCATTAACTCTTGAAAATGCCTCACACACATGTAATATAAAGCAACAACTACCCTATGTTTAGTGCTTTAATTGTTTTGTTTTTTTTGGAAAGTTGGAAAGAGAACAAGCAATAGAAATTGTTAGATGATGTGTCCTCCAAAAAGGTTTTCCATGATGAACATGAAATGGTTAATGCAATGGTTAAATGATGTAATGATTGATGATTGTAATAATGATGAGTGATTATGATAATGTGAATGATTAGTGAATTAGTGCAATGACTAATGAAATGAACAAGTCATGATACACGTTACGTTTGTTAAACCCTGGGTGATGGGGCTAGGTGATGGGGGGGAGTCAAGATAGGTTTAGGGTGGGTTGGGAGGTTTTGGGAAGGGAATGGTCAAGATGGTTTGGGAATACTAGGTCATTAAAAACCACATCATTAAGGGGGGAAATTTGGTTTGGGATGGTTTAGGTTAGAGCGGATAGATGAGGGGGGAGGTATGTTAGATGAGTGGGGTTACAGTAAATGAATTAGGTAGGGGTGGGGGGGGAATCAAAATTCTAAGCCTAGATAATATGGTTGAATGGGTAGTGATAGAAAAGGAGATGATATGAGCTAGGCAAATACTTGCATTATACCATTGAGAGCATTTCTAGGTTTATTATAGCAAAGTAGGATACTTTTCATGAAGGTATGAAAGGACCTAGGTGATGATTGTTGTAAGTATGAGCAGTAAGTGTTGCATTGATGCCAACACCTAAGGTAAGCATCAAAGGAGTTGGTTGAGAAGTAAGTACTATTGCAGAACAATTCTATCTACCATAACAATATCATGTTTTGCTCCGCATTTTATGTATATTGAATATCTTTGTCTGTGGATTGGAAGTAGTGTTAAGGGATGTCTAAAGATGCTATGTTTCAAGTTTCAGCCTCTAGTGTGAAGATTTGAGCAAGTTCTATTCACCAGAGTATAAACTATTTTCTGTGTATTTAGTGGTGACAAGGAGAATGTATTTTGCTCCGCATTCATCCACATTGAAGTATTACAGTCTGCGGTTCTAGAATTAAGTTTGTGATGATGATATGTGCCTTTAGTTCAAATGGTTTGTGATTTGGTGCTTCGCAAGTGATCTTTCCTTTATGACAGTGGCCGACAGTAATGTTCAAGTGCTCTGGTTTGAAGAATCTTATGGATAAAGTGTTTAGAGGTTGTGCGGATGTTCTTGGTGATTGTAACGTGCTTGTGGGAGTATCTAGATTGTGTTCCTACCTTTTGATTGGTTCGCAAAGTGTAATTCAGATCGTGCATGAAGCGTGTTCTCAAACATCTTAGTGTTAACACCAGTTCTAGCCGACTCTGTTGTTCTCACTACTTACGGTTATGCTTTGGAGATTGTGGAAGCATGTTGTGGCATAGAAGATTACATTTGAGTCCCAGCTAAGGAGTTATGTGATCTACATTCATTCTTTTCCTCCACAAATCTATTTAGGTCCAGACCTATTCTAATGTATGTGTGTTTGTCGACCTTGGAGACTGTTCCAATGGTTGATGATTGTAATGCTGACCTTGATGATCATTCCAAGGTTGATGAATTGTATAAATACTTGTAATGAAGTCATGAATTTGTATGAGGATGCAAAAATGAAAAGATAAGTGTGAAGTGTAAAAGCAAAGCAGAGCAGAGGATACCTATTGTGCTTCAATGGAACTGAACCTTGGCATAGTGTAGATGCTACTATATCAATTCACCAATTTGGCAGTGAGCCACCCATAAACAGTGAGCCGCCCCATTGGCAGTGAGCCTCTTCATTTGCAGTGAGCATTTTGGGTAGTGAGCCTCTGATTTTTGGTATTGTTATAATATATTATATTGTGAGCTAACACTCACCATGGTTTTTCCCCTATGGGGTTTTCCACAAAAAATTTGGTGTCTCCTATGTTGAATGTGTTTAAGTTTCTGTTTTCATGCTTTCATGGTTAAGATAGAAATTCAGTGTTAATTGGTTGATGAATTAATGGTTTTGAAATATTGGTTACAACTGATTCACCTCCCCTCTTAGTTGTATTGTGCTTTTCAATAATTGGTATCTGAGTGAGGGTTCCTTGGTAAAAAGCCTAACAACTCAAGGTAGATCTAGGATGGTGCACAAGAAAGAGTCTCCACAATTTGATGGAATAGACTATGCTCTGTGGAAGGTATGAATGAAAAGTCATCTTATTTCTCTTGGTTATAATGTTTGGAAGATGGTAGAAACTGTACGCTCAAAATCATGACTCCGGTTGCCTGGGGTTGTCGGGTTGGATTTTGGCACACACATGGACCCTTCCCTCCTTTCCATGGGTGATCCGCCACATCACTCTCACTCTCATGGAAGTAGCCAGCCAAGAGGAGGTGAGACACAATGGGGGTTTGGCTCATTGGAGAGATGGACTTCATGGAGAGGGGTCGGAAAGTTCTATGGCCTTTTTTGTTGTGTGCTAAGTTGAATGTTTCGTTCGATGGCAGTTGTTGTGGAGATAACCCTATGACCTGAAAGGTCACTAGTTTCTCTTCTCCTGTTGGGGTTTCTTCTATTCCACCTTTGTGTGGGTAAGTGGTTACTTTCGTTTATGTCCTCTTGTCATTCAATTCGTTGAATGAGTTCTTGTTGTATTTGAAGTTGTCTATGTTCTATCAATAGGAGAACAAATGGATCTTGTTGTGGTAAAGTGTCTCCTATTGTTGTCATGGATTGATTTCCTCAATCTCATTGAGGATAGTCCTCACCCACTCACCTCTTACTCCTAGGCACATTCGTGAGCCAAGATAGAAATAAATGTGTAATGACCAACCTTAAATAGACTTAGGGTTTTGACCTAGGGTTTAGTTGACCTAGGGTTTAGTTGTGCTTTGACTTGTGTTTACCTCGTGATGTGATCAAGGGTTTGATTGAATTGTTTTAACTATTTTTTACCTCATGATGGTATCAAGGGTTTGCAAGTTATCTATCTTTTCTAGGATTTCTATATGCATGCATAGCTAAATGAAATGTGAACTTGTTTTTGTGCTTTTTTAGTATTTTGGAATGAAAAGTGCTTTTTAATCTATGAAAGGAAATATGAATGCAACTAGAATGATATTAAAATAATGCAATTACTCTATATTTTTGGGATTTTGAATGTTTTGAAACAACTAATCTAGAAAAGGAAAATTGCAAGTAAACAAATCTAATCTAAGAATGCAAACTATCTCTAAGATGCTAGATCTATCAAGGAAAAAATAATGAATTACTATTCCAAAGAGCAATTTTGATTTTCTAATTACTATCAATTGAATAAAGCAATAGAGTAACCTGAAAGAATGAATATTTGTGTGACTCCATTACCCTCAGAAATCCTTGATGTTGGCAACTTTGAATCCTTTTGAAGCAGCGAAAAGACCACTTGACGACAAGACGACACAAAGAAGCAAAAGAAGCTTGTTGAAGCTTGAAAGAGCTCAATGAGAGATTTTGATGAGCATAATGGCATTGATTGGAGTAGCATAACAATGCTTGATTGAACAATAAATAAAATAAAAGGTACCTTCATCCTATGAGAGCATTAGAATGCTGATTTGGAGAGAAAAAACTTAGCAAGAGCTGTGTGCACAATGAATTTGCCTCCCTTTGTGCTTGAGGGAGGGGGGTATTTATTGGTTTGAAGAAGGGGGCTGAATGGGAAGTTAACTCAATTGATTGATGAGTTAATAAGGATTGATTAGGGAGTGAACTAGGTTGATTACCCAGTGAACTCAGCTAACTAAGGAGTGATAAATTAATAATAGCTTATCACTGAAGAAGGATTGGAGTTGGAAGGATGCATGAGATTGATTGAGTTGTTAATTTTAGATCAAATGGAGTTAATTATGCATGTGTGGGTGCATGAAATAGTCAACTCCATATTAGGCATAAAAAATCATGCAAACTAGAAGAAAAACAGGTGAAAACAAAGCTTTTTTGAGTGAGAAACTCAAGTTTTTCTACGACTAAAAACGCAACAGAGTCGCCCCTTTTTCCAGTAGGGTCACTCCTGGGAGATCCTGGCTCGCTCGAGGGTGACCCTAGGTTGCCCAGGGGAGATCCAGACATAAAAAGGTTTTTAGAGGAACAACATGATGGGAGATTGTAGGGAAGAGAAAAAGGAGGTGTTTTGCCTCCGGAGACAGGTCAATCATGTGCAAGAATTCAAATCTCCACTTGCACCACAAGATCTCCTGGGGGAGATCTGGAAATAATAGGGGGAGATTTGGATTGGTTGAGTGAAACTAAAAACTGAAAGTTGGAGATCGATAGGGGGACCTCTAGAAGGCTTCTAGGGGATGGAGAGGATGAAAAACATAGGGGAAAGGTGACAACTCACCTGCAAGATTCTCACAAGGCTTAGGAACGTGGTCGAAAGCTCAGAAAATGCAAATCGACAAGTGTCGTGAAAGTATAAAAAACAGAGAGAGAGAGAGAGAGAGAGAGAGAGAGAGAGAGAGAGAGAGAGAGATCATCAAGTGGTTTGTTGCTTTAGAGGACATTATTTCATGGTTACATGTATGTGACAAGGATTAAAATCATCATAGGGGTCCTCGTGGAGGCTGTGTGTGATTTTTGTGCTTACATTTCCCCCTCGAGGACAGTAGTCTACATGAAAGGTAGGTACCGTTCCTGAACTAGGCCTTACCTATTGTCAATTTTCCTACAATTGTACCTACAATAACTAGTATTAGTCCAGCATTTGAATGTATCAAAATGAAGAATGAAAACTAAAATGATGAACTTACCATGGATCGCTCGAGTTTGACTAGTTGTGTCGGTGAGACCTGTAGGAATGAATGCATGCAAAACGATGCACAGAAGAGATGCATAAAAGCAAAGAACTAATCTAAAAATGCATAAATAAAACTAAGCTAAGGGCAAACAAAGCAAGTCAAATCGTGAGATCGGAGAGAAACAGTGACGAAATTAATCATGTGAGCAGTCATTGGATAGATATTGTTGAGGAGATTGCAAAGACAGTTGCCTCTTCTTCAGCCATGAAGAATCAGGTACGCAAACAGTGAAAAACCCTTCTCTAAACCCTAATTTGAAGTTTGTGAAAAATCTCTTGAAATTGTTTATTTTTGTCAATTCTTCTTGTTGCATTGTCTCTGTTTTGTCATTTAGAGTAGGATAGTTTTTTCATTTTTTGAAATCAGCTAAGAAATGAAGTTTTTAGAGCATTTTTAGTTCAAGGGATCTCTTTCTAGGGTTGCCCCTTTTGTCAGGCAGGTCACCTGAGGGAGATCCTGCAGAACATCAGGGTCACCCGGGTTAGATCCTTCAGAACAACAGGGTCACCCGGGGGAGATCCTTCAGAACAACAGAGTCACTTGGGGGAGATCCTGCAGTCATATGGGTCACCCGGGGATGACCCTATTGGGTTGATTTTGCCTAAAATTTCATGTTTTCTAACATTTGTTTCACTCTAATCTGACTTGTTTTCACTACTGTATTCACTTGTTTATTGTAATTTTGAGGGGTTATACACTTTTTTTGTGTGAATTTCAGCAAGTTTTATGATTTTTAGGATTTTTATGAGTTTACGAGATCTAATCTAAAATTCTTTTCTAATTTTGCAGGACATGCGTATCTGATGGAATGCCTGATGAGAGTAGAGGTGGCTCTTAGGGATGTTCACTTCACTAAGTAATGAGGACCATGCTATCTTGAGGAGAGTAGGTCTGGCTAGAGTTTGTTGCGTGCCTGTTGTTGAGTTTTTCCCAAACTGGATGCTTCCCAGTTATCCCTACAAGGTAACCATCATTGATCAATAGGATTTTCGGGCCAGGGGCCAACAGTACAGGAGATAGACTCTATAAATATCTCCTCTTCTTCTTTAGGCTCTGCAGAACCAAGGGGGGTATTCCCTATTCAACATCTATAACATATGCCTGTGAACTGGCTTGGGTGTTGATACAAAGCAGATAAATCCTCTCTTATGCAGACCAAAACTGTTAAATAAGTGCAAAGGGGCTAGCTTTAGGCCTATACTCAGTTGTGAATCAGAGGATTTCAATCCTAAACTACTTCTAATATCCTAAAGGTTTATGTTTGAAGTTTAAGTTTGTTTTTGTACTTGGATGCAAGACTGGGACCTTGGGTGTAACCTCAATACAAGACCAGACTGGTGCCTATCCAGGGGCTCGGAGTCAATAGATATATATATATATATATATATGTGAATGTTTACCATAGACTTAAAACAATAATCAGATTTCAAGGGGGTTTTGTAATGACTGCCTTACAGACACTACCCAAAACTAAGTATTCAGTTATTTCTATTTACAAACATCCTTACTACAATATATTCTTCCCAACACTTAACACAAAACATTTAATCTACTCCTTCAGTAGAAGTAAAAAATCAAGCATTCAACATAGCAAACCCATATCCTAGAATCTCAAACACCCCTTAGCTATTTAGATCCAGAAGAAGAACACATTCAACTTGCAGACAAATAACAAAATACATGCAATGAAGCATTACTCATTTAAATTAACATGAAAGTAATGAATTCTATGCATAAAACATTCACATACAACTCATAAACTCATAAGGCACCAAAACAGAGCCACCAACGAAGTTGTATCTTATTACAACACCAAAATTTCTCTAGTTTTCAACAACCTAAAATGAGTGACATAGTTTTCATTTTATAGCAAGACTGTGTACTTAGCAATAATTACATGGCAATTCAAAAATTCTGCCAAATACAATGCACCAAAAAATGGTGCCCAAAACATTGAAAGCGCAGGCAGAACAAGAAGGAAAAATAGGTGAGCTCGGGAGATGTGCCACCGCTCACAGATTTTTCTCATAAATTCGGTGGTTGGCCCATCAACTCCATCAACCCATACCACTGCATTTCACCATTAATGGCCCAGCTACCCGCAATCCCTTTGAAATGCAGCAGTGAATGTGTAAGAAGTTTTTCTGCCTAAAATATGGCCACAGATACAGAGAAATCCTTCGCTGCTTGAAAGTTTAAAAGATGGCCGTTGATTTCCCTTCTATCGCCAAAAATCAATGGTGCCAAAACACGCTGCAAAGTCACCAACAAATCAGAACGTGCCATGTAGGCACCCTGTGCTTCTATCACTGACTTATCCACCATCTATTTTACCTTTTTCGCCCTTGTACATTTCTCTTTGCATATCTTCTTTGTATATTGCAGATACAAACGCAATATACATTATGTAGATTTCAAATTTTTATGAAGCATTTTGAAATCACTTTGAAATCTAGCTTGTATCTCTATTTTCTTGTATATCGGCATATACAATGCCATATACATGCAAGCCACGAATGCCAGCCCTGAATTAGCCAAATCTGACTTTTGAATCAGATCTGACTTGTATATTTGCAAATGTATATTTGATTGTATGTGCGAACATACAATCGCTAAAATATTCAATCAGTGGGACCCACCTTTTGTATATCGGCCCCTTGCACTTTTCACTTTGCATATAGCGAATGTATATTGCATATACATTCCGCCTTGTATGTGAGATAGACCCCACCAAATGTATCTCCTGCTATGTATGTTGCCGAATATACAAGACCCCTTGTATCTTTGCAAATGTACATGTTTCTTCTTGCATATGTATTGACCAATGCATCTTTCTGTTGTATGTGGCAAATGTATATTGCACTTGCATCTCGCACATACAAACCCCTTTCATTGTAGCGAATGCATGCCGGCTACGTACATTTCCTCTTGTATGTTGGCTTGCATCTTTGCAATGTATATTTCCCTTGCACATTTCCAATGTATCTTTCCATTGTATGTCTGAACATACAACACAAAATATACATGCAACTCGATATACAAGCACAAAATATTCTTAGAATTTGCGATAGATTCCCCAAATGTACATGCAAACCCGGTATGCATACAACCATTTTTTGCCATTTTCAAAGGTTGATTTAAACATTTTTGGACCCGCCAATGTACATTTACACTTGTACATATAAGAACACAAACATGCGACAGATTTCACCGTGACATAGAGTAATCTTGGACTTAGCATCTTTTTCTCAAGCACGACAGGAAAAGGTGTTAAAGAAATGCATAGGGACCGGTCAACCAATGAATGTTAAGGCATGAAGACATAACTTAGACAATCAGGAACCTACTACAGGAGGTCAACTACAGAATAGAAAATACAATGCAGAAGGCTGAGGGAAAAATTAACCTAAGGCACCAAGGGTTTGAAAGAATAAAAATATAGACTTGTAAAATCGATTCAAACCCCTAACCCTAGGTGAGCACCACCATTGGCTCCGACTGGGGATGTGCAGGCGCAAGGTTGTAGCGAGAACCAAACTACTTTGGGACAGACCAGGCAAAACACAAAACGCAAAACACCACCGACTATACAATGCATGTATAGACTATTTACAACTAATTTACAATGTGCACACAAGATACTCATTTATGAAAAGTAAGGCTTTAGGAACTGACCATGCACATGCAATTCCAGTAGTTCACCAGTTAGGGCCTGGAGAAAGTAGGAATCTTCTCCATGGGTATTGCTGATTTGATATGGGCCCATCCATAAGGGCTCAAATTTACCATGTTTGCCCTTATCCTGGTTCTTTGCATTCCAAACAAGGACCAAGTCACTTATTTGAAACTTCCTTTCCGTGGCCCTTTTATCAAACAAATATTTTGCCTTTTGTTGTTTCTTGATGTTTGTCTTCTGTGCCTCTCTTCTGATTTCATCCAGTGCAACCAGTTGATTTATCCTTTCATTCATTGAATCCTCAAACTCTTCATTATTCTGTTGTATGAATCTATAAACTGGCAAGAGATTATGCACAGGTAACTTAGCTGCTGCACCATACACCAGCTCGAAAGGTGACCTTCCAATCGCTTTCTTCACTGTTACCCTGTCAGCCTACAATGCCATCTTTAATTTTGAATCTCAAGCCCTTTTGTTCCTATCTGCCATCCTCTTAATGATTTTCATGAGGCTTTTGTTACTTGACTCTGCCTGATCATTTCCCTATGGATGATATGGTGATGCATATGACAAATCAATCCCATAATTGTTGCAAAAATCAACAAATTCAACAGATCTGAAACACATGACATTGTCTGTGACCACTTTGACTGGCACTCCAAATCTGATAACAATATGTTCCAAAATAAAAGCTATCACCACCTTGCTTGTAGCTTTCTTAGTTGGAATGGCTTCAATCCATTTGGTAAAATAGTCAGTAGCAACCAAAATCTAACTATGTCCTCCACTTGATTTTTCTAAAATTTCCCCTATAAAATCAATTCCCCATTGCTGAAATGGAGCCTCCATAGTTACAGTTCTAAGGGGTAATGCACGTTCATACTTTAGTTTCCCTGAGAACCTTTGACAGGGATCACATTTTCTTACCAACTTTTGTGTATCTGAGAAAAGAGTCAGCCACCAATAACCAGCTCTAAGAATTTTGTGAGCTATTGTCTGGGCAATATAGTGTCCACCACAGACTCCTTTGTGCATGTCATTTAAAATATTCTTAGCTTCATTTTCATCTACACACCTGAGTAATACACCATCAGGATTCTTCCAATACAACTCTCCTTGAAGAACTATGTACTTGATTGCATGTAGCTTCAAGGTCCTTTTCTGACTATCACTGAGATGGGAAGGATAATTCAAATTCTGCAAATAATATACAATGTCCTTGTACCATTCAGATTCTGACATATTAACACTTTCATTCTGAACTAAATTCACTTGGCATGCTTCCAGATTTGACTGTGTCATCATCTTAGCCAAACCTTGTCCCCTTATCATCTTTGTAATCTGTATTTCAATGTTGAACTCTTGTAATTTGTTTATCCATTTGCATCTTCTTCCTGTCACTTCTTGCTGAGTAAAAATATCTTTAACAGCTGCATGGGGCACATACGCAACTATCTGAGAGCCTACTAGATATGTCCTGAAGCTTTTAACTACCTTAACCAATGCATATGCCTACTTTTCCATGATATCATATTTCAATTTAGCTGCCTGCAATGACATGATAAAGAAAGCAATAGGTTGTTCAAAACCATCCTCATTTTTCTGTAATAAGCATGCAGCAATAGTGTGAAAAGAAGCAAATGAGAACAACTGAAATGGCTTAGAAAAATCAGGAGATTTCAACACAGGAACCATCTTTATAGCCTCTTTGATGTTTTGAAATGACTTAGTTGCTTCACTTCCCCATCTGATGGTTTCATCCTTCTTCAACATTTTAGAAATACCTTTTGTAGTCTTTGTGAAGTTAGGAACAAATCTTCTAACAAAATTAATCTGTCCAAAGAAAGACTTAATGCCTTTCACTGTCTTAGGAATTTGCATTCTGTCAATTGCAGCAACCCTTTCAGGATCAATCCTAACTCCATCCTTGGAAACAATGTGTCCCAATAGCTTTCCTTCCACTACCCCAAAAGAACATTTCTTTGGGTTAAGTGAAATGCCATATTCCAATGCTCTAAGGAAAATGTGTTCTAGGTGCATGCAATGCTGCTCCTCCTTTTTTGAATAGGCAGTTAGATCATCTTGATATACGACCAAGATTGAGTCAATCAATCCTGCAAAAGCAACATCCATGGCCCTCTGAAATGTAGCACCTACATTTGTCAGTCCAAATGGCATTCTCACATATACATAGGTTCCCCATGGAGTGGTGAAGGTAGTTTTGTATTGTTCAGATTCTTTTACCTTCACCTGATTGTATCCTGAAAATCCATCCATCATGGATAAAAGCTCACAACCAGTTACTTTCTGCAGCATAGCCTCCATGTTGGACAGTGGATAATTATCCTTTAAAGAAGACACATTCAGATTTCTAAAGTCCACACAAAGTCTTATAGCACCATTCTTTTTTCTAACTGGGACAAGATTGGACACCCAAGTTAAATGTCTGATAGGCATAATTATTTCAGCCTCCCTAAGCTTCATAAGTTCTTGCATTTTTGCAGCCAGAGTTGGGTTAATAGGTCTTTGTTTCTATCTAAATGGCTTAGCTCCAGGCTTCAAAGGAATCTCATGCTGGAATAGGTCTTCTTTATAAGCCTTTAGGTCCTCATATGACCATGCAAAGACATGCTTATATCTTTTCAACAATGCAATCAACATAGTCCTGATGTGTGGCTTGAGCTGTTTGCTAATATATACCTTTTTGGGGGCCTGGTGTGTCCCCAAGTTTATCTCCTCCAAGTCATCCTTGTTTGTAGGAGACGCCTTTGTAATAAATTGGTCTCTATTGTCAAATGCTCTTTCTAGAGCAACCAGCCCTCTAGGGATTTTATTTGTCTTAAGTTGAATTACTTCTTTCCCCATAAGAGTTTCTTTTCCATCCACAACTTCTACAAAATTCTGAAAATCAATCTCTTGGTTCTCATATTCATCTATGCAGTGTAGGAACCTCAATAAATCTTTATCATCATCAAATACTTGCCAATTGCATATATTTTCTGGTACTGTAGGTCTAATCTTAACCTCAACACTTGTAACATCAGACAGAGTAATATCATCTGGCCTTATGGCCACATTAGCTAAAAAAGCTACCATGACATTTTTTGATCTTTCTATCCAATTTATTGAAAATGCATCAAATAATTCAATTGTATCCCACACAACATGCTTATACTATTTTAACCTTTTATTCTTCAAAGCATATCTATCTCTAACCTGGGAAACAATTAATTCTGAATCTCCAAACACTTTTATCATCTTAATTCCATGCTTCAGAGCAACATTCAATCCTAGTAGAAGAGCTTCATATTCTACAACATTATTTGTGGAAGCAAACTTTAACATGAAAGAAAATTTCAGGAGCTTAGCTGCTGGAGATAAAAACACAACTCCAGCACCAGAGCCTTCCTTTGAGCAAGCTCCATCAAAATACATAGTCCAAAGACCCTGTTGGTCAATCTCTTGAGTGCAGATATCTTTCCCTTTACCTCCTTGATCATCTAAGACAACTTAGAAATTCCCATAGTCAGTGTTCACAAAACAAATATGCTCATCTGAATCCTGATCCTCAACTATTTATAGTGACCTTTCTTCCCTGACCAGTTTGATGTCTTTGCCATTCATTGGAATCATGGCGTATGATAGATCTAGTTGCATACTTCCACCAATCAATGCTACCCATCTTCTTGACAACAACATGCCATACTGTGGCTTTATGTCAACCACTATTATGTTCATTTTGTAAGTTTTTCTGGATATGCTGCCAGTCTAAAATCCACATCCTTCATGATTCCAATAATTGGTACCTCCCTAGCATCCATTGCATAGCATTTTCCACATGCCTTATCTATCTTCAATCTAGCTTGTTGCATGATAGCCAAAGGCATGATATTTGTTGATGCTCCTGAGTCAAGCATACAATTCCTGATTGTTTTTCCATTAATAACAAGGGAGACATAAAATGGCTTGACCTGTAATGGAAATTTTGTCATTGTCACCCCTAGATATACTACAGTAACCTCATCCTCATCCATACACATGGCTTGTTTCTTGCCTTGAACCTCAACATTTTTCTCGGCTTGATAAGCTACTCCTGAAATTAAGGACAATGCCTTATTCCTGATTTCTTCAATTTTCATCATCTCCATCAACGGAACAGAGATCTTTACCTAGGATAAAACTTGAGTTATGTCAAAGGGAGCCTAATTTTGTATAACAGTTGTATCCTGAGCCGTGGTTTTACTCTTATCCTGAGCTGATCCAGCTTTAATCTTAGCGGCCTTCTGACTATTATCCAGGACCTGAGAATCCTTATTTCAATCCTCACTTTGGGGAATTTTATTTTCTGGTCCTTGAGAAACATGACCTGGTTTTTGCTTAGAGTTCTTCTTGTTACTGTTCCATTGCGTCTTTTGTAGTCCAGCCACTTTATGATTATGCACCAGTTGTTTCACAAAGGTACTTTTTGGTTGACGTGGATCACTCACCTGAGCTTTACCTCTAAGGTTGTAATTGCTTTTGACCTGAGCTACTGCTGCGGCTGTGAGGGCTCTAATTTCTTCATCAGAAGGTCTCCTCAAGTTTTTCAAAAAAACGTGAGAGTCTTGAGCATACTCATAATTGTCTTCATCATCTTCATCACAGGAAACCTACTGGCAGACCTAAGTTCCATAATTTGTGCTTTCATCAGCATCACAAGAAGAGTATTCCCCATTCGTGAACAACATATTGACATTATCATCCTCCATACAATGCAGCTCATTGTATTCATCACAGGCAACATCATTATTATATAAAGATTGAGCAATCATACATTGCAATTGTGAGTGAGGCATTTGACATATTATACACCATGGGGTGTCATCAACAATATTAACAGCCTTCTTCAAAGGATCAAGTGTCTCCTTTGCATTTTGGGCTCTTTGATTGGTGTTGTTGTTATGTGGGAGAATGGGTTTACCATTATGCCAATTAGTGTTATATGGCATATCATGCAGTCATGGTCTCTTTTCTTGTCTTTCGTAAACCTGCCTGTCAGGACCTATTCCCTTTTCATTTTTAGCAAGTCTATAACTTAAGTTCTTAACGACAGTTGTCAATTTATCTAATTTATCCTCAGAAGTAGATGCATTACCTTGTGTACCTTGAGACTTATTGTTTGGATTTTGCAGAATCTTCACATCATCCCTTCTGTTTGTCTTACCAGATGCTTTCCTATTATTTTCAATATTTGTTTCAATCCTGAAAGCATCCCTAACGCTAGTAGGACCCTTATCTCTTAATCCACAGGCTGTTTTGGCATCAAAAGCATTTATGTACAGTACCATGCACATTGGTTCATTAGGTCTCATGTGATGTGGTAATTTGTTCAACACTTTAGTGAATCTAGCATTAAAATCTACAACCTGCTCATTTGACCCCTTAGTGATACTAGTGAATTCATTTACAAAAAAGCTTGGGTTAATCTTCTCACCATATTGCTCCTTAAAAATTCTTCTGAAATCATCCCATGATGAGATACTCTGGTCAGGAAGACTTTTATACCATTCTCTGGCTTCATCAACTAAGGATTGCATAAACAATTTCATAAAAACATCTTCATGCTCAGCCTCAAAGTTGTCCATGACATTTTGAAAAGCCTTCAAGTGATCTTCCCCTGACACAGTATTATTTCTTGAAAACTTTGGCACCTGCGGCCTGACATGTTTGTCAGTGGGATTAGGGTAGCCAAGAATACCATAAAAAACAAGCTGCCTAAATCTGTCCAGTTGCATAGGCTGTCTACGAAACTGATTAACATTAGCATTCCTATTTGCATTATGATTTCTCACATTATTTAATGGTACTCTAACATTTTTTACATTCTGTCTTTGATCATTCTGTTGACACTGGACTTCATTTCTTTGCTGGTTTCTTAGCACATTTGCATTATCAAGGGTGGGAACTGAATTATGTTGAGCAATTTTCAGAGCTTGAACCCTTTGTCTCATATCATCTCTAATTTTCACTGCTTGCAGATATTCTAATTCAGCCCTCAGGCTCTTGGTCTCTTCAGCTAATTGTTCATCTCTGGGCATAGAAGAGGATGGCCCCATTCCATTTTGGTCATCATCATCATCCCTTAGGGACTCAGTTTCTTCAAATCAGTCAGGAGGATCTAAGAAAGGGTGTTCTTGCAAAACCTCTGACCTCATTCTCAATCTGTCACCTTGTTGTCTCTCAAATACATCTTGGATTTCAGCCTCTGTGTTTGAAAAATAGGGTGGCTGCTGCTCTGAAGACCTAGGATTATCTTGGATATTATCATTATTTTTGGGACTGGGAGAACCTTCTTGACTGGCTTGAACAGTCTCTTTTTTCCTGTACATCATTTTTCTGGGTAATTCTTCAAACAAAGGATTACACAGGGATCTTCTCCCTTGCATACAAATTTTACTTTACCGGTTGGGAGATTTTGTTCAAAGTCGCCACCTACAACTAGGAATTATTTTATTTTAAAACCAAGGTCCTTACACAAAGCATTCCCTAGCGGAGTCGCCAAATCTGTTGGGTTTTTCCCAAACTGGATGCTTCCCAGTTATCCCTACAAGGTAGCCATCATTGATCAATAGGATTTCCGGGCCAGGGGCCAACAGTACAGGAGATAGACTCTATAAATATCTCCTCTTCTTCTTTAGGCTCTGCAGAACCAAGGGGGTATTCCCTATTCAACATCTATAACATATGCCTGTGAACTGGCTTGGATGTTGATACAAAGCAAATAAATCCTCTTATGCAGACCAAAACTATAAAATAAGTGCAAAGGGGCTAGCTTTAGGCCTATACTCAGTTGTGAATCAGAGGATTTCAGTCCTAAACTATTTCTAATATCCTAAAGGTTTATGTTTGAAGTTTAAGTTTGTTTTTGTACTTGGATGCAAGACTGGGAACTTGGGTGTAACCTCAATACAAGACTAGAGTGGTGCCTATCCAAGGGCTCGGAGTCAATGTGTGTGTGTGTGTGTGTGTGAATGTTTACCATAGACTTAAAACAATAATCAGATTTCAAGGGGGTTTTGTAATGACTGCCTTACAGACACTACCCAAAACTAAGTATTCAGTTATTTCTTCTTACAAACATCCTTACTGCAATATATTCTTCCCAACACTTAACCCAAAACATTTAATCTACTCCTTGAGCAGAAGTAAAAGATCAAGCATTCAACATAGCAAACCCATATCCTAGAATCTCAAACACCCCTTAGCTGTTTAGATTCAGAAGAACACATTCAACTTGGAGACAATAACAAAATACATGCAATGAAGCATTACTCATTTAAATCAACATGAAATTGATGAATTCTATGCATAAAACATTCAACATACAACTCATAAACTCACAAGGCACCAAACTAGAGCCACCAACGAAGTTGTATCTTATTACAGCACCAAAATTTGTCTAGTTTTCAACAACCTAAAATGAGTGACAGTTTGCATTTTATAGCAAGACTGTGTACTCAGTAATAATTACATGGCAATTCAACAATTCTGCCAAATACAATGCACCAAAAAATGGTGCCCAAAACATTGAAAGCGTAGACAGAACAGGAAGGAAAAACATGTGAGCTCGGGAGATGTGCCGCCGCTCATAGATTTTCCTCATAAATTCAATGGTTGGCCCATCAACTCCATCGACCCATACCACTGCGTTTTGCCATTAATGGCCTAGCTACCCGTAGCTCCCTTTGAAATGCAACAACGAATGTGTAAGAAGTTTTCCTGCCTGAAATATGGCCACAGATGCAAAGAAATCCTTCGCTGCTTGAAAGTTTAAAAGACGACCGTTGATTTCCCTTCTATCACCAAAAATCAATGGCACCAAAACACGTTGAAAAGTCACCAACCAATCAGAATGTGCCACGTAGGCACCCTGTGCTTCTATCACTGACTTTTCCACTATCTATTTTGCCTTTTTCGCCCTTGTACATTTCTCTTTGCATATCTTCTTTGTATATTGCAGATACAAACGCAATATACATTCTACGGATTTCAATTTTTTTTGAAGTGTTTTGAAATCACTTTTGAAATCTAGCTTGTATCTCTATTTTCTTGTATATCGGAATATACAATGTCGTATACATGCAAGCCATGGATGCCAGCCCTGAATTAGCCAAATCTGACTTTTGAATCGGATCCGGCTTGTATATTTGCGAATGCATATTTGATTGTATGTGCAAACATACAATCGCTAAAATATGCAATCAGTGGGACCCACCTTTTGTATATTGGCCCCTTGCACTTTTCACTTTGCATATAGCGAATGTATATTGCATATACATTCCGCCTTGTATGTGAGGTAGACCCCACCAAATGTATCTCCTACTATGTATGTTGCCGAATATACAAGACCCCTTGTATCTTTGCAAATGTACATGTTTCTTCTTGCATATGCATCGACCAATGCATCTTTTCGTTGTATGTGGCGAATGTATATTGCACTTGCATCTCGCACATATAAACCCCTTTCATTGTAGCGAATGCATGCCGGCTACGTACATTTCCTCTTGTATGTTGGCTTGCATCTTTGCAATGTATATTTCCCTTGCACATTTCCAATGTATCTTTCCATTGTATGTCTGAACATACAACACAAAATATACATGCAACCCGATATACAAGCACAGAATATTCTCAAAATTTGTGAAAGATTCCCCAAATGTACATGCAAACCCCGTATGCATACAAAGATGCATACAACCATTTTTTATCATTTTTAAAGGCCGATTTAAACATTTTTGGACCCACCAATGTACATTTACACTTGTACATACAAGAACACAAACATGCGACAGATTTCACCGCGACATAGAGTAATCTTGGACTTAGCATCTTTTTCTCAAGCACAACAGGAAAAGGCGGTAAAGCATTGCATAGGGACCGGTCAACCAATGAATGTTAAGGCATGAAGATGTAACTTAGACAACCAGGAACCCGCTACAGGAGGTCAACTATAGAATAGAAAATACAATGTAGAAGGCCGAGGGAAAAATTAACCTAAGGTACCAAGGGTTTGAAAGAATAAAAATATATGCTTATAAAATTGATTCAAAACCCTAACCCTAGGTGAGCACCACCACCTGTTATTCACCCTGTATCACGCATATGCTGCGACATTCTAACTTATTAGGATGCAGAAAGGAACACCTTCAGGTTCCCACAGGTCTCTGAAGAGTGGACCATCACTCTATTTGATATCTACCATATTCTTGGAGTTCCTGTGAGAGGACATCGTCTCATCCTTCCAGCTAGCGAGTCCTTCAAGGACAGGGCATCCTAGGCAAAATTTATGGGGGTTAGTCACCCTAGGGATCAGATAGGAGTCTAGATCACTTCCGTGCCTTGACTTCACATCCCACTTCTGAGGAGATTCCTGATTAGTTTGATTGCATCGAGGCTGTCTGGAGACAAGGCCTTGGCTCACTTGAGATGGTGTTGGGCACCCATCATTTGTGGTATTGAGGAGGGCACATTCTATGCTTGGGGACTAGATATTTTGGCCATGATCTATAGGGACTTCTATCACATTGCACGACGAGGAGATTTTTCTTTTAGCCACTCTTCTTTGGTTATGACATGGATATTTGAGCACATTAGGCCCTATCAGAAGCTTATTCTAATTCCGGATAGATGTTTACTGAGAGTAGCTAGATGGATGCATGTGGGTCACTTTGATGCTTCTTTTCCCACTGTTGCTACTCTTACGGATGAGGATATGATCTTTGATCCTTATCTTGACATGGAGGGATCTTGGGCTCATGATGGCAAGATTAGGGAGTACTATTTGGAGTATCTGAGGTTTCAAACTGTAATGGTCTAGTTAAGGCCCATCATGTTGAGTGTGTCTTACAACAGTTCAGTGAGGACTTCCCCAAGGAGTTGCCCCCAGTGTCCACTTGTTACAGGTCTGTTTAGGAGATGGGTGAGATTAGATAGAGGTCAGTTGTTTGGATTCTTTGACTCCTGGAGTCCTCATTACTAGATTTCCTAGAGGAGGATAGAGGGGAGGGAAAGGGAATCCTTCCTGATCTCTTGTTATAGCTGTGGATTCAGAGTCTACTGACGAGGACTATATTCCTGATGGTGATGATTCGTCAGATGAGGGCTTATCTGAGGGATGCGTAGGATGAGGGTCTTGATGCTACTGATGATATACCTAACATCCCTGAGGGTCCTCCTATTATTCCCTGACCTCCTCATTTAGATGAGGTGATGCGACAACTTGACCCTAATTGGCAGCCAGGTGATCCACATGAGTTTTGTTTGTTATTTTTTTTGCACTTTTGTCCTTTCTCTTTTCATGGGGAACTAACACGTCTTTCTCTTTCGATTCACTTTTCTAGGTAATGTCAAAGAGTGGAGGGCTTTTGTTCATGAGATTAATATTGGCTTGGCTTCTCCCTTCACTAAGATGACTCAAGACTGTCTTTTAGATGATCCTGGTGTGCCCCCTATTGCTGGGTGACACACATATATTTTCGCTCCTGTCTACCATGGATGTCGGGAGAATGCAGACTTGAAGGCTGAGATTCACACCCTTAAGGGTGAGAATCAGGTGCTCCGAGAGATGGCTCATCTTAGTTTTGGACGACGAGATGCTAGTATGGCGGGGCCTTCACAGTCACATGCTCACAATAGGGTGCCTCACTCCCATAGGTCTCATGGAGCAATGAGTGGTATTCATAGACAGAAGAGCTGAAGTCCTGAGGGTTCCGTTGGAGGGAACCAACCTTGACTTCTTTTCTTGATATCATGCACCTTGCATGGGGAGCCTCTACTTCCTTTGAGAGCATTTTGTCCTAGCTCTTTGATACTCTTGTATATGTAAACTTCGGATGTATCTCTGAAAGTTTATCCTTTTATGGTTTTCACTCATCGGATTTGTACTCATATCTTGTGCATGTTTTGGAGGTTTGAGAACTTTTTGATTATGTTTTTGACCTTTTCAACTCTTCTAACGATGCAAGTATGATAATGATGACATGTTTTTGTAATTTTTTATGGCATATGTATGAGATGCAGTTTATGATATGAAAATGCAAGAACACGAGAGATGCTAAAATGAAACATTTTACTTCTACTGAATGTCATGAGATGTGACATTTGACTTTATTGCTTTGAGACTCTTTTTCTAATTTTGGCATGAATGCAATGTGGAACAAACAATGTGACTGCTTTTTAATACAATTTTCAATTTAGGGGATTGTGAGTTGTCCTGATATAAGAGACCTGTTGATCATGATGTTAGTCATAAACAAACATAGAATAAAAGTTACACAAGAACCTTTACTCATCTTGAAAGATACGATGAATTCAGAGAATTCATGATCCCAAGTCTCTGTTGATTAGTTCATAATCTACTAACGTTACTCAGTGGTTGATGTGTGTTGCTGTTAATCATTCAGGGGCCTTACGTTCTTCAGTAATTTCTGTAAAGTTCATCAATATTTCTCCAAATATCCTGTTCTTTATATCTACCCTGCATAAATCTCCAAATTATTTTACCTCTGCACTATGAATTCACTCAAATAATGTGCCTACAGGTTGATATTTGCATGAATTTTACCATTATTTGCAATTCTTTGCATGATATTTTCAACACTACATGCATTTAGCTCAAATATGCTAATGATATTCAATTATCTATGAGATGTCTACATATTTGTATTATTTGCTTAAGATTGTCAATTATTTGCAATTATGATGATGAAATACTCTGAAATTGAAAGAAATTGAAAGAAATACTTCAAATTAAAGTTGAACCTTCAGCTATTGAGCCACATATACATCAGATACAGTCATGAAGAGAAGAAATCAAACCATATGTTCACCAGGACATTCCACAGCTAGATACAGTCGATGCTAACTTCAAAGGAAAGGTATGAAGACAACATATGCAAACTGATATGCACTCCAAGGGATGCATCAAATCAAAAGATATATCTAGAATTCACACACTGATTACTCAAGATTTATGATGGATTGTAATCAAAACAGTCTTCTCATTCATTAAGTATGCAAGAACATATATGTATACAATAACTTTGAAATGAACCCTGAATATTTCAGCAAACAGATTTCAATTAAGTTTCCAATACTCAAATTATTGCATCCCTGCACCTTTTATAGAATAAGGTGAAGGAATGGTTACAAATGACCTATGGTCAGGATTTATCTATTAAGATCAACAGTCTAGATGAATAGGACGTGTCTGCCAGTTGGCAACTACACAGCTGGCACAGAATATTCTAGCATCTTTGACCTAGTCCATCCTCCAGCTAGCAAACAGTACATTTGACAATATCCTCCTCAGCTTTGGTTCATGTTACCTCTACAAGCAACTCTGTAACTTGAATCTTTGTAAATTTTGCCATTTCTCGCGTAAACTTCACCTTCTGATACGCCCTCGCCACTTTGTCATTTTCCAGATATCTGCGCACCTGATAACAGACACAAGGATTAAGCATCATCATCATTAAAAACTTTAGCAGGAAAATAAACATTTAAATTAGGCTTAGAATATGCAAACGTAGATAATCAGATGATGAATCCGTGAACAATCGCATACAAAATGCATATATGACGCTAAAATTAGTTGAGTCAACCATCGTTGACCAAAATCATGCTATCAGGCCCTAAAATGGCTTCAATATCTGATCAGGTCTAGGGTCATTTGAGTGATTTTTGATAAAAATATCGAAAATATGATTTTTGGTATTTTCTACATCTTGGTAAATCACATTTTTGGAGGCCTTAGGAGCGGAATTAGGGCTCAAGACTTCGTCGGTGCTTGGTGTTAAGCCTAAGCGACCGAGCAACTCAAACTAGATAAGTAGTTTATCTTTCCAATGAGTCCAAAATGTTTAAATTTTGACACAGTAGCTAGGAGTTATGACCCTGCCAAGGGGAAGGTAAAAAATTTCCTAATTTTTGAATTTCTTTGAATTTTTTGCAAATGGTTTGACCTTGCAGTAGCTCTTTTTGTATTCCAAGGGTGATGTGACCCTTCATATGATATGCAAGCCTTACATTTTCAGTTATCACATGCATAAGATCATGCATATGCAATACATGCGCTTTTGTTCACTAAATTCCATCAAATGAAACTATTGGGTCCGGGTATGCACATTAGTTAATATGTGGGATATTAACTAATATGACTCTCTTCATAGATCGGGATATGATGATGATGTCATCATCATGGACGGGCTTCGTTAAAATGTGAAAGGCTGACGTCATGGTCATACTGAAGGAAATCAGGTGATGTTAAGAAATATGACCTTGATATTGAGGAATATCACCCTCCGAATAGGATGACGTCACGGTCATGTCGAGCTTTTTATCTATCAGGTCAGAATGATGTCACCGTCATGTTAGGAAAGATCAGTCATATTAGAAAAGATGAGAGATATTAGAAATTAGATGACCTTCGGATGTCAAGTTGATTGATGATGTCACCGTCATATTAGGTCCTTTGTGGAATGGGATAAGCTGATGTTGCCATCATGTTATTAAAAAGGGCAATCGTTAGAAAAAATACCTCCGTGAGATAAAAAAGATGATGACGTCGCCGCCAGGGTGATTTTCTCTGTTCATCGGGGTTGGATGACGTCATCATCATATTGGCCCTGGGGTGATATTCTGCGGCAGGGTGATATTTGAAATATTGGGTGATATTCAAAATATCGGGTGATATTCAAAAATATCAGGTTGACGTCATCAGGATAATGACTTAGTTTATCATTGTTGCACTATGATGTCATCGTCATGTTATGTAGAAAGGGTCGCTATTGGAAATATACCTCCGCGAGGTAAAAATGATGATGACGTCATCGTCATGTCAATTTTCTTATCTATCGGGATTATATGACGCCATCATGATATTGTCTTTAAGGTGATATTTTGTGAGGGGGTGATATTCGGAAGATAGGGTGATTTTTGAAATATGACCCCCATGAAATATATGAAGCTGTTTGACGGGTAAATGCTTCTATCACCTAAAATTGACGTCCAGATCTCTAGATAAATGATTTATCGGGTGATAAAATTGGATCAGGGTGATCTTTCATAGGATGACTGATGTTAAGAAATATGACCCCCCCTCAGAATATCAGGTTTGACCAAGACTTTGACTCACCATAACTCTCGTTCCCTAAGGAATATCAGGGTGATCCAAAAGGCAAACCTGCATGAAATTTTGTACTCTATCCAACCATGAGGTTATTGACATGAAATATGAACTTTGAAAAATTGACCTCATCATGATGACTTACCCAGTCCCCTTATGCAGGATCATCTACATGACTTACTTTTACTAGACCGCCAGCAAGCAGAAAACACAAGCCAAGCCAAGCAAAAAGTTGGGTCCCTGTTTTGTCAAGTCAAAATGGGGCGTGTTGTGTAACCACACAACAAGACCTAATTAAGGCTTTGAGATAGGATTTAAAACTCAAGTAGGGAGCATGAATGAAAATGGAGCGTTTATGATTTTGGGCTTTGCTAAAGGCTAAACACTGATCCTTATCTAGATAAGACAATCTGACAAGCTTTCAACTTAGACAAGTAAAAAATTTTATTGGTGTTCGCTAGACTTAGATCATAGATGGCAAGCAAGGTAGACCTGGGGTAAAGGACAAATAGGAAAGAACGAGGGTCCCTAGCTAGAAGATGATCCTAGAGACTACTAGACTCTTGGTTTTTCTCAGCTAGTGCTTGTGTGTGCTTTGTACCTTTCTTTTTACTTTCTCTATTAGAATGTCACCCTTGAGGCTTCAAACTTAGACTGATCTCCACCCAAGAGTACGGACATTCATCAATCTTGTCTCTTTCACTCTTTTTTTGTATCTCTTTTTTTTTGCTTTTTCACTTCTTTTTTTTAAAATTTTTTCAGAATGCCTCACTTGATTTTTCTCATTTTTTTTTAAATTTTTGACTTTTCAAGAAATGAATGCTTTTGGAACTTTGATATGCAATAATTTGATCTCTCACACTCTTATTTTGATCATTCATTTTTTTATTCACTCAAACTTTAGATTGCTTTCTTCAGAGTTTTGATCCTCCTGACATTTTTGGCCAGAAAAGATAAGGGGCTGAGTGCTACCTAAAGTTTTTGTAATCTGGTTGGACTTCTCTACTACAAGGGAAGAATTGGGAAAGTCTACTTGCAAGCTTCCTTTGAACACTGTAGGTTTGAATACTGACTTTTTTTAGACCTAACATCTTTACGTATTAAGACTAGGATTAGTGTAAAGCTAAGAGCTAGGCTTTGATTAGAATCATTGGGAATGAAATGGGGATAATGGCGATTATGAAAAATGGGGAATCTCTAGGTCTTGAAAAGATGATGTATATCTAGGCAACCTTAGACTCCTTACTAAAATGAAAATAGTAGAAGAGCAAGTTACTGACTATTAATGCAAGATGAACAAAATGAAGTTGAAATGCAAGAAACAAAGTCTTTTTGACATTTTAATTTTTTTTTGTATTTTTATGTTTTATGATTCATTTGGTTTTTAGACATAGTATTTCTTGAGGTGAAAGACATTGCCTATTTTGCCAAATTCCTGTCCCTCCATTGTGCACAAGAGATAGGCACCGTTTTCGACATCTTCTTTGACTATGTAAGGACATTTCCAGTCTTCTGAAAAAGCTCTTTTTCATCTCTTTTTTTTAATTCTTTGTGCTACTTCTTCTTAGGACAAGTTCTCTTTTTTTGTAGGGTTTGTCATTTGTTTCTATTGTTTCTAACTCGGTGGTTTCCTTGGGTAATGTGAGATGAATCAAGTCTTGAAAGGCTTGTTGATGGGAAGGGTTCCAGTACATGACTCCATCAAATCTTAATAACTCTGCTAATAGGTCAAACTGTTCTTGCATGTAGATCTTCACATCTTGTCTCTCTTGAATATTTTAAAGGAATTGGAACAACTCAAGGGGAGTTTGTGGCTCCCTTTGTTCATTAGGAGGGGCAAAGCTTATACTTGTCCTTCCATTGGGCTCTGGCCTTAATTCCATTGAATATCTGATGTAACTCCCTAGTAACTCAAAAATGATAGACTCACCAGTGCAGACTGACACTCTCATCTTCCATTCTTTGTGAAATGTACCTTCACTTTCCTCGTCTTCATCTGGAAGTCTTTTGATCATTTTGATTTGAACCAAAGGTGCTTCCCACTCACCTAATTCATTTGATTGTACTAAGGCAGAGGTGGTCGAATGCTCTTGTGGTTGGGACACTATGAGCATCCTTGGAAGCATTCCTATTATGTTGGTTGATTCGTTGTCAACAGAATGTGCATCTTCCATGGGTGTCAAAGGTCTATATGAGTCTTCTATTGGTGTAAGAGGCTCATATGATTCTATTTCTTCTGGTGTGTCAAGGACACGTGTTTCACTTAAGGGTGTCAAAGGAGTGTAACTTTCTGTCATGTCTTCCTCTGGATTTGTACACTCAAAATCGTGACTCTGGTTGCCTGGGGCTATCAAGTTAGATTTCGACATGCACACGGACCCTTCCCTCCTTGCCATGAGGCAATCCACCACATCACTCTTGCGCTCATGGAAGTAGCCATTTGAGAGGAGGCGAGACATGGCGGGGGTTTGGCTCGTTGGAGAGCTAGACTTCGCAGAGAGGGGTCAAAGAGTTTTGTGGCCTTTGTTGTTGTGTGCTAAGTTGAATGTTTTGTTCGATGGTAGTTGTTGTTGAGATAACCCTATGACCCAAAGGGTCACTAGTTTCTCTTCTCCTATTGGGGTTTCTTCTATTCCACCTTTGTGTGGGTAAGCAGTTTCTGTCATTTATGTACTTTGTCTCTCAATGTGTTGAATGAGTTCTCGTTGTATTTGCAGTTGTCTATGTTCTTCTATCGATAAGAGGACCAATAGGTCCTATTGTGGTAGAGTAAATGCCTCTTGCTATTGTCATGGATTGATTTCCTCAATTTCATCACGGATAGCCCTCACCCACTCTCCTCTCACTCCTAGGCACATTCGTGAGCCAAGATAGAGTAAATGTGTGATGACCAACCTCAATTAGATTTAGGGTTTTGACCTAGGGTTTAGTTGACCTATTGTTTGACTATCATTTGACTTTTTTTTACCTTGTGATGTGATCAATGGTTTGACTGAATTATTTAACCATGGTTACCTAGTGATGGTATCGAGGGTTTACAATTTTGTCTTTTCTAGGGTTTCTATATGCATGCAAACTAAATGATATGCAAACATGTTTTTGTACTTTTTTAGTATTTTGGAACTGAAAAGTGCTATTTAATCTATGAAAGGGAAATATGAATGCAACCTAATATGACTTTTCCTAATGCAAGTTTAATCTATGTTTTTCGATTGTTTTTAAGTAATCTAATCTAAAAAGAGAAATTGCTTCTTCAAATAATCTAGATCTAGGAATATGAAAACAATTATTCTAACATGCAAGATCTAACTATCAAGGAAAAAGCAAAGATTTACTGTTGCCAAGAGCAAATTTGGTTTTCTAATTACTATGAATTGAATAAAGCAATGAAAGAACCTGAAAGAAATGAAGATTTGTGTGACTCCACTACCCTCAGAAATCTTTGATATTGGCAACCTCGAGTCCTTTTGAAGCAGCGGGAGAACCTCTTGACGACAAAATGACAAAAAGAAGCAAAAAGAAGCTTGTTGAAGCTTGAAAAATCTCAATGAGAGCTTTGGTTGAGCACAATGGCATTGAATGAAGCAGTGTAACAATGCTTGGTTGAAAAATGAATAAAGCAGAAGGCACCTTCATCCTGTAAGAGCATTTGAATTCTAAGTTGAAGAGAAAAAGCTGGAAAGAGCTATGTGCACAATGAATTTGCCTCCATGGAAGCGCTTTGAATCTTTAGAAAACTAAAGAAAGAAATGAATAAAAAAGGTCAATGGCCTATGAAGAATCTTGAAAAAGCTTGTGAAGATGAGAAGAGTATTCTCCAATTTGCTCATCTTGGAAAATAATGAAGAGGTGAGGGGTATTTATAGGTTGGAAGAAGGGATGAGAGGTGGAATTGATTGAGAAGTTAACTCAATTTATTGATGAGTTAACAAGGATTGATTGGGGAATTAAAAAGGTTGATTACCTAGTGAACTCAGCTAATTATGGAGTGATAAATCAAAAATATCTTATCACTGAAGAGGAATTGGAGTTGAGAGGATGCATGAGATTGATTGAGTTGTTAATTTTAGATCAAATGGAGCTAATTATGCATGTGTGGGTGCATGAAATAGTCAACTCCATATTAGGCATCAAAAATCATGTGAACTAGAAGAAAAACATGTGAAAACAAAACTAAAATGAGTGAGAAACTCAAGTTTTTCCGCAGTTGGAAATGTGACAGGGTCACCCAGGGGGAGACCATGGGTCACCCGGGGGGAGACCATGGGTCGCCTGGGGGGAGACCATGGGTCGCTCGGGGGAGATTTGGACAAAAAGGAGTTTCAGAGGAAAAGCACGATGGGAGATGGTAGAAAAGAGGAAAAGGAGGTGATCCATCTCCAGAAATAGGTCAATCATATGCAAGAATCCAAATCTCCACTTGCACCTGTAGGATCTCCCAGGGGAGATCTTGAAATAATAGGGGGAGATTTGGATTAGTTGAGTGAAATTGAAAATTGAAAGTGGGAGATGGATAGGGGGACCTCTAGAAGGCTTCTAGGGGGTGTAGAGGATGAAAAACATAGGGGAAAGGTGAAAAATCACCTACAAGACACTTACAAGGCTTAGGAGTGAGGTCAAAAGCCCAGGAAATGCAAGTCGACAAGTGTTGCAAAAAGTGTCAAAAAGCATCGCAAATGGGGAGAGAGAGAAATTGACAAAGAGGAAACAACACAAGACAAGAAAGAAGACATGTCATCAAGAGGTTTGTTGTTTAGAAGACATTATTTCATGCTTACATGTACCTGACAATGATTAGAATCATTGTAGGGGTCCTCGTGAAGGCTGTGCATGATTTTTGTGCTTACTGTTGCAAGTATGTGCCTAATCGGTGTTGTCATTGATGTTAACATATCCTTGTTGTCATTAGTGTCAACTGTATCTTATTCTATTACTTGTTTAGAAGACTTGTATGTTGAGGATATTTAGAAAATTAGGCTCTCCGAAAGGAACAAGTGAGTTACAGAGAAGTGCAGTAAAGATAGTGAGTTGTATGCTGAAGAACAGTTTGGTAAATTGCTCCGCATTTACTTCTGCTTGAAGATTGTGGTCTGCGAATTGGCAGCAAGTTATAGGTATAAGTAAGAATACGACATTTCAGGTTTGAGCCCTCCGCATGAAGATTTAAGTGAGTTGTGTTCACCAGAGTAAAACCTACTTTTTCTGTAAGTTTAGTTGAGACAGGAAGAAAGTATTCTGCTTCGCAATAAAGTATTTTGCACTGTGGTTCTAGAAGGAAGTCTAGGATGATGTTAAGTGCCTTTAGTTGCAATGGTTCATGGTTTGGTGGTCTATAAGCTATCTTTCTTTTATGACAGTTGAAGACAGTGAAGTTCATGTGTTCCGGTGAAAAGATTCCTATGGATAAAGTGGTTAAGGTTCATGTGCTTGCTCCTAATGATTATAGTGTGCTTGTGGATGTCTCCTAATCATGTTCCTATCTGGACTTTGGTCCATGTTAAGAAATTGAGATTGTGTTTGAAGATTTTTCCCAGATAATGTAGCAGGTAACTAGTCTTGGCCGACCTAGTTAATCCCAGTGATTGCGTAGATCTCTAGAAGATTGTGGAAGCATGTTGTGGTGTGGAAGATTGTGTTTGAGTCTCAACTAAGGCATGGCGTGATCCACATTTCATTTCCTTTGGACAATGTTTTAATAGTTCAGGACCTATTTTGTAAATGTTTGTAATACTGACCTTGGAGATTGTTCCAATGGTTGATGATTGTGATGCCGACCTTGATGATCATTCCAAGGTTGATGTAGTGTATAAATACTTATAGTTGAGTTGTGGAAAAAGTGTCCTTGAGTGGAAATGAAAATATTTTAAGAAAGGTCCAAAAGGTAGAGCAGAGGAGAGGTAGAGGAAGGAAGAGGAAGAGTAGAGCAGAGGAAGAGTAGAGTAGGGGAATTATTATACTTCAGTTGCAAATATAGAAAGGTGTTGATCGTGCTAATGAGTCTGGCAGTAAGCTGCCAGTAGGGTTTAACAACCCTCAGGGTTTAATAGCCCTTATTGTAATCTTGCTAGGTTTAGGGTTGAGGCAGTGAGCCTACTAGACCTAGTTGTTCTTCATGGTAGTAAGCCAGTATGTTTAGGCCCGTGAAGTGACCAAGCCTGAACATCATTATTTCAAGATTGCAATATATATTGAGAGTTAATCCTCTCTATGGTATTTTCCCACCTTGGGGTTTTCCACGTAAATCTGGTGTCTCTTGTGTTTGATGTTGTATCTGTGGTTAAGTTTCTGATTTCATGCACTCATTGTTAAATCATAATAATTATGGATAAGTGATGAATGTTTAATTGTAGAAAGTGTTTTAAGTTTTTGTGACAACTAATTCACCCCCCTTCTCAGTTATCTAGTGCATATCAATAATTGGTATCAGAGCCAAGTTCCTATGAAGAAAGTTTAACAGCTTGAGGAAGATCCAAAATGTCTTACAAGAAAGAAGCACTGCATTTTGATGGAATGAATTATGTTCTTTGGAAGGCTCGGATTAAAAGACATCTTCTTTCTCTTGGTTACAAAGTTTGGAAAGCCACAGAAATAGAATACACCATACCTCCAAATGGTCTGATGACTGAAGATGAAATCAAACAATATGAGATAGATATCAAGGAAAAGGATGCTTTGCTAAGTTCATTAACCAACTCAATATTGACGAAAGTTGTGGATCTTGAAACTACAAATAAGGTATGGGAAAAGTTGAAAAATCTGTATGAAGGAGATGATTCTGTGAAGGAAGCCAAGTTACAAAGTCTAAAAGTGAAATATGAAAGCTTGAAGATGAATGATGATGAAAACATATCAACCTTTATGCAAAGAGTTGATGAACTTGTTACAGGGATAAAAGCCATAGGTGGAACTCTCGAAGAAAAGGAAGTTGTTATGAAAATTCTCAGATCTTTGCCCAAGTCCTACTGTCACAAGGTAGCCACGATTGAAGAATTCATGCAAGTAAAAATGGTTAATAGGAATTAGCTTCTTGGTAAGCTTACTGCTTTTGAAATGAGGGAGTTAGATGATGCTCTGCCAAAAGTTGAGATGACCTTCAAAGCCAGTACTCCTGGAGGTACTTCCAGATCAGAAAAGTACAAGGTAGAATCCGATGACGAGTTAGATGAAGTTGAAGCCAACTTTGTGGACAGACTACAAAGAGGATCTGGTAAGTATAAAGGAAAATTACCTTTCAAATATTTTTCCTATGGTAAAGTAGGTCATTTTGCTTCTAGATGTCCTGAAAGAATTGAAAGAAATAGAAGAAGATATGAGAACAGGCCTAGGACCCAAAAGAAGTGTTATTATGTTGAAGATTTTGATGATGAAGAAGGAGTATCAGATAATGGTGAACTAGATAATGCTAGTTCCTCTGTAAATGAATGCTTGTTTATTGCTATTAAGGAAGATCCCATGTCTACTAATTCTTCTAGCTATGTGAAGGAAGAAAAACTAGTGGAAAGTGCTTTGGCTACTCAAGTCATTAAGGACAAGGATGAATGGGTTATTGATAGTGGCTTGTCTCACCACATGAATGGTGACAAAAGTAAGTTTGTGAGTTTGGAAAGATATGATGGTGGACTGGTTAGGTTTGGAAATGATACAGCTGGTAGGATTTGTGGGAAATGATCTATTTCTTTTGATGGCAAGCATAATACTGAAGATGTCTTGTATGTGAAAGGATTAAAGCACAATCTTTTGAGTGTGGGTTAGATGTGTGCAAGGGATATGATTTAAGCTTCAAGGACAATGGATGGAAGATTAGGGAAAGCTCTGAAACAGTCATTGCAACTGGTAAGAAGACCAGAGGTAATATATATCACTTGAAAGGAGCTGAGAACTATTGCTTGTTGACTCAGACTGATGAGAGTTGGTTATGGCATAGAAGGTTGTGTCACATAAATTTTGATAATATTATGAAGATAAGTACTGCATAGATTGTTAGAGATTTGCCTAAGCTTATGAAGTCTGCTAATCCTATTTGCAAGGAGTGTCAATTTGGGAAATAGAAAAGAACAAGTTTCAAAAGCAAGGACCAATCGGTTGGAGGACTACTTGAGCTAGTGCATACAGATTTGTGTGGACCTACCAGAGTAATAAGTTTGCAAGGAGACATGTATTTCATGTTGCTCATTGATGATTCTAGAATGACTTGGGTCACCTTTTTGAAAGAGAAAGTTGAATCTCAAGATAAATTCAAGGCATTTAAGGCAATGGTTGAAAATGAGATGGATTTGAAAATCAAATGCTTGAGGTATGATAGAGGAGGAGAGTTCACATCAAATGAATTCAATTGCTTTTGTGAAGAACATGGAATAAAGAGACAGCTGTCTGTGCGCAGAACTCCACAACAAAATGGAGTTGTTGAAAGGAAAAATAGAATAGTTCAAGAAGCTACTAGAACCATGATGAAGGAAGCTCATCTTTCAGAAGCATATTGGAGAGAGGCAATTCACACCATAGTATATATCCTAAACAGAGTTCAAGTAAAAGGTAACAGTTCAAAGACTCCTTATGAATTGTCGCATGGTAGAGTTTCTACTGTGAAATATTTCAAAGTTTTTGGTAGCAAATGTTACATCAAAAGAGAAGAAGATTTAGGCAAGTTTGATGCTAGATGTGATGAAGGAATCTTCCTTGGTTACTCCACCAAGAGTAAGGCCTACCGGTGCTATAATAAGAGGTTGAATAAGATCATTGAAAGTGCAAATGTTAAAGTTGATGAAAGTAAGGAAAGGTCTTCAGAATCAAGTGGATATGATTCATATGATCCAGATGTTTCAGAAGTGGTGCAACATGAAGACAACACAGATGAAGAAGAACAAGCTCTAGTAAGTGCTACCAAAACTCCAAGATATGTAAGAATCAGTCATTCTAAAAATCAAATCATAGGAGATAAGAGCGAATGGATCTTAACCAGAAGAAAAGCTGTAGAGGAACAAGTAAATTTCTATTTGATTTCTAAGATTGAACCTAAAACTATGGATGAGGCTTGCAAAGATGAGAATTGGATAAAGACTATGGAAGAGGAATTGATACAGATAAAGAAGAATCAGACTTGGGATCTTGTTCCCAGACTAGCAGACAAGAATGTAATTGGTACAAAGTGGGTCTTTAGAAACAAGATGGATGAAAATGGTGAAGTGGTAAGAAACAAAGCAAGGTTGGTATGCAAAGGATATGCTCAAGTTGAAGGAATAGACTTTGAAGAAACTTTTGCTCCATTGGCAAGGATTGAAGCAATAAGGATGTTTTTAGCTTTTGCAACATACAATGATTTCAAGGTTTATCAAATGGATGTGAAATCTGCTTTTTTAAATGGAGAGCTGAAAGAGGAAGTCTATATAGAACAACCGAAAGGACTTTAGTCATCAGAACAAGGGGATATGCTATGCAGATTGAAGAAAGCATTGAATGGATTAAAACAAGCTCCTAGGGCATGGTATGCACAGTTGGATAGGCACCTGATACAGATAGAGTTCAATAAAGGTACTATAGATAGCAATATCTACTTCAAGATCAATGATGAACAAACCCTAATTGTTGTAGGTTTTGTTGATGATATTATTTTTGGAGGCAATGAAGGTATGTGCTCAGTTTTTGCTAGAGGAATGCAAAGTGAATTTGAAATGTCTATGTTTGGAGAGATGATCTTCTTTTTAGGTATGCAAATAAGTCAATCAGATAAAGGTATCTTCATTTCTCAGTCTAAGTATGTGAAAGAGTTGTTAAAGAAATTTGGGATGGAAGACTCTAAACCAGTATGCACACCTATGATAACTGGTTGCAAGTTGAGCAAAGATGATAACTCACCCATGGCAGACTAGAAAAAGTATAGATCTATGATTGGAGGATTACTTTATCTGACTCAAACCAGACCTAACATAATGCATGCAGTGTGTCTTGTGGCAAGATTTCAGGCAGAATCCAAGGAATCACATGTGATGGTAGTCAAGAGAATTCTGAGATATTTAAAAGGCACAATAGATTTTGGTTTGTGGTACCCTAAGGACTGTGACTTTACTCTCAGTGCATATACTGATGTAGATTGGGCTAAATATGTGGATGATAGAAAAAGTACAAGTGGAGGTGCATTCTTCTTGGGAAAAAGATTAGTATCTTGGTTGAGCAAGAAACATGATTCGATATCCCTGTCTACTATAGAAGCAGAATACATTGCAGCAACATGCAGTTGCACTCAAGTGTTATGGATGAAGCAGACTTTGAAGGACATCAAAATTGTGTATGAAGATCCCATTGCTATATTTTTTGATAACACAAGTGCCATAAATATATCAAAGAATCCAGTGATGCATTCAAGGACAAAGCACATATCCATAAAATATCATTTTCTAAGAGAAAAGGTGACAGAGAATGAAGTCAAGTTCGAGTATGTTTCTACCAAGGATCAAATTGTAGACATTTTTACCAAGCCTTTGCCTAAGGATACTTTTGAGTATCTTAGAGAAAAGTTAAGGGTTATCACCCCTCCTGCTCTAAACTAAGATGCATAGTAGTGCATCAGTCCGGAGGTGCTCAGAGGTCCAGATTGATGCCTTTTAGGGCTACTTCTTAGGGGGAGTAGTTAGAGAGTTCAGAAGAGAGATTAGATCAGAGTAGACGAGTGCAAGTATGTGCCCTTTTCCATTGATGTCAAAGGGGGAGAGAAGTCATGTGAAAAAATTAGAGTGTAAATGTGTAAGAGAAAGGGGGAGAATTTTGGAGAAAGAAAGAGTGCAGGTGTGTAAAGAGAAAGGGGTAGAATCTTGTCTTGATGGCTGCTATAGTTTTTCACATCATATGTTGCTATCAATGACAAAGAGGGAGATTCTTTCAAGTATGTGCCTAATCGATGTTGTCATTGATGTAAACATATCCTTGTTGTCATTAGTGTCAACTGTATCTTATTCTATTACTTATTTAGAAGACTTGTATGTTGAAGATATTGAGAAAATTAGCCTCTCCGGAAGGAACAAGTGAGTTATAGAGAAGTGCAGTACAGACAGTGAGTTGTATGCTAAAGAATAGTCTGGTAAACTACTTCGCATTTACTTCTGCTTGAAGATTGTGGTTTGTATATTGGAAGCAAGTTATAGGTATGACTAAGAATGCTACATTCTGGGTTTGAGCCGCATGAAGATCTGAGTGAGTTGTGTTCACCAGAGTAAAACCTACTTTTTTTGTAAGTTCAGTTGGGACAGGAAGAAAGTATTTTGCTCTGCATTCCTCTGCAATAAAATATTTTTCTCTGTAGTTCTAGAAGGAATTCTGGGATGATGTTAAGTGCCTTCAGTTGCAATGGTTCGTGGTTTGGTGGTCCTCAAGCTATCTTTCTTTTATGATAGTTGAAGACAGTGAAGCTCATGTGTTCCAGTGAGAAGATTCCTATGGATAAAGTGGTTAAGGTTTGTGTGGTTGCTCTTGATGATTATAGTGTGCTTGTGGATGTCTCCTAATCATGTTCCTATTTGGACTTTGGTTCATGTTAAGCAATTGAGATTGTGTTTGAAGATTGTTCCTAGATAATGTAGCATGTAACCAGTCTTGGCCGACCTGGTTAATCCCAGTGATTGTGGAGATCTCTGGAAGATTGTGGAAGCATGTTGTGGCATGGAAGATCATGTTTGAGTCCTAGCCAAGGCATGGTGTGATCCACATTTCATTTCCTTTGCACAATGTTGTAATAGGTCAAGACCTATTTTGTAAATGTTTGTAATACCGACCTTGGAGATTGTTCCAATGGTTGATGATTATGATGCCGACCTTGATGATCATTCCAAGGTTGATGTAGTGTATAAATACTTATAGTTGAGTTGTGGAAAAAGTGTCCTTGAGCAGAAATGAAAAGATTTTAAGAAAGGTCCAAAAGGCAGAGCAGAGGAGAGGTAAAGGAAGAAAGAGGAAGAGTAGAGCAGAGGAAGAGCAGAGCAGGGGAATTATTATACTTCAGTCGCAACTATAGAAAGGTGTTGATCATGGCAGAGAGTCTGGTAGTAAGCTGCCAGAAGGGTTTAACAACCCTTATTGTAATCTTGCTAGGTTTAGGGTTGAGGCAGTGAGCCTTCTAGACCTAGTTGTTCTTCATGGCAGTAAGCCAGTATGTTTAGGCCCATGGAGTGACCAAGCCTAAACATCATTATTTCAAGATTGCAATATATATTGAGAGTTAATCCTCTCTGTGGTTTTTCCCCACCTTCGGGTTTTCCACGTAAATCTAGTGTCTCTTGTGCTTGATGTTGTATCTGTGGTTAAGTTTCTAATTTCATACACTCATTGTTAAATCATAATAATTGTGGATAAGTGATGAATGCTTAATTACAGAAAGTGTTTAAGTTTTTGTGACAACTAATTCACCCCCCCTCTCAATTGTTCGACGCATATCAATAGTTACATATTTTCCCCCTCGGGGACGACAGTCTACATGAAAGGTAGGTACTATTCCCGAATTAGGCCTTACTTGTTGTCAATTTTCCCACAATTGTACTTGCAATAACTAGTATTAGTCTGACATTTAAATATATCAAAACGAATAATGAAAACTTAAATGACAAACTTACCATAGATCGTTTGAGTCGACTAGTTGTTTGCCTTTGTCGGTTTAGACCTTTAGTAATGTATGCATACAAAACAACACATGATAGGTGCATAAAAGAAATAGAACACATGCTAAGCTAGAGAAGAGGAGAATAGATTCTCCGTTTATTGTAGATTTTGAAGAGCATATTTGATTTTTAGGGATTTTTGATGTTTTACAATTTTTTTAGGTTTTTCTAATTTTTCTAATTTTTATGGTTTTTGTGGAGATTTTGCAATGGTTTTATTTGATACTCCTTGAGGTCTTTGGAAGGCCTATATTTATTGAAGGAATCTCTACCCTTGCCCCTTTGCATGGGGAGACTCGTGTACTTGATTACACAATTTTGTTCTTTTGACTTGTTGAAGGAGTGTCATGTGCTCAGACATTGTTTTACACTTTATTATTACAAGATCTAATTTGATGAGATCCATACATAGTTTTAGTCGACATCTTGTACCTTACTTTCCCTTTTGTGCATATGGTTGGATAGAGATTTTATTTTTCTTACAAGAATGCATATGTAGGATGATCACATATGGATGATGCAATTTGTTTTTTGTCTTTTCAGAATATATATATGAATGTAGGTGACGATATGCAGATGCAAGAACACAAGGTATGCTAAAATGAAACTTTTATTTCTATGGAATTCCATGAGTTATGACATTGACTTTATTGCTTTGGAACTCCTTTTCTAATTTTGATATGAATGCATTATGGAACAAACAAATGACTGCTCTTTAATACGATTTTCAACTCAGGGGATTGTGAGTTGTCTTGATATAAGAGACCCATTCAAGGCTGTGAGATAGGATTTGGAAATCAAATGGGGAGTGGGAGTGAAAATGGAGTCATTCTAATTTTGGGCTTCGCTAAAGGCTAAACACTGATCATTATGTAGATAAGACGATCTGACAGGCTTTCAACTTAGACAAGTAACAAATTTTATAGGTGTTCGCTAGACTTGGATCATAGATGGCAAGCAAAGTAGACCCAAGGTAAAGGATAAGTAGGAAAGAACAAGGGTCCCTAGGTAGAAGATGATCCTAGAGACTACTAGACTCTCAGCTTTGCTCAGCTAGTGCGCGTGTGTGCTTTGTACCTTTTTTCCTTTGTTAAAATGTCACCCTTGAGTTTTTAAGCTTATACTGATCTCCACCCAAGAGTACAGACATTCAACAATCTTCTCTCTTTCATTCTTTTTTTATATCTCTTTTTTTGCTTTTCACTTTTCTTGTATTTTCCTCACTTGATTTTTCTCATTTTTTTTGGATTTTTTTCTTTTCAAGAAATGAATGCTTTTGGAACTCTTGATATGCGATACTTTGATCTTTCACTTCTCACTTTTTGACACTCTTATTTTGATCAATCATTTTTTATTCAATCAACTTTTAGATTGCTTCCTTTAGAGTTTTTATCTTCCTGGCATTTTTGGCCAAGAAAGATAAGGGGCTGAGCGCCACCTCAAGTTGTAATTTGTTTGGACTTCTCTACTACTAGGGAAGAATTGGGAAGGTCTACTTGCAAGCTTCCTTTGAACACTGTAGGTTTGAATACTGACTTTGTTTAGACCTAACATCTTGACTCACTACGATTGGGATAAGTGTAAAGCTAAGAGCTAGGCTTTGATTAGAATCACTGGGAATGAATAGGGGATAATGGTGATTGTGAAAAATGGGGAATCTCTAGGTCTTGAAAGGATGGCGTATATCTAGACAACATTAGACTCCTTACTAAAAAGAAAATAGCACAAGAGCAAGTCACTGACCGTAATGCAAGATGAATAGAGTGATACAGGAATGCAAGAAATAAATTATTTTTGACATTTTTTATATTTTTTTAATAATTTTTTTGTATTTTTATGTTTTATGGATTTTTTTTGTGTTTTATGTTTTATGATGTTTTGAGATGCTAAAATCTTCTCCTCCCATAATGCACAAGAGGTAGTGTCATTTCTGACATCTTCCTTAACTATGTGTGGACTTATCCAATTTGGTCTAAACTTCACTTGAAAGTCTTTGCAAGGACACTCGAAGACATGGTGTGAAAATGTCTTTGTATTTAGTGAGGAATTTTGTGTAGTCACATGTTTCATTGTTTGATGATTTGCCCCCTAGCTTTATCATTTTTTGTTCATGTATAGTTTCATTGCTTGTTTTGAACTTTTGCGGGGCAATTGGAGTTGGTGTTGACTCTCCTAGTTTCTGTGTGGATTATGGTTCTTCTTCTTCAATCATGATTTTAACCATAGGGATGTTTATGTCTGGTTCAATTGGAATAGCTACTAAGTTGAATGAAGCATAAGACTTTGTGGAGTGGGGATCGAAGGGGAATTCTCCTGTTGCCCCCTTTCCTATACATTTTAAGGTATTGGCTATGTTTGCAATTTGTTTTGATGTCTCTCCTTTTTCAAAAGTGTTGATTTTTGGGTCACTAGTGGTTTCCATGGTCTTTCCCTTATTTTTGACTTGTTCAACTCTATAATGGCTGTAAGGATCATGATCTCCTTTGATGACGTGGGTTTGTCCCATGTACGAGAAGTGTATTTCTTGAAATACTGTGGAGGGAATGATCCTCATTCTATGAATCCAAGGCCTTCCTAGGACCATGTTGTAAGTGGTTTCTTTGTTTATGACATAAAATTCAGTTGGGAGGGTTTTGGGACCCAATGTGATTTGAAGATTGACCTTACCCATGGTTTGAATGTTTGGGTTATCATGAATTCTAAGGATTTGTTTTGTGATTTGAGTTTCGTCATAACCCATTCTTTGAAGAAGTGAAAAGGAGACCATGTTGATTGCAGACCCATCATCAATCATTACACATTTAATGGAACAACCTAGAACTTGGACTATCAGATGGAGGGGGAGATCACCTTGTTTAGCTATGTCCTTGTCTGAGGTAAATTTTCAAAATCAAATGTTAAAGAAGAACACTTTTCTCTTGGAGTGTTTTGAACTAGGTGGCCTAGATCTAAGGCTTTGAGGAAAGAGTTCTTCTGTGTAGGAGAACTCTTGATAAGTTCTATCATGTGAGAAAAAATTGAATCATCGGAGGTGTGATCTAGTTGCTCTGGTCCTTGGGTGACACAAATTTCTTGATCTTTATCCAGTTCCACAAGGCCTAAGGTGTTTTGATCAAAGGTGTTGGGACTAAGTTCTTCATCTTGTGAGAATGTGTCCATGAATGCTTTTTGTTGACATTTTGAGAGGTTTGATATGAAGTGATGGTACTCACGACATGACTTGATATCATGCCCCCTTCTCTTGTGAAATGAGCAATATTTATCATTATTCTGAGCTTGAGGTTTATGATGATTATTGTATGAATGATGGTTGATTTTTGGGGGATAGTTGTTGGTGTTTTCATTCCCCAAATTTATATGACTATTGTAGTCACAATTGTTGTTCCCTGATGGTGAAGTGTTTGTTGATCCATCTATGTCTTGATCGTTTGTCCAGGATTTGTTATTTGTATATAGGTTTATCAACCTTCCATTTTAATCATACTCCCTTCTTCCGCTATCAATAGTGGCTTGGTCAATTCTAAGGGCACTTTCGAGTGCTTCTTCATATGATTTTTAAGGGAGTTTTTGTACTTGTTCTCATATGTCATTATTGAGAGCATGTAAAAAGAGATCACAAAGTCCTCTATGATCCATGTTTGGTGCGCTAGTTAAAGAATAGAGAACTTTCCTCCATCGTGTGATAAAATGTGCAATTGACTTGTTGGCTTCTTTTTTTTTATTGTTAAAAATTATCGTATTCATGTCTTGACCAATTTGTTTATGTCAAAGGCAGCCACAAATTGATCAATGAGTTGCCTAAAAGAGTGGATCGATGATTTTGGAAGCCGATAGTACCAATCTAGAGTGATACCCTCCAAAGTCTTTGGAAAAATCTTTTCTACCACCCCATCCCAAGGAAGGAGTTCTCGCATTACCATGATGTAAGCCTTGATATGAGAGTTGGGATCACCCTCTCCTTTAAATTTTGGAAGCTCAGGGAGAGGCCATGGTTGTATGACATGATGAATGTTGTAGTCAAGAGGCTCTTTTAAATACTCAAGGTATGCTCCTAAGAGGGGGTTATGTGTAGAGGGTTTTGTTCCTCCAAACATTAGCCCTTTAGGTGAAGCTTGTTGCATTTGTTGAAAGGGTATGCTAGATTGTTGATATCCTAAAAAATTTGGATGATTAGATGGCATCATGTTTATGTTTTGAAGATTGGATGGGATCATTTGTGGTTGATCTTGCGTCATAGGAATCCCACCTATTTTATTGAGACTTGTCGTGTTGGGTTGTGAGGGCAAGGGAGGCCTGAATTATTTGTTATGTGTGTCATACAAATAGGAATTTAGATGAGGGGTATTTTGTGTTTCCCCCTAGTTTGATTTGATTTCATCAATGAAATAATTTTCTTGTGCCCTACGTCTTTCTGTAATGTTATTTTGGTGCGATTGTTCAACACTCCTAGCCTTAAGGGTCTTGATTCCTTGGACCAAACTTTCTATAAGGTTTGTGAGTGAGGCTTCCTTCATTTTTTGAGTTTTACAACCTTGAGATTGATTGCTATGCATTAGGGTTTGAGTGACCTGATTTGTTCTTTCTGATGACATCTCACATGTTGTGGATTTTTTTATCTTGATATACTATGTGGAGTGATTTTTGTACCTCCTGAACTTCTTGTAAGTTCTTCTCTTGAAAACATACTTCATTGTCCATTTCAATGGCCATTTTTCTATGGCTTGCTATGGGTTGATCATCTTGATGGATCTTAGATTGAATGTCCACATGTTGTGTTTTGATTTGGTCAAAAATGTGGGGATTTTGTAGGATCCCTTTTGGATTTGTAATTTTTCTTTAGGAGACATTCCCTTGGAATTTTTGCATGAAACGTTGTGAAATGCATAAAAATGTGAAAGAATCCATCCCAAAAGGATTTGTTCTTCACGTCGGTTTCACCAAAATATGTATGCTCAAAATTGTGACTCTGGTTGACTGGGGCTTTTGGGTTGGATTTCGACACGCACACGGACCCTTCCCTCCTTGCCACAGGGTGATCCACCACGTCACTCTTGCTCTCATGGAAGTAGCCAATTGAGAGGAGGCAAGACACGGTGGGGGTCTGGCTTGTTGGAGAGCTAGACTTTGCAGAGAGGGGTTGGCAAGTTCTGTGGCCTTTGTTCTGGTGTGCTAAGTTGAATGTTTCGTTTGATGGTAGTTGTTGTTGACATAACCCTATGACCCAAAGGGTCACTAGTTTCTCTTCTCCTATTGGGGTTTCTTCTATTCCACCTTTGTGTGGGTAAGCAGTTTCTCTTTTTATGTCCTCTTGTCTCTCAATGCATTGAATGAATTCTTGTTATATTTGCATTTGTCTACGTTCTTCTATCAATTAGAGGACCAATTGGTCCTGTTGTGGTAGAGTAAATGTCTCTTGCTATTTTCGTGGATTGATTTCCTCAATTTCGTCATGGATAGCCCTCACCTACTCGCCTCTCACTCCTAGGCACATTCGGGAGCCAAGATAGAGGTAAATGTGTGATGACCAACCTCAACTAGATTTAGGGTTTTGACCTAGGGTTTAGTTGACCTAGGGTTTGACTATGCTTTGACTTGTTTTTACCTTGTGATGTGATTGAGGGTTTGACTGAATCATTTAACCGGGATTACCTCATGATGGTATTGAGGGTTTGTAATTTTGTATTTTCTAGGGTTTCTATATGCATGCAAACTAAATGATTTGCAAACGTGTTTTTGTACTTTTTTAGTATTTTGGAAATGAAAAGTGCTATTTAATCTATGAAAGGGAAATATGAATGCAAGCTAATATGACTTTTCCTAATGCAAGTTTAATCTATGTTTTTGGGTTTTTGATTGTTTTGAAGTAATCTAATCTAAAAAGGGAAATTGCTTCTTCAAATAATCTAGATCTAGGAATATGAAAACAATTATTCTAACATGCAAGATCTAACTATCAAGAAAAAAACAAAGATTTACTGTTCCCAAGAGCAAATTTGGCTTTCTAATTACTATGAATTGAATTAAGCAATGAAGGAACCTGAAAGAAATGAAGATTTGTGTGACTCCACTACCCTTAGAAATCATTGATATTGGCAACCTCAAGTCCTTTTGAAGCAGCCAGAGAACATCTTGATGACAAAATGACACAAAGAAGCAAAAAGAAGCTTGTTGAAGCTTGAAAGAGCTCAATGAGAGCTTTGATTGAGCACAATGGCATTGAATGAAGCAGCGTAATGATGCTTGGTTGAACAATGAATAAAACAAAAGGCACCTTCATCCTGTAAGAGCATTTGAATGCTAAGTTGGATATAAAAACTTGGCAAGAGCTATGTGCACAATGAATTTGCCTCCATGGAAGAACTTTGAAGCTATGCAATAGTGAAAGCTTTGAAGCTTTGGAAAACTAAAGAAAGAAATGAAGAAAGAGGCTCAATGGCTTGTGAAGAAGCTTGAAAAATCTTGTGAAGATGAGAAGAGTATTCTCCAACTTGCTCAACTTGGAAAATAATGAAGAGGTGAGGGGTATTTATAGGTTGGAAGAAAGGATGAGAGGTGGAATTTATTGAGAAGTTAACTCAATTGATTGATGAGTTAACAAGGATTGATTGGGGAATTAACAAGGTTGATTACCCAGTGAACTCAACTAACCATGGAGTGATAAATCAAAAATAGCTTATCACTGAAGAGGAATTGGTGTTGAGAGGATGCATGAGATTGATTGAGTTGTTAATTTTAGATCAAATGGAGCTAATTATGCATATCTAGATGCATGAAATAGTCAACTCCATATTAGGCATCAAAAATCATGTGAACTAGAAGGAAAACGGGCAAAAACGGATCTAAAACGAGTGAGAAACTCGAGTTTTTCTGTGGCTGGAAATGCGACAGGGTCACCCGGGGGAGATCCAGATAGAAAGAGGTTTCAGAGGAAAATCATGATGGGAGATGGTAGAAGAGAGGAAAAGGAGGTGATCTGCCTCTGGAAATAGGTCAATCATGTGCAAGAATCCAAATCTCCACTTGCACCTACAGGATCTCCTTGGGGAGATCTAGAAATAATAGGGGGAGATTTGGATTGGTTGAGTGAAACTAAAAATCAAAAGTGGGAGATGGATAGGGAGGACCTCTAGAAGGCTTCTAGGGGGTGCAGAGGATGAAAAACATAGGGAAAGGGTGAAAACTCACCTACAAGATGATTACAAGGCTTAGGAGTGAGGTTGAAAGCCTGGGAAATGCAAGTCGACAAGTGTTGCAAAAAGTGTCAAAAAACATCGCAAACGGGGAGAGAGAGAAATCAACAAAGAGGAAACAACACAAGACAAGAAAGAAGACACGTCATCAAGAGGTTTGCTGCTTAGAGGATATTATTTCATGCTTACATGTACATGGCAAGGTTTAAAATCATCATAGGGGTCCTTGTGGAGGCTATGCATGATTTTTGTGCTTACAGGATCTGAGAAAGCATGAGGATTGACCTATCTTAAATCTAACATGGTTGTCTCAAACATTGGACATTCAGTTCTATGCAGTTTCTCTCCTATGCAAGGAAAGAGTTTGTAGGTCTATTGGATGTTGATCATGAGTACCTCTAGGGGGAATTAGAGTTGTCCATCCCACTCTATCCATTCCATGATCTCAATTGTTTTTTCTTTGGGGACCATTTCCTTTTGTTTTGGCAATGCCTTGTTCTCTAAAGTTTTGACCTCTGTGGCATTTATGGTCTTTTCCAGGATTTCCATTCATTTTATGCATATCAATTGAGGTGTAGGATCAGGGACGGTCAATTTGTTGGTAGGGAGTTCATAATCTATGGGGATACCTATATGCTTGTTTGGTGTGTTTGATTTCAACATGCTGAAAGGTTCTAGGTCTCCCTTTGCGATGTATACTTTCCCTAAATGTAAGAATCGAGCTTCTTGAAATAATGTGGATGGCATAGCTTTCATTCTATGTATCCACGGTCTTCCAAGAAGCAAATTATATCCCATGTCTTTGTTTATGACGTAGAATGTGGTAGGAATGGTTTTAGGTCCCAAGGTCACCGGAAGGGTAATCTTACTTATGGTGGCAGCCTTTAGATTATTGTACCTGCTTAGTGTCTCATGAAGCGGTGATATTAGTGTGCCCATAACCCATCCTCTCTAATAGGGAGAACAAAACTATGTTAACTACTACCCCATCATCGATTAAGGTCCACTTGATTCAAGTGTCGTTGATCCATACTTGAAGATACAGTGCAGGGTCTCCTTTTTAGGTTAACTCTGCCTTGGAAGGCATCTGCTGTAAGTCAAATAAGAACCCTGGATCTTTTAGTTCTGAATTTGGTGGACTGATGTCGTAGTCCACATGATTGATTTGCTTAATAGGTGGTGGCATAATTTGGTCAAGGTATTTTAAACCTATTGCTTTTAGTAATGCTAAGCAATGTGAAGGGGAGTTCCTGAGTAAGTCAATGAACTAAATGTGAGCATATGTCTTCTTTAAATCTTCTATAAGCTCATAAGGTCCGATTGGAGCTGGTATCGGTTCCACTACCGAAATGATACCTTCGTATGCTTCTATTTGTTCATTTTCATCCCCATGGTCTTCCTCTTCTTCTTCATTGTGTATAATCTCAACTAATCCCATCATCCTAGCTTCTCCTTTTTGTCCTAGTTGTGGTGGGACCTTAGGATTACTGCCTTGAGCTATTTTGTTTTGGTTTGTTGTTTATGTGTCTTTATGTGCAGGAAATGGGTCCTGATAGATTCTCATGTTTGCATTTTGTGGATCTATTGGAGCTTAGTTTTGTCTTATGTCCTTGTTATCCGGTGTGACCTCCTATGGGTTCAAGAACATCTCTATGAACAAACATTGCTAGTCTTTCGGTAGCCTTGCTATGAATCTATTATATTCTCTACAAGATTCTATATTGTGCCCCCTTGTTCTATGAAAAGAACAAAACTGATTGAACTTGTATGGGGGTCGTTCATATCTTCCATCATTTCCATTCCCATTTCCATTGCGGTTCCAATTTTGGTAATTGTCCCTAGGGTAGTACCTGTTGTTCCTAGGTCGGTCTATGACATTTACATTAGGAGGATAGTAATCTCTCCCATTGTAGTCGTCTCTTACTTTCTTGATTGGGGATTGATCTGTCACCCCATCTGTGGTTGCGTTCCTATTATTTTTAAGGATCTTAATGATAGAGGCATTGTTTCCTGTGTCTTCCTTCGTCAACTTTCCATTTGACCCATAGACCTTTCTACCACTATCAATGGCAGCTTGGTCAATCCTCAAATCCCTTTCCAGTGCTTCTTCATAGGATATGTATGGCAATTTTTGAACCTCTTCTCTCATGTCCTTGTTTAATGTATGTAAGAAGAGGTCGCACAGTTCTCAGTGATCCATGTTTGGGGCACTAGTTGAGGAGTAAGGGACTTGCCTCCATTGAGTGACAAAGTGGGCTACGGATTTGTTTGGCTCCTATTTCATTGTGAGGAATTCTTTGATCCCTGTTTTAATGAGTTTGTTCATGTCGAATTCCATGACAAACTCTCTGATTAGCTGTCTGAATGAGTGAATTGAAGCTTTTGGTAAGTGATAGTACCAATCTAGATCTATGCCTTCAACAGTTTTTGGAAAGATTTTTGCTACAACTCCATCCCAAGGGAGTAGTTGTCTTATCGTCGTGGTGTAGGCTTTAATGTGGGAGTTTGGATCTCCTTCTCCTTTGAACTTTGGGAGATTTGGCAATGGGCGAGGTAGCCACACACTTATTATGTTTTGATCGAGGGGCTCCTTCAAGTACTCGAGATATGTTTCGAGGAAGGCGCTTTGTGATTGAGGTGTAGTTAACAACAATCCAGCTGGGGGGTGTTGATATCCTACCATTTGGTTTGTGGGATTTATTAGCTTGTTTTGAATGTTTTGAATGCGAGGATTCCCATTTTGGCATATGTCATTGCTTGAACTCCTTGAATAATAGTTGAGGTAGGGGGAGGTTGAGATACCCCCTAGTATTGTTTAATTCAATTGTCATCGTGGGACTTTTACCTTCTTTTAGGAGTTGTTTGTTCTACTTCTAGCGCTCTAATCCTTTGCACTAGAGTTGCAATTAAATCTGCAGGTGTGGCAACTCTAGGTCTTTCTTCGTTCCTTGGATGGTCTCTTCGAGCATTGGTATGATATTGTGCTTCCTCTTCTGTAGCATTTTCTCTTTGTTCTTCTTGTAAGGCAATTCTTAGGGCTTGTTGTGCATATTTTTCCTCTTGCAAGTGTTTTTCTAGTCTTTTTACTTCCTCATCAAGATGAGTACTAAAGGTGCTTGTCAAAGGTTGATCATTTTTATGGATTTCTAACCTAATTCTCCTGGATTTATGAGGTGTATTAGGTATGGTTGGATTGTGTTCCCAAGCTAGGTTGTTGAAAGACAAAGAATGCTTGGATTCTCTTTGATCTCTTTGATCTTGTTCATAATCAGAGTCTTCATAGTCATAACATTTTGTGATGGGTGCATTCGGATGGGCAGGCATGTATCTATCAAAAGATGGAGTCTTTGGTTCCCTTCAAGGGATGTTACCTTAGTTTAGATCGGGCTCTGTCATATTCAGGGGTGCCGTAGATACCACAGAATAAATGGAGTGAGCGATAGCGAAGGTGATGGAAGTAAGAGCAGCTATGAAGAATAGTGTGAGAATGTTTTGAAGCTTTTGCTATGCAAACTACAAAACCAAAAGATTTTGTAATTCACGTTAGGTTCACAAAAATATGTACGCTCAAAATCGTGACTTCAGTTGCCTGGGGTTGTTGGGTCAGATTTTGGCACGCACATGAACCCTTCCCTCCTTGCTACAAGGCAATCTGCCACGTCATTCTCGCTCTTGTGGAAGTAGCTAGTCGAGAGGAGGTGAGACATAGTGGGGGTCTAGCTCGTTGGAGACCTGGACTTCACGGAGAGGGGTCAGCAAGTTCTGTGGCCTTTGTTGTTGTGTGCTAAGTTGAATGTTTTGTTCGATGGAAATTATTGTGGAGATAACCCTATGGCCTAAAGGGTCACTAGTTTGTCTTCTCCTGTTGGGATTTCTTCTATTCCACCTTTGTGTGGGCAAGTAGTTACTTTTATTTATATCCTCTTGTCTTTCAATTCGTTGAATGAGTTCTCATTGTATTTGAAGTTGTTTGTGTTCTTCTATCAATAGGAGAACAAATGGATCTTGTTGTGGTAAAGTAGGTGTCTCCTATTGTTGTCGTGGATTGATATCCTCAATCTCATTGAGGATAGTCCTCACCCACTCACCTCTTACTCCTAGGCACATTTGTGAGCTAATATAGAGATAAATGTGTAATGACCAACCTTAACTAGACTTAGGGTTTTGACCTAGGGTTTAGTTGACTGAGGATTTAGTTGTGCTTTGACTTGTGTTTACCTTGTGATGTGATCAAGGGTTTGATTGAATCGTTTTAATCATTTTTTACCTTGTTATGGTATTGAGGGTTTGTAAGTTATCTATCTTTTCTAGGATTTCTATATGCATGCACAACTAAATGAAATGCGAACTTGTTTTTGTGCTTTTTTAGTATTTTGGAATGAAAAGTGCTTTTTAATCTATGAAAGGAAATATGAATGCAACTAGAATGATATTAACCTAATACAATTACTGTATATTTTTTGGATTTTGAATGTTTTGAAATAACTAATCTAGAAAAGGAAAATTGCAAGTAAACAAATCTAATCTAAGAATGCAAACTATCTCTAAGATGCTAGATCTATCAAGGAAAAAGAAATGAGTTACTATTCCCAAGAGAAATTTTAATTTTCTAATTACTATCAATTGAATAAAGCAATAGAGGAACCTAAAAGAATGAAGATTTGTGTGACTCCACTACCCTTAGAAATCCTTGATGTTGGCAACCTCGAATCCTCTTGAAGCAGCGGAAAGACCTCTTGACGATAAGATGACACAAAGAAGCAAAAGAAGCTTGTTGAAGCTTGAAAGAGCTTAATGAGAGATTTTGATGAGCACAATGGTGTCGATTGAAGCAGCGTAACAATGCTTGATTGAACAATGAATAAAATAAAAGGTACCTTCATCCTGTGAGAGCATTAGAATGCTGATTTGGATAGCAAAAACTTAGAAAGAGTTGTGTGCACAATCAATTTGCCTCGCTTTGTGCTTAGGGGAGGGGTGTATTTATATGTTAGAAGAAGGGGGTTGATTAAGAAGTTAACTCAATTGTTGATGAGTTAACAAGGATTGATTAGGGAGTGAACTATGTTGATTACCCAGTGAACTCAACTAACTAAGGAGTGATAAATCAATAATAGCTTATCACTGAAGAAGGATTAGAGTTAGAATGATGCATGAGATTGATTGAGTTGTTAGTTTTAGATCAAATGGAGTTAATTATGCATGTGTGGGTGCATGAAATAGTCAACTCCACATTAGGCATAAAAAAATATGCGAACTGGAAGAAAAATAGGTGAAAACAAAGCTTTTTTGAGTGAGAAACTCAAGTTTTTCCATGGCTAAAAATGTGATAGGGTCACCCCTTTTTCTAGTAGGATCACCCCTGGGCAACCCTAGGTCTCCCTTGGGAGATCCTGCGTCACTCGGGAGGCAACCCTAGGTCACCCATGGGAGATCCAGACAGAAAAGGGTTTTTGGAGGAACAACATGATGGGAGATGGTAGGGAAGAGAAAAAGGAGGTTTTCTATCTCTGGAAACAGGTCAATCATGTGCAAGAATTCAAATCTCCACTTGCATCGTAGGATCTCCCGGGGGAGATCTGGAAACAATAGGGGGAGATTTGGATTGGTTGAGTGAAACTGAAAATCAAAAGTTGGATATGGATAGGGGGGATCTCTAGAAGGCTTCTAGGGGGTGGAGAGAATGAAAAACATAGGGGAAAGGTGACAACTCACGTACAAGACACTCACAAGGCTTAGGAATAGGGTCAAAATCTTAGAAAATGTAAATTGACAAGTGTCACAAAAGTGTTGAAAAGCATTGAAAGCAGAGAGAGAGAAAACGACAAAGAGGAAACAACACAAGACAAGAAAGAAGACACATCATCAAGAGGTTTGCTGATTTAGAGGACATTATTTCACACTTACATGCACATGACAAGGATTAAAATCATCATAGGGGTCCTCATGGAGGTTGTGCGTGATTTTTGTGCTTACAGAAACATAGTATACTCTCCCTTCGAATGGTCCATGATCCGATGATGAAGTCAAGTAGTATGAGTTAAATGGAAGGGCTAGAGATGATTTGTTTAGTGCTTTATCTAATACCAAGTTGATAAAAATTATGGATCTGGAAACTACTCATACTATCTAGGATAAGTTAAAAAATATGTATGAAGGGGATGATTCTATGAAAAGTGCTAAATTACAAAACCTGAAGGCGAGGTATGAAACCCTGAAGATGAGTTAAGACGAGAACATAACAATCTACATGCAAAAAGTTGATGAAATTGTCAATGGTATCAAAGGTCTAGGATGATCTATTGATGAAGGTTGTGCTAAAGATTCTTACGTCTTTGCTCAATTCCTATAGTCATAAGGTGGAAACAATTGAAGAGGTTATGACTATGAAAAAGATTTCAAAGGATCAGTTGCTTAGGAAGCTTACAACTTTTGAGATGAGGGAATTCAGTGATTCTCTACCGAAGACTTAGACTGCTTTCAAAGTTGGCACTTTAGAAAATATTTCAAGAGCCCAAAAGTATGCTGTGGACTCAGATGATGACCTTGATGAGGCTGAAGCCAACTTTGTGGATAGAATGCAAAGAGGTACTAGTAAGTTCAAAGGGAAATTACCATTCGAATGCTTTTCTTGTGGTAAGATTGGTCATTATGGATCGAGATGTCCGAAGAGAATTGAAAGAGGTAAGAAGAAATTTGAAAGTAGGCCTAGAATTGTCAAGAAATGCTATTATGTTAGAGATCTTGATGATGATGGTGTAATAGATGATGAGTTTGATGATAATAGTACTAGTGCAAATGAATGCTTGTTTATTGCTGTTAGGGAAGAACCTGTGTCTACTAATCCTTCTAGCTATGTGAAGGAAGAAAAACTAGTGGAAGAAAGTGCTCTTTCTGTCTAGGTTGAGAAAGACAAGGATGAATGGATCATTGATAGTGGATGCTCACATCACATGACCAGTGACAAGAGTAAGTTTGTAAGTTTGGAAAAGTATGATGGTGGATTGGTTAGGTTTGGAGATAATGCAGATGGTAAGATCTGTGGAAAAGGATCTATTTCTTTTGATGACAAACATAATACAGATGATGTTCTCTATGTGAAAGGTCTAAAGCATAATCTTTTAAGTGTTGGTTAGATGTGTGATAAAGGGTATGATTTGAGATTCAAGGACAATGCATGCAAGATCATGGAAAGCTCCAGAACAGTGATTGCAACTGGTAAAAAGACCAGAGGTAATATTTATCATCTAAGGGGAATTGGCAATTGTTGTTTGCTGGCACAAATAGATGAGAGTTAGTTGTGGTATAGAAGGATGTGTCATATCAATTTTGATGACTTGATAAAGATAAGATTAGTACAAGCTCTAAGAGATCTACCTAGGATTGTGAAGCCCACTAACACTATTTGCAAGGAATACCAAATGGGAAAATAGACAAGGACAAGTTTCAAGAGTAAAGAACAATTTTCTGCTAGATTGCTTGAGGTGGTGCATACATATTTGTGGGTCCTAAAAGAACAAGAAGTTTGCAAGGAGACATGTACTTTATGTTGTTTATTGCTGATTATTCTAGAATGACTTGGGTCACCTTTCTAAAAGACAAATTAGAAGCCCTAGACAAGTTCAAAGTTTTCAAGGAAATAGTTGAGAATGAATTGGAATTGAGGATTAAATGCTTAAGGTCTGATAGAGGTGGTGAGTTTACCTCAAATGAATTCAATATATACTGTGAAGAACATGGGATAAAGAGACAGTTGTTTGCTCCTAGAACTCTTGAGCAGAATGGAGTTGTTGAAAGAAAAAATAGGATAGTTCAAGAGGCTGCTAGGTCAATGATGATGGAGGCGAACTTACTGGAAGTGTATTAGAGAGAAGCTATACATACTACTATCTACATTCAAAATAGAGTTCAAGTCAAAGGTAATTGTACTAAAACTCCTTATGAATTGTGGTATGGAAGAGTTCCCACAGTGAAATATTTCAAAGTTTTTGGAAGCAACTGTTATATCAGAAGAGATGAAGAGTTAGAAAAGTTTGATGTTAGGTGTGATGAAGGAATTTTCCTTGGATACTCCACTAAGAGAAAGGCATACCAATGCTACAATAATAGATTGAGAAAGATGATTGAGAGTACTAATGTGAAGGTTGATGAAGACATAGAGATAACATCAGATCTAAGTGGCTATGAATCATATGAACCTGGTGCTACAATCTATAAAGAGAAGGTGGAACAAAAGGACAGTCAAGTTAAAGAAGAAAAGGCTCTAGAAAGTGCTGATAAGACTCCCAGGTATGTAAGGATCAATCATTCTGAAGATCAAATCATTGGTGACAAAAGCAAAGGAGTTTTGACAAGGAAAAGAGCTGTAGAGGAACAGGTGAAATACTGTTTACTTTCACAAATTGAACCTAAAACTGTAAGTGAAGCTTACAAAGATGAAAGTTGGGTAAAAGCCATGGAAGAAGAGCTGATGCAGATAGAGAAGAATCAAACTTAGGAATTGGTCTCTAGACTTGCTGATAAGAATGTGATTGGAACCAAATGGGTTTTCAGAAACAAGATGAATGAAAATGGAGTAGTAAGAAACAAAGCAAGACTAGTATGCAAAGGATATTCTCAGGTTGAAGGCATAGATTTTGAAGAGACCTTTGCTCCTATGGAAAGGATTGAAGCAATAAGAATATTTTTGGCTTTTGTTTCTCACAAAGATTTCAAAGTGTATCAGATGGATGTAAAGTCTGTATTCTTGAATAGAGAACTGGAAGAAGAGGTGTACATTGAACAACCGGAAGGATTTCAGTCACCAGACCAAGGTGACATGGTGTGAAAATTGAAAAAAGCCCTATATGGACTCAAGCAAGCTCCTAGAGCCTGGTATCTAAGGTTGGACAAGTATTTGATGTAATTAGGGTTTAGTAACGGTACTGCTGATAGCAATCTCTATTTCAAAATCAAGGATGATCAAATTCTAATTGTTGTAGTCTTTGTTGATGATATTATCTTTGGGGGTAATGAAGGAATGTGTAAGAGATTTGTAGAAGAAATGTAGAAAGAATTTGAGATGTCTATGTTTGGTGAAATGCATTTCTTTTTAGGACTACAGATTACTCAATCAAAAAAAGAAATTTTCATTTCTCAGTCCAAGTATGTGAAAGAATTATTGAAGAAGTTTAGAATGGAAGACTCTAAGCCAGTATGCATTCCCATGGTAACTGTTTGGAAGCTAAGAAAGAATGATGAATCACCTAAGACTGATCAGAAAAAATATAGGTCTATGATTGGAGGACTGCTCTATCTAACACATACAAGACCAGACATAATGCATGCAGTCTGTCTTGTGGCAAGATTTCAAGAAGATCCCAAAGAGTCACATGTAATGGCAGTCAAAAGGATCATGAGATATTTAAAAGGCACTTTAGATTATGGAATGTGGTATCCCAAAGATACTGATTTCACTCTTAGTGCTTATACAGATGCAGATTGGGGTAGAGATGCAGATGACAGAAAAAGTACAAGTGGAGGTGCTTTCCTTTTGGGTAATAGATTGGTTTCATGGTTGAGCAAGAAACAAGAATCAATTTCTTTGTCTACTGTAGAAGTAGAATACATTTCTGCAGCATGTTGCACTCAAGTGCTTTGGATGAAGCAAACATTGAAGGATATAAGAGTTTTGTATGAAGAACCAATTTCAATCTTTTGTGATAATACAAGTGCTATAAACATTTTAAAGAATCCAGTGATGCACTCAAGGACAAAGCATATATCAATAAGGTATCACTTTCTGAGAGAAAAGGTAATAGAGAATGAAGTAAAGATGGAGTATGTGTCTACAAAGGACCAGATTGTAGATATTTTCACTAAGCCTCTACCTAAGGATACTTTTGAGTATCTCAAGGAAAAGATAGGGATTATTACCCCTCCTGCTCTAAACTAAGATGCATAAGGAATGCATCAGTCCAGTGGTGACTAAAGTTTCATCTTTTGATCTGGATTGATGTTTTGAAGGCTACCCCTCAGGGGGAGCATGTAGAAGTTGCTGATATAAGTTCTTGATAAAGAGCAGTAAGTGTTACAGTGTTCATGAAAGGGGGAGTTGTGCAGTAAAGTGAAAGAAAAGGTTTGGCACCCTTTGCCATTGATGTCAAAGGGGGAGAGAAGTTCATGTGAAAAACATAAGAAGAAAGTTGTAGACAGAGAAAGTATCAAGTGAGGGGGAGCAAAGAAGCAAAGCAAGATTATATGTCTTGATGGTTTTTCACATCATGTGTTTCCATCAATGACAAAGGGGGAGATTGTTGCAAGTATGAGCAGTAAGTGTTGTCATTGATGTCAACACCTAAGGTAAGCATCAAAGGAGTTGGTAGAGAAGTAATTACTATTGTAGAACAATTCTATCTGCTAGAATAGTATCATGTTTTGCTCCGCATTTTATGTAGATTGAATATCTTTGTTTGCAGAATGGAAGTAGTGTTAATGGATGTCTAAAGATGCTATGTTTCAAGTTTCAGCCTCCGGTGTGAAGATTTGAGTGAGTTCTATTCACCAGAGTATAAATTGTTTTCTATGTATTTAGTGGTGATAGGGAGAATGTATTTTGCTTTACATTCCTCTGCATTGAAGTATTATAGTTTGCGGTTCTGGAATTAAGTTTGTGATGATGATATGTGCCTTCAGTTTAAATGGTTCATGATTTGGTGCTCTGCAAGTGATCTTTCCTTTATGATAGTGGCTGACAGTAATGTTCAAGTGCTCCAATTTGAAGAATCTTATGGATAAAGTGTTTAGAGGTTGTGTCGATGTTCTTGGTGATTGTAATGTGCTTGTGGGAGTATCTAGATCGTGTTCCTACCTTTTGATTGGTCCGCAAAGTGTAATCCAGATCATGCATGAAGTGTGTTCTCAAACATCTTAGTGTTAACAACAGTTCTAGTCGACTCGGTTGTTCTCACTACTTGCGGTTATGCTTTGGAGATTGTGGAAGCATGTTGTGGCGTAGAAGATTACGTTTGAGTCCCAGCTAAGGAGTTATGTGATCTGCATTCATTCTTTTCCTCCACAAATCTATTTAGGTCCAGACCTATTCTAATGTATGTGTGTTTCCCGACCTTGGAGATTGTTCCAATGGTTGATGATTATAATGCTAACCTTGATGATCATTCCAAGGTTGATGAATTGTATAAATACTTGTAATGAAGTCATGAATTTGTATGAGGATACAAAAATCAAGAGATAAGTGTGAAGTGTAAAAGCATAGCAGAGCAGACGATACCTATTGCGCTTCAATGGAACTGAACCTTGGCTTAGTGGAGATGCTACTATATCAGTTCACCAATTTGGCAGTGAACCACCCACCAGCAGTGAGCCACCCATTGGTAGTGAGCCTCTTCATTTGCAGTGAGCATTTTGGGCAGTGAGCCCTAAGGCAATGATCCTCTAATTTCTGGTATTGTTATAACATATTATATTGTGAGCTAACACTCACCGTGGTTTTTCCCCTATGGAGTTTTCTACGTAAAAAATTTGGTGTGTCTTGTGTTGAATGTGTTTAAGTTTATGTTTTCATGCTTTCATGGTTAAGATACAAAATCAGTGTTAATTGGTTGATGAATTAATGGTTTTGAAATATTGGTTACAAGTGATTCACCCCCCTCTCAGTTGTATTGCGCTTTTCAATAGATGATGTTTATCCCACGTTTTCATGGACTAGACTCACAAACAATAGGTTGATTTCATGCATGCCCAAGGTAGTATAACCTTGCCTAGATGAGGGAAGGGGACTCATAACATAAGTTCTCATAGTGCATAGAAGGTATGATTAACCTGATATGCAAATGGGAAGCACTATGCTAGAATCGACCCTATCTTCAAGATATGAATACTATTCTTGAAGTAATGAAATCAACCCACAAGCATAGCATACATAAACAATGACCATGTCTTTCCTAGGTGTTGCTCGCCACAGACCATGATATAATGAGACCAAGGTAGCTTTGGAAATGACCTAGAACAAGACAAAAAGATAAAAATCAATAATCAAAAGACCAACAAAATGACACAAATAGCCATTGTATTCTCTTGCCAAGATAGATGTTGATAGGATGATGGATTCTGTCCATTGTAGGAACGATATATCCTAGGACACGAATCAGTTGGATATTGTTGGATAAGTTTCGAGAGGTGGGAAAAAGGAAAGTCCATCTATAGTTGGTATGTTGATTGATGATTTTTGCATGAGATGTGATGTTTTGAGAATATGCTTAGCGTGTGTATTACTTGGTGAATTTAGTAAGCTTAGAAGGTAGGGACCATCCAAACGGGTTGGATGGGTGCATCTTATGTACTTGAGTACTAGATACTTCCTTCGTATTTCAGATTGCCTACATACCCTGTGTCCACGGGATCAAGGCACTTTAAGATGCAGGTGAGATGAATATGTAGTTCTAGTTTGACTTGATGATGTGGGAATGGTTCGGGATGGATATGATGATGATGTGAAATATGATGGGTAGGATGAGAATGTTTTTGTAATTTTGTATTTTTGTATTATTTTTGGATTTTCTAATGTTTAGAATGTTTTTGTAATTTTGTATTTTTGTATTATTTTTGGATTTTCTAATGTTTTTGGATTTTTTTTTTGGATTTTTTTGGATTTTAGCAAGCATAGAAGGATCCTCGTTCCATGGATTAGCTTTGGGTAGGATAATGTGGGGTGGGTGAAAGGATTTGATGTATCAGAATTCCAAGCCATGGGATGTGTGCGATGTGGAGTGTCATGATGGAAAGAGGACTTATTAGATGGTAGAACCAAACACTACACATGGTGCCTAAGATAGGTTTTCACCATGGTACTTATCTGAGGCATCATCAAAGTGATTTTCACCATTGGACATCTTTATTGCACTCGGATTTTTCTTTTTTTTTGGTTTTTTTGGATTTTTTTATTTTTTATTTTTTTTTGTATTTTTTGCTTTGGGATACTCAATGAGTCATGTGTAGAACCTTTTTAGATGCAAGATGTTCATAGGTTCATCTAGAGGCTACCCCTAAGGTGTTGCAAGATGATATACCCCTGACCCATAGCTGGCTGTAACAACCTATGGTCCCAATCAATTGGGCTCAAATTTTCCTTTTTGAGTGCGCTATTGTAGATTTTTCTGGATTTCCATGAGGACAAGATCGCCTAACTCAAACTTGCGGTTCTTGATTTTCTTGTTATAGCTCCTTCGTAGGTGATTCTGGTATGCTTGAAGATGGTTGAGAGCATCCAAGCATTTTTCATCCAATAATTCTAGTTCATGCAGCCTTTCAACTCGATACTCTTCCTCAAGGATTATGTTTGTAATGAAACTCTAAGTGATGGGAGCTCAACCTCAATAGGTAAAATGGCTTTGGAACTAAATACTAGGGAATATGGTGTGGCACCTGTGGGTGTGCAGATACTTGTGCGGTAGGCCCATAGGACGGGGTTGAGTTGGAGGTGCCAGTCACGACCAGCTTCATTAACTGTCTTCTTCAGAATGTGTAAGATGGTTTTATTAGAAGCCTCAGCTTGATCATTACCTTGGGGCTAGTAGGGAGTGGAGAAGTGGTGTTGGATATGGAACTTCTCGCACAAGGTGTGGACTTCTTGGTTTTTAAATAGTTTCTCGTTATCTATGATAATGGAATGGGGAATGCTGTAATGACATATTATGTAATGGAGGATAAATTTGACTATTTGGATACATGTGGTGAAAGTGAGAAAAATGGCTTCGACCCACTTAGTGAAATATTTAGTGGTAGTGATGATGAATTTATGGCCATTAGATGATGGAGGGTGAATCTTACCTATGAGGTCGAGTCCCCACTGCGAAAAAGGCTAAGGAGTCATTATTGGCTACAACTCCTATGATGGTGCATGGATGAGATCCCCATTTTGCTAGCATGGCAAACATTTCTTCACAAACCTATAAGCATCCCATTCTATGGTCGGCCAATAATATCCTATCCTCAGAATCTTCTTCGCTAAGGTCAGTCCACTAGAGTGTGTGCCACAAATGCCTTCATGCATCTCTTGTAAGGCTACTTCGGCTTCCCTAGAGTCAAGACATCATAAAAGCATACCATCAAGGCTTCTTTTATAAAGGGTGTCTCCTATGAGGGTGAAGTGGGATGCTCGATGGATAAAGCTTTTGTGTTGTGAGGATGATAGGTTTGGTGGGATGATGTTGTCATGAAGGTACATATAAGTCTCTTAATACTAGGGGGATAAAGGACCAACTATGTCACACACTAATTTTGATTGTGGGACATCATAAGCCAATATGGGGAGCTCTTCAATTAGGAACTCACACTTCTTGCTATCCTTCTTTATATCAACCAAGGATCCTATTGTGGCCATGGCATCTGCTGCTTTGTTATTCAATCTTGGAATCTATTCAAAATGGATGTCATCAAAATAATCTTTGAAGTCATTAACCATTCTTTTATAGGGCAAGAGTTTGTCATCCTTTGTTTTGTACTCATTGTTCACCTACCGGATGACTAATTGGGAGTCTCCATAAACCATCAACTTCTCAATTTTCCATTATATTGCCATGCGGAGTCATGTGATGAGAGCCTCGTATTCTACTACATTATTTGTACATTGAAATGTGATCTTATAGGATTTACGGATGGTGTCTCCTTGAGGCGTAATAAACAAGATGCTTTCCCTCGAGCCACGATGCATGTAGGACCCATCAAAGTACATTTTCCATGTTTCTGTTGTCGGTACTATTGTTAGTATAGATTCATCTGGAAACTCTGCAAGTAGTGGTCAAGTTCTGTGGGGATTGGTGCATCAACTAATTGATCAACAATTACTTGTCCTTTGATGGCTTTCCTTTCTGTGTATTCAATATCAAATTCGCTCAAGATCATAACCCATTTAACCATTCTTCGTGTAATAGCTTCTCTTGTTAGTAGATATTTCAGCGGGTCAATCTTGGCAATGAGATTAGTTTTATGATTAAGCATGCAGTGTCTTATTTTCTATGAAGTGAAGACAACAACGAGGCATGCTTGTTCAATTGGAATGTAATTCAGTTCATAGGTCACCGAGGTGTGCCTGATATAGTATTTTGCTCTTTCTTTTCCCTGGTCATCATGTTGTGCTAACAAGGCCCCTATAGTTGTTTCTATTGTTGAAATGTATAAAAGGAGGGGTTCCCCTTGTTTTGGTGGGATGAGGATAGGTGGGTTAGCAAGATATTATTTCAACTATTCAAAAGCATTCTGGTACTGACTATCCCACATAAAGGTTGTATTTTTGTGGAGAAGATGTTGAAACGACTGGCACTTATCAACAAGCTGTGCTATAAAGCAGCAGATGGACTGGATTTTTCCTTGTAGACTTCGTAGTTACTTAAGTGTCTTTGGTGGAGGTATCTCCATTATAGATTTAACCTTGGCAGGATGTTTTATGCTGATCTTCCTTTGCAATCCTAATTTGATTGTATCCTGAAAAATTGTCCATCAAAGAAAACATCTCATGACCGGCGGTGAGATCTACTATGATGTCGATGTTTGATAGTGGAAAGTCATCCTTAGGGCAAGATTTGTTGAGATCCCTAAAATCTATATAGTATTGGATGCCCCAAGTGACTTTGGCTACAAGTACAATATTAGATACCCACTCAGGGTAATCTATTGGACGAATAAACCCCACATCTAGGAGTTTCTTAAGCTCTGCTTTGACAAGGAGCACAATCTAAGGATTCATTTTTCTTATCTTTTGCTTCATTGGTTTTGCATTAGGACGTACCACAAGGTGATGAACAACAAGGGCAGGATCTAGTCTTGACATGTTAGCATAGGTCCATGCAAAGTTATGGCTCCTTTGTTTGAAAAAGGCTAAGAAATTATCTTGTTCCTTTGTTTTGAGGGACTCAACTCTGAATGTGATCTTTGATGCTTCTTCTATTCCAAGATTCATTTCTTGCGATGCTTCAATTAGGACAGGTGACCTTTCTTGATATAGCTCAGCCACTTTAGGAAGGCCCATGCTCTCATCTCCTAGCGCCTCATGGAGATTTTCACTAGGTGATACGTCCTTTATTTTGATTTTTTCTTCACCTGAGAGTGCCACAAAGTGGTTTTCACTAGGGGTGTTATTTTTATTTTTATGTTTTTATGACTAAGAGCTTGGGTTGTTTTCCTGAAGTATGCAGATGCATTGAGTTCTATAATGTAACCGGCCTTGTGATATCTAAGGGGAAAGTGATCCCTAACCCCCATCATCTCAACTATTTCTTCATCGTTCTATGCAACATCAAGGACAGGAGGTCCTTGTTGGTCCCGATCTATAAATTGGGGGTAAACAAGAGGCAAGTCATTGGAGGTGGATGGCATGGTGGTTATGGTATAGATGGTACATATGGAGGATTCAAAGAAGTTAGAAAATTCACTAAAGGAGTCTTGATGGTCTACCTCGTTGATGTTGTCGACTGCAGGGAAGGCCTTGGTGACCTCACTTAAGATGCATTTGTCATTAGAGGGGGAAGACTCTTGTTTCCCATACCCTAACCAATGAAGATGTGGGTTTCTTGTTGCTTGGATTGGCTCCACAATCCCTTGCTCATGAAGGCTTATGCCACCTTGTCCTTTGTAGCCCATGTATTTGACAATCTCGAGACCTTTCCCATAGATCTCAGCTGGGATAGTAGGGGCTTCTTGTTCTTCTTCTTCTTCGATGCATAACCATGAGGATATATCTTTGAGAACATCCTGGTCAAGGAGGTGTTTCTTCTAAAAGGTGGGTGATGGATTGCACTTGATGATTGTTGTGGAAACTTCTTCTTCCCTAGGAACACCAAATGTTTTAGGAGTGGGCAATAGCCCTACACAAAAAGTGTCGTGTAGGTCGTATTCACCACACCCCATGTCACTTAGCTTGATCTTGATTTCAGGTGGAGGAGATGTTTGTGATGTAGTCACAATGTTGGAGGGACTGATGTATGAAGAGGATGATGTAGGATTGGCTTGTGCAGCAGATTTCTTGGTGGTGTTATTGTATGAGTAGAAGGTGTGGTCTTGTCCTTCCAAGAAGCTGCAATATTAGAAAGGATGGGGGTCGACATAGATAGTGACTTCCATGCCATTATGGGGGAACTTCAAACATTGGTGGAAAGTCGAAAGAACATCTTGCATGGCATGAATCCATGGTTGACTAAGAAGAATATTGTAGGGAAGATCAAGATCAAGCACCTGACACTTGGTTTCCAATATTTTTTGTCCTACTTGGATACAAAGCTTGATGGTGCCTTCGAACAATCTCTCGGTATCATTGTATCTCTCGGTATCATTGTATCCTTTTATGGTTATACATTCACTAGTATCCACAACTACATCGGAGTATCCCAAATGTTTTAGCAATTTTAGAGTACACAAATTTAGGCCGGAGCCACCATCTATTAAGACTCATTTTATGGTGTGTTTGTGGATGCAAACTTTGATGTGCAAGGCATCATTATGCAGGTCATTGGAGGCGGGAAGATCCTTTTCGGAGAAGGTGAGATGGTGAGGTGAGGTGATGTGGCCAACCATGGCTTGGAATTGATCCACATTCAAATTAGTGGGGACTTGTGTCTCCATCAAGGCTTTGTCAAGAATTTCCTTATGGAGGGGAGATGTGTAGAGCAACTTAAGAATGGAGATTTGTGCGAGGGTTTTACCTAGATGATCTAGGAGGTTGTACTTGTGGGTAGATGGTGGATTGGTAGATGTGGATGGTTGATCATTAGTGGGTGCCCCACAGATAGATACACCGCCACAACGAGTAGTGATGGTGCAATTTGGGGTCTTGGCTTGAATAGTGATAGTATTGATGTGATTACAAGAATCTTCTATTCATCCCATGATGGAGTCAAAAGAAGTGGGAGGTGGTACAATGTTGTATGCTTGATTGGATGAAGAAGCTTTTCCTTTGTTGTGATCAGCAAGAGGACCCTTATATGCTCCTAGACTAGCATTTGGTGATTGTTTCAGTGGTTCGTCAATGGTGATGTCACCCCTATTGATGAGATCTTGTATGCAATGTTTCAGCCTCATGCAATTAGATGTCTTATGTCCTTTTACGCGATGATATTCACAAAAGGAATTATCATCAAACTAAGAGGGTTTGAATTGGTTCTCATTATAGGGTCTGATAGGAAGCAAGGTGATCAAATCTGCCTTCACAAGGTTGTTCAAAACATTCTCAATAGGCTCCCCTAAGGGTGTGAATTTTCTCTTAGGGTTATTATTTTGTTTAGGCGATCCTTTGGGAACATTGACATTATTCATTGTGGATGTGCTTGGTGGTTGTGGACTTTGTATATTTTGAACGGATTTCACATTGGTGACGCCGTCATTAAGAGTGTTTTTATTCTTTCCCCAAAGCGGGGTTTGTCATTTGATGGAGCGTTGTTGTTCATGTTGTTGTTAACTTTATTGTTGTTGTTTTTGTTATCATTGGTGTAAAGTTTTATGGAGCCCTTAGAAATGAGAGCTCTTTCAATGGTGGTTCCTTTGTCAATAACCTCCTCAAAGGTTGATGTGCATTGTATTTGTAGATGGAAACCCATTTCTTGGTTGAGGTTGGCGACAAACATGGTGACAAGTTGTTTCTCAGGAATAGGCCATGGGAATTTGCTTGCTAGGCCTCTCCATCTTTGTAAAAAGGTGGCGAAGGACTCTCCACTCTTTTGTTTTGTGTTACATAGGTCACTCATTGATATTTCATGTTCAAAGTTGTAGGAGAAATGGTTTACGAACTTCTCCACAAGCTCATGGAATGTCCTAATGCCGGGAAGAAGATGCACAAACCATTCGGTGGCTTGACCACTGAGGCTTCGAGGAAAGAGTCTCATCAAATAATTATCATCATATGAGACCTCTAGGCAAGCTCTATAGAACTCTCAAAGGTGTTCCCTAGGATCTCCCTTTCCCTTGTATTTGGAAAATTTAGGTGATTCAAAGTTTTTGGGAAAGGGAGGCAGATATAGTGTTCTATCAAACAGGTAGGGGCAAATATCCTTGAAAGAATATTACTTCCTCTTGTTTCCATGTTGCATGTCATCCACATTTTGGATTAATGTTTGGACAACTCTAGATAAATATTGGTTGGGTGGTGGTTGTGGGATGTATGTTTGTTGATTTTGGATTAGTTGTTGGAGGAAAGACAGGATTTGATTTTGTGGTGGAGTTTGGTGTTGCAAGGTTTGGTTTTTGGCAATTCGATTTTGGAGTGCGAGATGTTGTTGGTATGTGAGGAGTTGTTGGAGAACGTGTGGTGGGAGTTGTTGGTTTTGGTTAGGATTTTGTTGGGTATTTTGAGTGGAGGATGTGATAGGTGCTTATGAGATGGGATTTTGTACATATGTGAAATTTGATGAGGGGTTAGTGGTAGATGTGTTGTGGGGTGTTTGTGCGAATAAGTGGTTTATGAAGGCTATAGTGTTAGGGTCGACTTGGGGAGAACTTATGGAAGTGCTAGGATGTATGGTGTTGTGGGGGATGTTTAGGGTGATTTGTGGTGTAGATGTGGTGATGGTGGATGTTGATATAGTCAAAATGTTTGGTATGGTTGATGTATTTGTGGGGATTGTGGATGTGGTTATATTGGAGTTAGTAGGGATTGTGGATGTTGTGACATTAGAGGCTTGGGAGGTGTTAGGGTTGTTATGGGATGTGGATGGTTGTGTTGATGTGGTGATATTAGGTACGATGGCACCATTTTGAGGAGGAAATCAAGATATCTATTGGGGTCCGACTTTAGGACTGTATCAAGTATATCCATGGAGTCAACATCTTGTATTAAATATAAGACATATTGATCTATATTGTTTGTGTTAGATGGAGGCACTTGTGGTTGGATGGGGAAGGGATTTAGCATAGCGTTGACATCATATGAGGGTACTTGTTGGACTATGGGGACATTGTTTTTGTTGGTTGAAGACATCCCAATGCCAAAGTTGTTTCTAAAATGATCCATTTCCTTGTTCTTCTTGGCTTGAGATCTTGTCACAGGTACACAATGGTTTTGGGGATGTGGATTTGATTGGATGGATGGAGATCAAGACCTTAGAGAATAGATTTAAATTATTGGACCCAAAGAGGGGGTGGTGGTGAAGGTGTGGTGAGAGACAAATAGAGGTTTAGGTTTAAGAGGATGATATCTTAAGATTCTAAACCTTAAGGGTGAATAGTGATAGGAATGTGATATGGTAGGTTCCTAGCTTTAGAGATTAAAATCTCAAAAGTTCAAAACCTAAGGTATGGGTAACAACGTTTAGAGGTTATGACCTCAAAGGTAAATGGGTAATTCGGTTTTCAAAAATTCTTGGACCAAAGGAGATGGTGGGAAATGTGAAGGTGATAAGAAAAGCGAGATGATGATGTGACTTGTTTTAAGATGGTTTGGAATCAATCAACCAAGGGAGACCTTAGATGATTAATGGATTTTTGGATGATTTTGATGATGTTTGGGAGGGTATCCAAATCAAAGGCAAGCTAAAATAAATCTAGATCTTTGAGTTACAAAATGGATATTTCCTTTTGCTTAAGGTAGACTTATGACTTTAGGCAAAAGGAGGATGATTATTTTACTTGTAGGTAGACTAATGACCAACAAGCAAAATGGGATGTTAAATGGATAATAAGATCTACATTTAATTCTTCACTCAAGGGTAGATTTGGATATGGTTGATGCATTGGATGTTAGGTGATTTTGATTTTGGATTTGATAGATATGATTAGGAAATGTTGGATTTGGAGTGAATTTTTAAAATGGATGAAGTATAGGTCCAAAAAGTGAAAATTAAGATGTAAAAGTTAGGTTGGATTATATGAAAATGGAAAAGGATGGGTTGAGCTTAGTGATCAATGAGATAAAGGGTCCAATAGTTAAAATGATTTTTCTCTAAGGTCACAATAGAGGTGTATGGATGAAATTTTGGGTAAAATGGTTGTGGACTATGGTCAAAGGTGGACTAGGATTTTGGTGGATTTTTGGCAAGATGACAACAAATTGTGATTAAGCAAGACTCAAGGATTCCAAAATAATTCCCTAGGCACATTTGCAGTTTGATCTTCAGATGGTGCCAAATCCTAGGAATAAGGTGCCAAAATAGAGGGTAATGGTGCTAGGGGTTTGAAGAATGGTGCTACAATAGTGAGTTAAGGCGTCAGGGAAAATTACGCTATAGATGAATTTTTAGGTGCTAAACAGAGAGGTTTTGGCACCAAAATGGGACAGTCGTTTGGATTTGATCTAAGTTTTTGGCAATTTTTTGGATTTTGGTCTCAACTTTTGGATTTGGAAGGTCAAATGATGGATTTTGGAGATGTCAAATGTTTCAATGGTTCAATGATCAAGGTGGCTTTGGATAATGTCAATGATAGTTTCTTGGCAAGAAATACAAACACTCCAAACAAGAGAACATAATGGCCAAGGTTTGACGTGAAGTATAATCATGATGTGTATGTTCAAGAAGCCCCTCAAGGCCCAAATTTCCACGGGTATATGCACAATCAAAAACACTTGAAGATAAATCTTATTCTACCTAAGGTCAAGGTGAATGGCGACTTGTCAAGCCCACAACTTGGAATCTCCAACTCAAATGCAAAACATGCTAACTAATAAGCACGTCCCATTATATTGTCTTCTCGAGAGAGGATGGATAGGGGCCTCCTGCACTGGAAGGATGACGCAACCACCCTTTCTCAGAAAGCTATGTGTAGCTTATTCTAAGCTGAGGATTCCCATCTCATCTCAAGGGAGCCTATGGTGAGAATCTTCAAAGGATTCTGTGTCCTCTTGTCTTGAACAAATCACCACAAGGTTGAAAAAGGGGAGGGTTCTAACCAAAGGTGTTTAGTGGGGGATATTCGGAGGACTGACATGTTACGAGCATCCAGCAAGCCACTTAAGGCTTTAACTAGTCATACTAGGAGTGTCATATACACAAGGTATGCCTCTGTTCAAACTAGCACTGTATGGTAAGTGCTAATACTGGTTAGACTTGGCTTTTACCTTATCCTCTTTTATATAGCGGACCAAATGAAAGTACCACTTGAGGTCATTCTCTTGGGGTGAGTACCTCTTTTCCCACCAAGGCAGGCCTCTTTAAGAAAATGGAAAAGAAGAGAGTAGAACCATTTCTCTTCACCCAAGATCCTTATGAAGGCGAGGGGAGAGGATACTTCAATTCTATCCCTTGGGATCTACTAACACAAATGTGCAAGTGCACCAAGCACTTCAAACAAGATCTAAGTTCTTTTTAATGAGCCAAATCGAAGTGTTCCTACGTTTGTTTGCAAACAAGGTTCGTTTTAAGTACACCAAAAGAAAATGTTATCTAAGCTAAGCACACAAGGTTCATTTTAGTGCACCAAAAATAAATGTTTCTAAGCTATCAAAACCCTGCAAGAAATTTTAGTAGTTGGATTTTTAGTCTTGGACAAATGTTCTTTTCCCTACAAAACACTGTCAAACACCTGCACACATTCTAAGATTAACACAGAAAATAGTGCCACCATAGATAGAGATGGTGCCACATAATAGAGAAATGACACTTAAATAAAAGGAAATGGTGCTAAAATATTAATAGTTATTTTTGACTATCAGCAAAGAACAAAACAAGATGGTGATACAAAAAAGAAAAATAGTGCTATATATATAGATGACACCAAAATTTGAAGAAATGGTGCTAAAGAGTAGGAAAATGGCGCTTGTTATGTCAAAAAATGTCCCCTTGGGGGATTTTCGCTCCTAAGGTTTAGCTCTCGGGGACCCTTAAATTGCATTTAGAGCATCTTGCATGATAATTTTGACTCTTGATGAGAAAACCCAGAGGTTTCATCGCAAATGGGACTTAGGGGATGTGTTTAACATAAATCTTGCCTGAAATAGTGGGGAGGACTTGGGCACCATGCCCTAGTCCTGCCCTATTTTAGGTCAGGACCTATTTTGGGTGTCAGTTTTGTGACTGTTGTTAGGTCCTATGCTGACATCCTATGTTTAAATTACGAAATTCTTAGCGGAAATGTTTGTAGTTATATATATAAACATGATTAGTGATTCATTTACAAACTAGATGGACATTAGATGACATTTTTGATTTAGGAGCTTATGTGAAAGTGATTCAAGGCATTCATTGTGTTGGAGAGAAGTATTTTGTGTTGTTATTGTGTTTGTGATTGCAGATTTGACATCCATCTCCTCATGGCATGAAGAGCATCTTCCTTCCATGAGATATACACTACAAGGTGATATCAATTATGTTTTCTATCATTTATCATTTGGATTTTGCTACTATCCCGTAGGGATATACACTCTTTATCTGACAATGGTGTTTGGAAGACTTGAATGTCTCTCCGGGGCTTGACCGAGGCAATCCTCTAAACACTACAACCCCCAACGCACTTTTTTTGTGATTGCAGGTTACAGGTTTCAGAAGAAAAAGAAGTGGAGTTGCAGGAGAGTAGTGTAGACTATCAGAATTATAGATCTGAGAAGCAAACTAGGGCTTGGACTTGGGCACCCTCTCATTAGTCCTCTGGATCTCGCAACAGTGAAATCTCTGGAATAGCAGAACTATGTTGTAGACAACATTCCTAGATCTTGACAAAAATGAGGCACTAGACTAGGGCACCCGCTCATTAGTCCCCAACTTTTCCACACACTGAACTTTAAAATCTCATATGTATTTGATTGTCATTTGATATCTCTATGTGCAATAATTTTCTATAATTTATCCATTTGTTTACAATTTTGTGAAATTAGGGTTTTGAGCATAATTAGACTTGATTGAACAACAAATTCACACAATTCCAATCTTCCCCTATGTTCCAAGTGATAGGAGATCTGTAGTAGAGTTCTGTACTCGATTGAATGTCCTTGAACATTTAGTGGTGAAAGGAGGATCGATACAAACCCTTTAAAAACATCATTTGGACATGTTTCCCCCTTTTTTTCTACTAAACAATGCTAAAGAGATTTTTACCTGCGTTTGCCTTGTTGATTGAGCCCGATAGCGCCAAACTGGGAGGAAAAGGCACCAAAATGACTCAGTGTTTCAAAAAAGCTTGCAAAAGGGGTTGTTAGTGGCAAATATTAACTCAAAAGGACATTAAAGAGCTTCTTATCTTATTTTAAACACCCCACGTTAGATTGAAACACCCAAAAGCATTAGTGAAAAGAAAATGAGTGATGGTTAAACAAAAGACATATTCTAAGCATTTCTAAAGAAATTTTTCCATTATCCCCCCTTTTCCCTGTGTTTTTCCTATCAAAACAGAGAGCACACTAACCTAAAATCTTGCAAAACATCAAAAAAATATTGAAAACTAAACTTCAAGATTAAATGTTAGAGGTGATGTCGTTTGAAGAAGGCACCAAAATAGTGAAGAATGGTGCCACGAAACTGAGAAATGACACCATTGCAAGAGCAAATGGCACCAAACAGAGAGCTTTTAGTGCTAAACCTGCAAAAACACGTCTTTTCTCACCAAAAAAAAAAGCAAGATTAGTAGCTTGGAACCATGGGGTCCCACCGGGCGTACCAAATGAAGACAAGGAAAACTACAAGGTGTTAAAAACTCAAATAAAACACATAAACAACTCAAATGTATACCTTGAAGTCCTCCTCCTCCTTGATAAGGTGGAGAGCCTAGCACCCAAAGACTCTTGCTTTACCCATAGTTTTCCAATGTGAAATGCTCTCTAAACTCAAATGCAAATCACTAAAACCTAGCTCAAGATGATGGAGATGATAGAAATTTTAGCATGATAACACTACTCAAGATTGCATGATAAAATGGCTTGGATGATGGTGTATTTATAAGATTTTTGGAGGGAGATTTGATCCAAGGGTTGAGATTCAATATTGAGATCAATGGATGAGGATGAATGTGAGGTGGAGGACTTAGATTTGATCATAAAAAAAAGAGGGATGAGAATAAAGATGAATTTTAAATTCACCTTGGGAAGGGGTGTGGATTAAATGAGGTTAGATGAGATGGATAAGATATGAATTTTAAATTCACATGGGGAAGAGGTGAGGATTAAAAAATAAAATTTTAATTCATTTGGGGAAGAGCTCCATTTAATGAAGTTAGGTGTTGTAAGAGGTTATTAATGAGGTTTATGACAAATGTGTATAAAAAATTGTTTTCTGTGGCATAACGATCAATTTTTTTATTTGGAAAATGTGGGGAGGAGTGTTAAACGGGATTTGACCAAACTAATCAAGGTGATTAGTTTAATTAATATAGTTGTAGTAAATTAGGGAATAGGTTAATTAGGAGTTAAGATTAATTAAATAGGGATTTATTTAATTAATCTTAGGTCTAGGGGATAGGTAGGTTAAACTAGCTAATTAAATAATATTTATTTAATCAACTAGGATAGGGGTAGGCTAATTAGTAGGCTAAATTAACTAGATAAACATAATTTATCTAATTAATTAGGTTTAGGGGAATGATGAAATTAACCAAATAAATATTTGCATATTTATTTAATTAATTGGATGATCGAAAGTTTGAAAAAACTTATGACCAAGGTGAACATTTTTGCTATGCTAGGGTTTCTCTGAAGTCACTCACCATTGTTCTCTCTACGCATCATACCGTGCTCTAGGCGTAGGAAACATAGCCTTTCCTTCTATATGCCCACATTTATTGCAGCTTTTTGGCCATTTAAATGCTTCCTACCGCTACTAACCCAGCACTTGTTGCTGGTGTTGGCGGTTTCACGGCTCTGCACAATGGCTCCTCCATTGACCAAGTATCCCTGAAAGATTATTCCGAAGGTGTTTCATGAGGTAAGCCCTTAGTTTCTCCTACTGATGTAATTTTTCCCATGCAGGAATTTGATACTACTTGTTTATGGTTAGAACAACATACTCTTATTGGTTACTTTGTAGGGAGAACTCCCCCTGAATCTATGCTCAAGGAATGGGTTCAAAATGCTTGGGTCCCTCATGGGGTCCGCCTTGATATGGTCCAGAATCTGACCAAAGGATTTTTCTTTTTCCGCTTTGTGGAAGTTAGCCATGTTTAGGCAATTTTGAACCAATGTCCTTGGTATGTTCGGTCTTCCCTATTAGTTTTCCAATAGTGGACCTGTGATTTTGTGGCTTCTGATGATACCAAACACTAGGTCCCTGTGTGGATTGAATTCCTTGGCTTGCCTTTGCCCTGCTTGCATTTCTTGCATGATATTGCTTCTTCTCTGGGGAGAGTCATTTGTATTGAACTGGATAGGTTCTTTCAAGCGTATCCTAAAAAATGCATCAGTGTTGAGGTGAATCTTTCCAAAGACCTCAAGGAATTTATTGACATTCAAATTGGCCCCATTTAATACACTCAGAAAGTCATATACTTTAATTTACCAAACACTTGTTACCGTTGTCAGTCATCTGAGCATAAAATTAAGGATTGCCCTCTTGTTGTGCCTCAAACCCAGGCTCCACCCAGGGAGACTGTTCAGCCACGTCCAGTGGAAACTGTGTCCAAGGAGTTGGTTTCCAAACCATCAGACATTTGGGCCACTATTACCACTCACAAACACAAAGCTAAGGCATTTGTGGATGCTCTCAAAGCTGTTGAGTTAGCTAAGGACAATTCAAATCTTTCTGCGAATGGTAGGAAGGACAAACTTAAGAGTCCTACTATGCTACCATTGTAGCAAAGGTCTCCGCCTAGGGCACGAGCACGTGCCAATCCATCTTTGTCACCTCGTAGGCACTCTCATAGCTGAGAGCTTCCTGAGGAGGGTGAAATTGTTCAGGAGGTTAAAAAACAACAAATTCCTCTCCAATTTGGGTCAAACCCCACTGACTTCTTGCATAATAGTTTTTCTTCCTTTCAAAACATGGATTTTGGGGAAATGGTGGAGGATTTTAAATGAATTTTCTCTCTTAGAATGTTCAAGGTCTAACTGACCTCACTAGGAAGTACTCTATTCGAGCTACTCTCCAACACTATGTTGCTCCTGATGTTCTGTGCCTGCAAGAGGTTAAAGTTACATGGTTTCTCTTATCTTCGGCTTGCCGCTGTATTTGGCCAACCAGTAAATTGTACTCCATCGCCCATGAAGTTGGCAAAGGTGGTGTTGTTACCCTTTTGTCTCCTTAGTGGTGGCTCATGGGGTGGACCCCACCAACCGTTTAGTCTAGACTCTTCTTAACATTGATAATCATTCCTTTGGGATTATTAATGTCTATGCATTGAATGATGCGATAGAAAGATTTGCTCTGTGGTAGTGGATTGCGGATTCTTTGCTAGTTGCCACCTGGCTTATTTGTGGGGATTTTAATATGGTTGTGTAATGTCATAAATTGTCCTCCTATATGGAATGGTACAATTTCCCTTGGTTTAGCTCCTCACTTTTGGTGACCTCTCAACCTTTTCTTTTCTAGCATTCCTGAAACCTTGATTGACTAAGTCTAGAAGCAAATTGTTCACTTTTTGAGATAACTTGTTGATGGAACCCGAAAAGGGGATTTGAATTTTGGGTCCCTGGGACCCCTAAAAAGCAAATCTGAGTGGAAATTAGGGGCTTGGACTTGGGCGCCCCTGTTTCCCAGGATTTTGAATTTTAGCAAGGTGTCAGCTCTTGCCGTATGCCTCAGGATTCTGTTTTCAAATTCTTGGTTTTCACGCTATATCGAGACATTATTTTGAAATTTGAATTTCCCTAAAGCTAGATATAAAAAGACATTTAAAAATCATTTTAACATACACAATTCGTATGCAAGCTTGATGCCAAAACTTTGCTGCAATTGCTATTGAACATCAGTGACTTGTTGAAGCTCTTGGAAGTATTCTTTATTTGCTATCATGGAGAGAATGGATGGAGATTAGGAATCAAGATCTTGAGTCTGTCTTTCTCTTCCTAGGGTTTGTACACCCTTTGCATGATCAGGAGAAGGGTTGAATCCTCCAACAACGAGCTTGGAGATCCTCCATGGACATTGCTGATTTGCCTTCTTGTTCATGCAAGTCTTCATTTTTTTTCATCTCCTTGAGGTGAAGTTGTATGTGTTTGTTGATGCAAAGCAAGTTGTTGATCTTCTCTTGATTGAGACATCTAGGGTTTGATATTTCTCTATTCACATTGTTAGGTTTGTACACACTTCTGTAAATCTTTATCTCTGGCTATTGTTGAGGTAGAAATACCAAAGACGGGGCTTGACTGAGGCAAGCTCCTATATAGCCAAAATATTTTCTTTCTTTTGTAGGTGTAGATCGTGTTTTGTAGGTTCCAGTGAAAAGAAGCTACGAAAATGAGGATATTGTGGATACAGTCGCGATAGACTTTTGAATTTCTAGATTCTGACACTTGCGGGACTAAGAAGCGGGTGCCCTAGTCCAACTAGGGGTTATTTCTAGGATCTGGAAGCCATTTAGCAGTCTTAGACACCCTGTGCAAAAGATTTTCCAGTTCAAAAACTTTCAGGACACAGGAGTGGGTGCCCTAATCCAAGTGGTCCTCAAATTTTGGGTGCATAGTCTCTGAAACCCTCTCTCTACACTTCTGTGATCAGTTTTGCCAGTTGTTTCATCCGTTTCTGAATATTTCTGATTTAAGGCATAACTAGGGTTTTACTTGGTTAAAAGGAAAGCACTTGATAAAACCTTAGTTAGGGTCTTAGGTTTCATAACCATGCGAGTGTAAGGGATAGACAAAGTGATTAGAATCTTGTTCATAAGCTCAGTCCTTGTCCTCCCAATGCTTAGTGGTGAAATTGCGGTATTTGACCTAGTTTAAACCAACCTACAAATTTCACCCTAAACAGGTTGAAACGATGCATGATAAAGATGATGTTCTTCCTTTTCACTAGCCAGCTGGCGAAAGAGAGGCATGGTTTCATATGTGCAATAAATTGGGCCTTTTTGATCCCAATGTTGGCCGCTGTCAATCCCATCTTTTCTGGCATACTTGGTGTAATTTTCAAATAGGATCTGACAGGGTCTTTAAACACCTTGATCGTGCCATGATCTTGTCTCAATCTTTCTTTAATTTTGCCACATAATCCACCCTTCCTGTTTAGCCGTTAGTGGATGTGACATTGTTAGATCACTTTCCAATTCATTTTTCCATTGAATGGCAAGTCACACAACCACGTGCCATGAAATCTCAGTTTTTCCTAAACATCTCCTTGCTTGCTCACCAACCCACCCTGGCACACATTGTAACTATATGGAATTTAAAATGCCACCCTTTGCATTCTACTGGCTAGATAAAGTGGTGGAATAATGCTATTACCTGCATTGCGAGGTTTCTTTGCATCTATGGCCATGAGCTTGCCACTTTCAGGAGACGAGATTATGAGGCTACAATTACTGCTTTGAAATCAGCCTCTATGGCCTTGGTAGCCGACCCTTTTTCTCCTTCTATGCAAATCAATGTCACCAATTTAAGGCATCAAAAACAAAAGGATGATACTCATGCTACCAAAGGAGTGCAACTCAAAGCCAGGATGCACTGGCTAAAGATTGGAGACCGTGTTTCAAAGGAATTCTTTCTTGCTCTTTGAGCTAGACATTCCTCACATGGTATTAAGAAAATCAAAGATATTGTTGTTCATACTGAACTGCCAGACATTCTCCAGGATTTTGTAAGGCATTATGAAAAAGTTTTCATAGCCCAAGATTATACTTCTGAGCGACAGACTGCACCACAGGATTGTCTTGCAGTTGTTCCAAAACAACTTTCCTCAGCCCAGACTCGCTTCTGTGATCAATTATTGACCATTGAAGACCTTAAGGAAGTTGTCTGTTCTATGGCTAATGGCAAAGCTCTAGGAATTGATGGCTCTCCTTGTGAGTTTTACAAAGCCCTTTGGGATTGCTTGGGAAAGGATTTGCATAATGTTTACCTTGAAGCTTTTCATTCAGATTCTTTAGGAAATATTATTAATCAAGGAGACATTAAGTTCATACCTAAAGCTGAGGATACAGAGGATATTTGCAACTAGCGACCCATTACGCTCCTCAATGTCTCCTACAAGATCATTGCCAAAGCCCTTTCACTCAAACTCCACAACCTGCTTCCTTTGATTATCCATCCTGAACAGACTGGTTTTATTAAATCTAGATATATTTTAGATAATATCATTGCAGTCTGGGAGGGAATGGAATGGGCAAGAAAATCAAATCAAAAAGCCATTTTCCTAAAAAATGATTTTGCCAAGGCATATGATCGCATTGAATGGTGCTTTATTCTTGCAATGCTTGCTGCTTTAGGGTTTGGGCCTTCTTTTATCCAATCTGTCAACATGCTCTTCTCAGATGCCTTTGCATGTATCACTATCAATGGCCAATAGTCACATATCTTTGGCCTTTTTCTCTCAATCTGGCAAGGTTGTCTACTTGCTCTAGCCCTATATGTTCTAGCAACAAAAGTTTTGGATACCTTCGTGCACATTCTGTATTGAATGGGCTTGTTCATGGAATTTCTCTACCCAATTCTTCCAGCCAGTTGGTTAATGGTCATTTTACTGATGATTCTTTTTTAACATTACTGGAAGAAGAAAACATTTTAAAAAATGCTCTTGGATGTCTGAAGACCTTCTGCCTAGCCTCAGGTTCTTCCATCCAGTGGCACAAAACATTATGTTACAAGCAGTCAATTCTTTTGATTCCTCATTGGTTCCAGCAATATGGTTGGCACTGGGTTTCTCATGGTGAAATTTTTTGATTCCTCGGTATTCCTTTTGCCTTCTAGGGCAATTCTGCTAATCTTTGGCAAGTTGTTCTTACCCGCATGGAATAGGAGCTTGCAGTCTGGATTACTAAGCCACTATCTCTGGCTGGTAAATTCTAGATTTGTTCTAAAGTCTTGGCAACAACCCATGTTTATTACTCTTCTTGCTGGGCACCTTCAAAAGCTTCATATGCCAAGCTAGAAAAACTGTAGAGGGATTTTCTCTAGACCTCTTCTGACACTCGCCATGGATTTCACCGTGTTGCATGGGAGTTTTGTTGTTTACCCAAAGATTCTAGAGGTCTTGGTATTCTTTCTACTCAATGCCAAGGCACTACCTTGGTCGTCAAGTGGATCATTCGTGCTCTCACTGACAATGAGGCATGGAAAGTTTTACTCAGGCACAACATTGAAATGAGACATCCTTTGCACAAGCCTTCTTGGAAAGGGATTGGCTTTTCTACTCTCCTTGTCATGAGAGAGCCAATTCAGATCTCAGGCACGTTTGTGGTAAAAAGCATTTGGAAAGCCTGGGATAAAGTTAAACCTTGGCTATGCTGGTTTGGTGACAGATTTCAAGCTGGTCTTTCCTTCAATCACCTTAATATCTGGTGGTCACCTCTTTTATCCACTCTAGGCTAGCATTTGGCCAAATTGCCTGGGTTAAAGGCTCTTAGATTTCATAAAAAAGGTATTCAAACCTTACAGGATATGTTTCATCGGCCCACAATGAGCCTCATGGCATGGGAGCCATTTCAAGTCAAATTTGGCCTTCAGAGAACTGATCAAGCTACTTATGATAGAGTTATCACAGCTATTCCAGTGGAAATGCTTCACAAAGTTGGAATTCAATCCACCAAGCCTTGGTGGAAGGAGGACTAGAAATGGTATCTAGAAACACCAATGCATCATTACAAGCCAAGGCTTGCTTATAGATGGTTCTCACCCCATTTACCAATGATAGATATGCTTAATAAGTGATGGCTCATTCATAGTTCAATGGCTCTTTGGCATAACTAATTTAAAACTGTTTGCTCTCCCATTCTTGAGCCAAAGTTAGCTCATTTTGCCTGGTGCATTCTTTTTCAAGGGCTGCCAGTCAGAGCTAGGTTGTTTCATCTTGGTGTTCAGGATCCCCGATGTCCTTTTTGTGGGAAACCTGAGACGTTTCAACATCTCTTCTAGTATTGCACCAAAGCCCAACAATTCTGGCTATGGATTCATGATTTCTTTTGCCCTTTCAGACCAGAGCCTTTATCATGGCAAATTATCCTTCTGGATGATTCTCCCAAGTTTCCTGCAAGATTTACTCAGATTTGGCATATATTCAGGGTGGAGATTCTTTTTACATTATGGAAAGATCATAATTCATGTATATTTTTAGACAGCCACATTGGAACATCTATTTCTCTTTACATTAAAACTATTATCTATTCTAATGTTCCTCTGTAGATACAAGTTCAAGCAAATAAGGTTGCCTTGGAAGTGGTTCACTTACAGGAATTACTAGATCATTGGGGAAATGCCCCTTATACTGTGGCATGGGTTCCTCCCTCTCCTTCCTTTGTCAGAGCTTGTTCTCCTTCTCAGGGCAACAGACGAAGAAGTGGATCAGCTAGAGACTCTCGGGCCCATTCCTAGCCTCCTCCATGCTGTGGACCTCACTGTTGCAGATGCTCGGCCTCTCCACGAAATTATGGATGGACTTCAGGTCGTCCTGCCAGTGCTACTAGAGATAATGCGGGTTGGCCTACTGGAGATAATGTTGGTTGGCCTTCAGGTGATAATGCAGGATGGAATGCTCCTGGTCCTTCCAATCCAACCAGCACTGGTTGGGACAATACTAAAGTTTTTCCATGGTTAAATTTGGCTATCTCACCTCAGCATGAGGAGCCAAATGCATAAAATGAAAACCAGGAGAATGATGATGGTTGGGCAGCACCAGATGTCACCCTGGACCCCACAACAATATGGGGGAACCCGGATGATAGGGATCCGCCATCTGTAGGCATGGCTTTGGCAACTTAATTCTGCTTTCTATTATGTTTTTGTAATTTCTGTTATGCTTTTGTGCTTTGATACTTTGATACTCTAGAAGTTTTTGGGCTAGGCCCATTTGACATTCAGGGTGTGCCTTTATACCACCCATTTTTTTTTTGTGAAGATGTTTGTATTTATCTTTAATAGATAGATTGGCATTTTCATCCAAAAAAAAAAAATTGGGCTAATGTTAGTAAGGTGTGATTATTGAATTTATTAAATTAATTCAATTTTAAGGATGAAATGATGAATAATTAGGTGTTGGAGGGAATAATTAATTAAATAAAAATTTAATTAATTAATTAGAAAGGGGAATTGGTGATATTTGGTGATGTCAGAGATTGGTTAAATGGTTAAGACATTTTTGAGTGTCTACAATTATCTTACCAGATCCTTCCATGTCATACATGGAGTTCCCATGACTCATGTTTTTTCATCTTACAAGAACTAGATCCTTCAAGGTAAGGACAAGAACCCAACTGTGCAACCATTCTAACCACTTCCTCTAGCAAAAAAGACTGCATTCTAATTGAATAATTCCCAAAATTAGCTAGTTCAAGGAACAACCAAAAGTTGAAATTGATTTTTAGAAGCAACTTTCTCTATCCCTTTATAGCCATGGCTACTGGGAGTTCAAAAAAACATTACCTATTCGTCAGTCTATCTTACTAACCCTACAAAAGATTCTCTAGATGCCAAAATGTCATTTCATATCATGCTCTGAGAGTGTTTGGGCATCCAATTCAAAAAATCCTCATATGGGCTTGACATATTACTCATATGGACTTGAAATCTCGCATCGAACAATACCTTGACTCCCTTAACAAAGCTTGAATTTTGCATCCACTTGATCGCCTTGGGTGACTGATGTGGCCACTAGAGTGTTAGTCATCAGGTCATCCCACTTTTCAACGATTAAAAAACTTAAAAATATTTAAATTGTCCACTTGTAAATTATTCCACTATTTGATGAACAAATGATGAATGGTTGTATTTCAATTCCATAAGGTAGATCTCCAACACTACACATTGCCAACAAAACCCTCTGGAATCAACCAGGAATCGTTAGATATTATTAGATCAACAGTTGAGATATATATAAAATATAAAATATATTTATATTGATTATTGTATACTATATTATATCTAATATGAATTATTTAATATAAAATAAAGGTGGCGATAGAGTGCAAGATTTCAATTGTGAAGATGGGCCCACATGTTAATTTTGCGATGGACATGAAACATCATGATGCAATCATGATGAGCCACATGAAATACAACAAGACAAAATTTTCAAGAATACTTACAACACAGTCCACTTGTCTCTATTCCAGAGACTTTATGTAGAAATTTGGGTGTGTCAGTACTTTGGCTTGAAATAGAACTTATGTCATTGATTTGTGATCATCTGACAATAAAAAATTATTAGAATATTATAAGTACATCAATGTAAATTGTAAGTCTGGTCATCCTTTTGAATTTTGTTTTATTAAATTATTATCTATTAATTTTCATTAATCTGAATCGTTCCTTCATTGACACTTGTCTCTATTCTAGAGATTTTATGTAGAAATTTGGGTGTATTAGAACTGCTACCCGGAATAGAACTGATGTTGTTGATCTGTGATACTAATTATCAATATCCATCAATCTAAATGTAAATATATTTTAAGCTATAAATTTGCCAAGTAAATTAATCATTATAATTTAGTATTTGATATTTTCACTAGCCACATTATGATTTTTCAAAAACTTGCTAGTACATTCACCAAATAATTTATTTTATATTTATTTATATAATTCGCCAACAAAATTATTTTATTTTTTTGAATACAAGTATAATTCACCAATGAAATTATTTTTTTACCAATTATTCATTAGGATTCGCCATGAGTTTATAAAAATTTCTAATAACAGACATAAGTTCGCCAGGAAAATTAATATTTTTTTCAAAAAAAAGGAAAGATTCGCCACAAAAATTATAGCACTTAGCTAGGATTCGCTAAGATTTTATAGGTTTTTTTAGAGGGGTTCTTTAAAGTTATCTCTAGTGGCCCTTAACATGTATAACATCTTTATATATCATATTATGTACTTGATGTCATAGGTGCATACACTTTTTAGTATCATGGCCTAGGATGTAGTAGTACTAGCAATAGGCCTTGATGTCCTATCCACTTGGAAAAGGAAGAGAAGTATCCAAAGGATGTATGGGAGGAGGATGAACAAGGTTATTGGCTAAGAGCTACTAGAGGACATAAAGAAGAGTCCACCAACTAGTGAAGTGACAACAGTTCTAAGGCATATATGTACTATACGAGAAGAGGTAGAAGAAGAAGGTGTAGTGCTTGCTTGGTTTACATTAGGTTTGGGTTTAGGTTTGGAAGGAAGAAGATATTATTTTCTTGATGGGTTTATTAGGATATTTGAAATGGTAATATGAAGAGGAAGCAAGAGCAAAAGGAGAAGTCAAGGGAGTGAGATATAATGATTTGATCTAGTCAATCATGCTATCATAGTCCCTCAAGCTTGCACAGAGGTTTGAGGAAGAAACCTATTTCATTAGAAGAGTCTTGCCTTGAATAGGAGCTAGAAGGTTCACAACAAAAATGCACTAGACACCACTATCAAGGAGGTGTTAAGAGATTTGAGAAAGAATGGCTTGATAACAAAGAACAAAGTCTATAATTCATTCTTTGGTGTCATGTTTATAGTGTATAGGGTCTATAAAGTTTACTTCTAGGCCAATGTTGACCTAGAAGTGCTACAAGAAGTCATGGTAAAGATCATCAATTGAGTTAATAAAATTGTGCAATAGAGAATAGAACCACTCTAAACCATGATCCTTTAGAGTGTAATCAAAGAATTTGGCTAGCATACGATTTTCATAGATACGATTAATACATGTAGCATTGAATATTTGTTCTTAAGATACAACCTTGACAAACACCATTAAAAAAGGAAACTTTTGGAAGTCCTATTACCATGTCCTACACACTTAACTACTAAATGTAGTAGTAATACAAGTGATAAAACAATTCATTCCATAGTTTAGTCACACCATTGATCTGAGTGTTATGTGCATTAGAAGGTGAGTTAATCATAAAGTGTGATAATGAGTACAATCAAGCCTTATGGTTAGCTTTTCCAAGTGCAACTAAGGTGCTCCCTTCTAGACCCCAAATCATGACTATATTAGGTGTAAAATCAACCTACTTCCCTAAACCCATGTAAGTGATTTGGTAGATGGAGAGAGTTTTTTGATAGGTAAGGAACACATATAATATTATTTTCCATGGACTATCTAGGAAATGAATCTAATACCTCTCATGTGCATGCTGGGGTTCTATATCACCAAGATATTGGCCCTCTTTGTGATTATGGATTTTTGGTAGGCTCCTTATTATAGTTTGAGTATAGATCATTTGTCCAACAGCTCCCTATGCCACACTTTTGTGACTGAGGCTCCTAGTCTAGTTTTGATACTATGTTATTGTTAGGAAAGGTGTCTCAACCTTGCAACCTAATGTTAAAAACAAGATAATCCAATTTTCTAGATATAGAACACAAAAATACAATTTACAAGGATCTAGAAGTTGATTTTGGCCCCAAAAAATGTTGAAACAAGCCTTAAATGGAGCAAGTAGGTTATGGTGACATGGATCTCTTTGAGATCTTTAATTTTTTAAAAATGGGCTCAATCAATTTTCCAGATCAAGAGTTATAGCCTCTAAAAATTGGGCCTCTGGCATAAAAATGTAAGAACATCTATGACACATAAGAGTGTTGTAAGAGAGGCTTACACTTGTTGACCAACTTATGACACTTGTTATGACATGTCATGAGGAGTATTTGAACAGAGATAATCAAGCCAAATGGATCACCCAAGTTAGTGAGTTGATTATGACAACCTTATGACAAGTGTAAGGAATATGTTATTTTTAGCTTGGGGACTCATCTTGCGATTTGGGCATTAGATTTTGACTAGGGATTTTGGTACCACATTTTCGTGTGGTTTTAGCTCATGGTTTCATGTATTTCTTTTCCTATTTATTGTGTGCTTGATATGGAGTTTTGATAATGGTTTTTGTAGGCACTATTGTTTTGCCATAATTACTCTAGATCTCTTGTTAGTGGTACTCTTGTAAATGCTTAAACTCTGCAAGTATATTTAGCCATTGATTATCGAGTAATACATTAAGTTGCTTTGGAGTGTGGGTTTTTCTCTTGAAAGGGTTTTCCCCATGTAAATCATTGTGTTACTGTATATTGATTTCATGTTTATTTCCTTGTAACTATATGATTAGTTTAATTTTTACATATACCTCCTCTCATAAATTAGTGTAAGAATTATATTATGTACCATTACTTCCTTTCATTTATTTTCCATGGACTAGATAGGGCATAAACCTATGATATCTATTGTACATGTTGGGGTGCTCTACCGCTGAGCTACCAACCCTCTTTGTGAACATGATCTTTTTGTAGGTTCATTACTATAATCTGGCTATGGCTTGTTTCTCTAACATAAAACATTATTTAATGTTCATCCTTCCATGTCAGTGGATCCTAACCCATGAACATCTATTGAAGAGTCATCACCCATGTGAACTTGAGGATTAGAACATGGTTCAAGTGTGGATAACATGTATCTTGATGTGGCCATGTAGTTTGAGAACCTAGATCAACTATCCATGCATTTTGAGATAATGAAGAGATTGTGCTTGTGATATCCTTACCCTTTTCTTTACCATTTTTGGAAGAGGAGTTAGTGGTAGGAGAGTCTAGATACAAGGCTAAGTCAATTTGTGTTCTCATGAACTTAGACTCATCATGGCCCCCCTCTTATAACACCCACATTTTATTTCCCTCCTTTTTATGATTACATATTTAGAGTAGAAAAGGGGATATATTAAATTTTTCTTATAATAATGCCTTGAAGCTTTTTGTCTCTTATGTAATTATTTGGAAATTAAGGCACATGAATTTGAAGAATGAGTATCCCATTTATATCAATTTGTCTTATTCTCTTGTGATTCATTCAGAATATGCATCAAAACATGGCATATCAAATGCACCATCTAAGACATCCATAGTGGAGTAGAATATTAAAATAAAGACTAATAGGTAGAACTTAGTTTAGAAAGAACATTGACTAAACGATGAGAGCTAGTTTTATTGATTTAGTTGTCCTCTAATTGAAGTCTCAAGCTAACCTGAACTCCAGAAGGATTAGAGGACAAACCTAAAAATTAATCTATTAACCTACAAAATTTGTAAAATGTGCATAAGAAACTTTGGATTAGCATGTGAATGTTTGTTCAAGATGAGCAAGAGGTTTTGCAATGTAATTGTATTGCATGAAAGAAGATATGTATAGTATTATGTACATAACACTTAGCTAGTAGGTAGTTCTTTATCTATAACTTATATAAGACATGTATTTATACAAGTGGTCGTAAACTAGGGCTTCAATAATATGCTGACAAATACTATGCATGCATGGGGCACTTTCCATGTAGAGGAGAGTATGATAGTGTGAAACCTATATGTTGCCAATTCTAGCATAGTATATGATCGCTCCAATTGCTGAACCTATATGGTGCTAGTTGGTTGGCATGATCATGTGGCAAAGGTGCAACCACAAGTCTAATGTATATGGTACTAAACTAATCATAGCTAAGTGAGTGCATGTGTGCCCATGTGTAGGGACACATTATATAGGAAATAAATGTTGTGTAAAGATACATGCGGACTAGACTCGAAGTGATGTGTGGAGTTACATTGTGTGGTACAATAATGAGCAGAGTGATGCTAGTACTATGCGATATGCATTGAGTAGAGGTGAGCATGAAGGATTTGTGAATATATGAGACCAAGGATATGTACATTGTTGTGCTTGAATCATTCACTCCTTTTGAAGTATAGTCTCCATTATGTCAAACTTGAGCATAGGAAACTATGCACAAAGATGCTCCAAGTTGTATCACTTGGCCTGATCATCATAATACCCAATTTTGACTATGTGAGATATATTATGAGAACTTGAGTGAGCATGGGTCAACATAGTGTTGATCATGGAGTCTTTCATAGTTGGATTGACATGAATAATATCTAAGTTTGTGGGATGATGAGATTATGTTGGATCGAAAGTGTAGGGAAGTACATTTTAAGTAGCTTCATGTTAAAGAGGGAATGTTGACCTTAGTATATGGTATGTTGAGAATAAATGCATTCTCACAAACTATGTGCATGATGTTGTAAGGACCATAACACAATGGTTTTATCTTAGGGTGAGGACCACATAAACATTCCTTCTGAAGATGTAGCTAGACTTTGTCACCAACCTGGAAGGTCTGTGATGTGCAATGGACATTGTGGAACTCTTTATACATCTATTATTGGTGTTGAAGGATTTGTTGGACCTATTGATGGAGGTCTTAGATGCATTAGAAGATATATTATGATTCATCCACTTCTTGTTCCTATTTACACATATTAAAAGTCACTAGTAAGTGGTAGGAGATGTCAAGGGGTCTTGTTGGTTGGAATCCAAGATAGGATTGGAAGGACTATTCCTAGACTAGGTAATACCCTATTTTAAGCATGTTGGATGTGTCACCTCCCGAATCGGCAGAGGGTTTGCCAGTTCCAATGCACAGGTAGATTCGGTCAATAGATACGGGAGGTTGTGTGAGTGGCCTCCCCTTCACTTCTGGTTCTACCGCACCAAGGGGGGTGTCCCTATTTGCTAAAGATGTAACATTGACTTGCCCTATGACAAGAAGATTTAGCTTTTTGATAACAGGCAGAATACTCTCATGTGTGGACCAAGATGTGCATGGTACATCACAAGGTTGGCAACATTCTTGGACATGTTTGTTTGGTTGTGGATGAGAGTATGCATGGGTCCTAATCCTACTCCTACAACTAACAGGTTGGAATAATGGAATGGTTTGAATATTATGGTTTGGGTGCAAGATAGGGTTTTTGGATCATAACTACTTCACAAGAACAGACCGTTGCCTATCTCAGGGCAAGGAGTCAACTAGACGTATACATAAGAATGGCTTGCAACTGTCATTCAAGTTTCAAGGGGTTAAGATTGGTGTTTGCCTTACAAACATCACCCAAGAATGGGTATTTCACTGTCTCTGCTTATAGATATCCCAGCTGACATACAATCTCCTCCACACTCAACCTAAAATGATTTAATCCACTCCTTGAATGGAAGTTAGAGATTAAGCATGTAATACATAAATCTGTATTCTAGAATTTGAGAAACCCTTGGCAACCAAATTTAGAAGAAGAAATGCATACAACAAGTGGAGACAGACATCAAAACACATGCAAGAAGCATTTTTCATATAACATTAACACTAAAACTGAACATATGTGCAAGATACAACTCAGATGCAACACATAAACTCCACAGAGATACAACAAACAGGAAATGCTCTGTATTTCATTATCTTTCCCCCAAAATTGCCCAAGTCTCCCACCACTGAAAATGAGTAACCAGTCCTCCTTATACAACAAGGAAGTGTACTCAACACATTAATTACAAGGCAAATCAAAAATTCACCAGATACAATGCATGATCAGATTGGCGCTCAAAATAGAATGTAGCCAGGAAGCAAAGGAAGAGAGCAGGTGGAATCAGGATTTGGGTTGCGGCCTAAAGGTTCTCTTTGTAAGCCTGGTAGTTCACCTATCCATCATCGACCCATACCGCTGCATTTCTACCATTAATGCTTCAGCTACCCGCAGGACGCAACAACAACATGTCCACAGAGTTTTCCCGCTCAAAACAATGCCTGTGGATGCAAAGAAAACCCATGCTGCAACTTAAAACCTGGCCGTCGATCTGTCTCCCAATCGCTGAGAGCAAACAGCCTCAAAATCACATTGACCAGGTCGCCAGCCAATTAGATCGTGCCACATAGGCACCTTTTGCTATTGCTGGGTTTTTGCTTCTTCATTTTCCCTTTTTCGCCCTGCATATGCATGTTCAAATGCATATACAATCGCCATTGTTCACCTGTCAAAAACCTTGTATATGCAAAAGCAAATGCATATACAACTGTTCATCATACAAGGTGGACCCCAAACTGTTATAGAGCAAATTGAAATTTTCAATCAGGTCCACCTTGTATCCTCTTTCCTTGCATATTTCCTTGTATATGCACATATACATTCTCCTTATACATACAAGGTGGATTTCAAATTTTATGAAGCTTGCTGAAGTTACTTTGAAATCTGGCTTGCATCTTAACCCTTGTATCTTTTGAATGTACACTGGCACATACAAGCGCCCAATATACACGTTGCGGACCCCAAATTTTATTCACTGCAGATGATTTCTTCCTCGGGTCTGAAATGTTTGTCTTCTTTTGTATATCGGCTTGTATGTGCAAACATACAAGCGAATGCACATACAAATGGTGGGCCCCATCACTTGTGTCTCCCCTATGACACTGTAGCAAATGTATATTTGCACCTTTGTATGTACCAATATACAAACACAAATATACAAACCTTCACATACAACCGCGGAATATGTGACGAAATATTCCAGGAATGCATCTAAACGCAAGCATACATTCGCTCCTGCATATACAAACAAGGAATCTTTCCTGGAATATGTTTGCAATGTATCTTTTCTTTGTATGCGTGCCTGAATGTATATTTGCTTGTATGTTTGAAATGCATGCGGGCGGCTTTGTATGTAGCTCGATATACAAGACCACTTGTACATCGCACTGTAGCAGAAGCATGCCCGCCAATGTACATTTTACCTGCATGTATATACAAACACCCTTGTATATACAAAGTGACATGCATATAAATGATTTTTGCATTTTTAACACTGTAGAGGCTGAAAGAGTTAGAATTTTGAATTTTTTGGGAAGGTGCTTGCATATTTAAATGCTTGAAATCAAATTGCTTATGCAGGCAGTAACATAGGCTCCGATTAGGGACACATGCCTCTTGCAGGCATGGCGAGGACCTCAGAATCTCTGGTTTCGCAGATTGGGCCATATCTATTGGGCAACAGAGTCGATCATTGCACCAACCTGCACACAAATTATATTTTCAATCATTAATTTTGGCGGCCCCGGGTAGCCAAAAATGAAGAACCACAACTGTCAAATGCCTGATTCCAAACTAAATAATCCCAACCACAACCTAAAATATTAAAACAATCTGCCCATAAGCTGATCTGATCAATTACATGCTTTACCATTTTTGAAAACTTGCCCCTGTCAGTACTACCTCTGTCACTCTGCACCTTACAACCAGACATATAACCATACACATTATAATATTCTTCAGCATTAGGTAACATATGTATGTTATATTCCATAAATAGCATATCATATTGCTCTTGGAATTCCTTATCATTTACATGACTATTACACATAACCAGGCACTCATCCAGTTGATCTAAAAGCTGAAAACACTCAGAAAATATGAGACCCTCAATATCATTTATATCATTCACTGACATTGAAAATAAATCCTGATCTACACACCTATTGCCATCACTGCATATGTCTAAAACAACTAATGCTAAGTATTTATCATCCACAGTTTGCAAATCAGTATCATCATTTTCAAACAGAGGGTTAATTCTGCACCAATGAATGTCATAACTCACAATATCAAATGCATCCACAGGCTCATCATAAAGGGGATTCACACTCATTATGAAAGTCTTTGTTTCTTCTTCATGACAATCTATTTCTTTTTCATTATCAAATCCAAAGTCATAAGAAGAACAAACCTGGCCCATGAATTGATCATGGATATCATCTTTAATCTCTGATTGCCCCACATACAAAATTTTTGCTACTTCAATGCACTCTGAAGTTCAACTATCTGCATCATTTTCCAGTCCTCTAATGCTTCCTGATGAAATTGATATTGACTCTTGATCCATATGATTACAACTTTGCACAACTAGATCATTTAAACATGAATGCTCTTTGTTTAGGACTGGAATGCAAATATTATTTAAAAAATTATTATTATCAACTTCATTTGCTGGGTGAAATAAGACATCCTCCTCTATAACAGAAACATCATCAACTTGGAATGATGCAAAAACTGGGACAACAGGGGTGTTAGCACTTTGACATTCATCTTCAACATTTAGATTATATCCCTCATTAACATTTGGGACTACAAGGTAGCAAAAATTTTTAGAGAAATACCCTTTTTGAATCCCATACCTCCAGTTATTTTCAATGTCTATTGCAAACTATCGTGCCTGATGCAATGTGGTGGGCTCTTTATCTCTCAATCTATAGCTCATTTTCCTATCAAATGCTCCCAAATAGACAACTAGGCACAGTGCATCATTAGGTCTCATGTATTCTGGTATTCTATTCAATGTCCTCATAAATCTGAGGTTAAAGGCTGGAATCAACTCATCCTCTTCAATATGGATATACATAAAATTACTAATAACTGCATAATCAGAAATTCTTTCACCATATTGTTCTAGAAATGCAAATTCAAAATCATGCCAAGAGTTGACAGAGTAAGCTAGAAGATAGGAGAACCAGTCCCTTGCATCATCATCTAGAGATTGAACAAATAATCTCATAACTACATCTTCATGGTCAATCTCAAAGTCATCTATAACATTTATAAACTGCTGCAAGTGTTTCTCAGCTGATTCATCCTTTGCACCATTAAATTTGGGCAAATATCTTCTGATTTTAGATGGAAAAGCATTAGGGTAGCCACAAATGCCATCAAAATTTATGGGCTTATATCTGTGAAGGCTGAAACTTCTTTTATTACATGGTTGGGACTGATTATTATGCATCATTACATTTGACACCTCACTAGGGTGCAGGGGTTGACAATACATCTTTGTGCGTTTCTACAACCCTCTTTTCAACTCAGATTTTCTATAAACAATTACTTTAGGCACTTAAAATTCAGATTGTTGTTTCAACTTTCCTAAAGTCCTCCAAATGAGTCTTTTAAACAATATTGGATACTTCTTTGGAAATACAAACTAAGTTCTTACAATAGCATGCAGTCTTTCACTATCATCTCCCTTTTAACTAGTGCGGTTTCACCCAATAGGGAGTCTTTCAAACAATATGAAATACTTGGATATGTTGCAGCAGCTGCAAATTCTTCTCTGACTGATTTTGTTCTTTTATCAGGTTCTTTGATGCAGAGTCGCCACCTCCTTGGAGAGGAATAAGCTTCAAATAGGCTGAAGCTGAAAACTGATTTCTTTTGCTTTCTGGGTCATCCACCAGCAGAGCCACATATATAACTTTCTTGTTTGCTACTACAAAGCACCTCCAGGTCTGATTTTTCAATCTTTTAGACTCAAACTTTCATGGATATGACATTGATCTCCCCAGTAGAGTCACTAATTCTGTTACCTCCCAAATCGGCAGAGGGTTTGCCAGTTCCAATGCATGGGCAGATTCAGTCAATAGATACGGGAGGTTGCGTGAGCGGCCTCCCCTTCACTTCTGGTTCTGCCGCACCAAGGGGGGTGTCCCTATTTGCTAAAGATGTAACATTGACTTGCCCTATGACATGAAGATTTAGCTTTTTGATAACAGGTAGAATACTCTCATGTGTGGACCAAGATGTGCATGGTACATCACAAGGTTGGCAACATTCTTGGACATGTTTGTCTGGTTGTGGATGAGAGTATGCATGAGTCCTAATCCTACTCCTACAACTAACAAGTTGGAATAATGGAATGGTTTGAATTTTATGGTTTGGGTGCAAGACAGGGTTTTTGGATCATAACTACTTCACAAGAATAGACCGGCGCCTATCTCAGGGCAAGGAGTCAACTAGACGTATACATAAGAATGGCTTGCAACTGTCATTCGAGTTTCAAGGGGTTAAGACTGGTGTTTGCCTTACAAACATCACCCAAGAATGGGTATTTCACTGTCTTTGCTTATAGATATCCCAGTTGACACACAATCTCCTCCACACTCAACCTAAAACGATTTAATCCACTCCTTGAATGGAAGTTAGAGATTAAGCATGCAATACATAAATCTGTATTCTAGAATTTGAGAAACCCTTAGCAACCAAATTCAGAAGAAGAAATGCATACAACAAGTGGAGACAGACAACAAAACACATGCAAGAAGCATTTTTCATATAACATTAACACTGAAACTGAACATATGTGCAAGATACAACTCAGATGCAACACATAAACTCCACAGAGATACAACAAACAAGAAATGCTCTGTATTTTGTTATCTTTCCCCCAAAATTGCCCAAGTCTCCCACCACTAAAAATGAGTAACCAGTCCTCCTTATACAACAAGGAAGTGTACTCAACACATTAATTACAAGGCAAATCAAAAATTTGCTAGATACAGTGCATGATCAGATTGCCGCTCAAAATAGAATGCAGTTAGGAAGCAAAGGAAGATAGTAGGTGGAATCAGGATCTGGGCCGCCCCCTGAAGGTTCTCTTCGTAAGCCTGGTAGTTCACCTATCCATCATCGACCCATACCACTGCTTTTCTGCCATTAATGCTTCAGCTACCCGCAGGACGCAACAGCAGCGTGTCCACAGAGTTTTCCCACTCAAAATAATGCCTGTGGATGCAAAGAAAACCCACGCTACAACTTAAAACCTGGCCGTCGATCTGTCTCCCAATCGCTGAGATCAAACAGCCTCAAAATCACGTTGACCAGGTTGCTAGCCAATTAGATCGTGCCACGTAGGCACCTTTTGCTATCGCTGGGTTTTTGTTTCTTCATTTTCCCTTTTTCGCCCTGCATATGCATGTTCAAATGCATATACAATCGCCACTGTTCACCTATCAAAAACCCTTGTATATGCAAAAGCAAATGCATATACAACTGTTCATCATACAAGGCGGACCCCAAATTGTTATAGAGCAAATTGGAATTTTCAATCGGGTCCACCTTGTATCCTCTTTCCTTGCATATTTCCTTGTATATGTACATATACATTCTCCTTATACATACAAGGCGGATTTCAAATTTTATGAAGCTTGCTGAAGTTACTTTGAAATCCGGCTTGCATCTTAACCCTTGTATCTTTCGAATGTACATTGGCACATACAAGCACCCAATATACACGTTGCGGACCCCGAATTTTATTCACTGCAGTTGATTTCTTCCTCAGGTCTGAAATGTTTGTCTTCTTTTGTATATCGGCTTGTATGTGCAAACATACAAGCAAATGCACATACAACTGGTGGGCCCCATCACTTGTGTCTCCCCTGCAGCACTGTAGGAAATGTATATTTGCACCTTTGTATGTACCAATATACAAACACAAATATACAAACCTTCACATACAACCGTGGAATATGCGACAGAATATTCCAGGAATGCATCTAAACGCAAGCATACATTCACTCCTGCATATACAAACAAGGAATCTTTCCTGGAATATGCCTACAATGTATCTTTTCTTTGTATGCACACCCGAATGTATATTTGCTTGTATGTTTGAAATGCATGCTGGCGGCTTTGTATGTAGCTCGATATACAAGACCACTTGTACATCGCACTGTAGCAGAAGCATGCCCGCCAATGTACATTTTACCTGCATGTATATACAAACACCCTTGTATATACAAAGTGACATGCATATAAATGATTTTTGCATTTTTAACACTGCAGAGGCCGAAAGAGTTAGAATTTTGGATTTTTTGGGAAGGTGCCTGCACATTTAAATTTGAAATCAGACTGTTCATGCAGGCGGTAACAGGATGTATGGTAGGATGTCATCCCATGTTCGTGGATGCACATTATTGTGAATACATAGAAGGTGGACCAATGTTTGATTGACCACCTTTGTTTTCCCATTAATCTATGGGTGAAAGGGTATGGACTAGTCCAATTGTGTATGCAACATGGTCCAGAGAGTTTTCTAGAAAGTGTTGAAAAATCTTGGGTCACGATTAGAGACAATGAATGTTGAAAACTCATAGTGAATCTAAACATGTTTGAAGATGTGGGCAATGTCTAGCACTATAACGGTTTTCTTGTAAGTGACCACGAGGGCCATTCTTGAGAACCTATTAACCACAACAAACATAGTCATTCTAGTGCTTCGTGGTTGGGAGTTCATTGAGAAAGTTCATGTTGATTGACTCCCAAGTGTATAAAGGTATCACTAGAAGAGTACGTAAAGCCCCAAAGTCTTGTTTATAGGCTTGCTAATGAAACAAGGTATGTAGGAATTGACATGTTGCTCAATGTCTATATGCATGTGAGGCTAGTAAATTTTTGTTGAAGTACAACAAACATTTTAGTGATACCAAAGTGACCTATCATTTAGAATAACATGAATTCCTAGCTTAGGTGTTGTTAAGGCATGCCTAAGGGAATAACATTCTTGTAGAGAAGCTCATTAGACTTGTAGAAGTCACTATTAGGCTTACCTTATGTGAGAATATTGAAAGGTTGCATGAGATCTTTATCTGTTGAGTATTGTGATTCCCAATCAAAAACTTGTGGCCATGTAATTCCAACATAGTTGTGAGCACATGGATTGGTGGTTGATTAAGGTAGTTGGTAGCCTTGTTGTCACACCCCTTGTTATGCTTGAATATCGGATGGAATTGTTTTACAAGTAGGTCATTCACTTCGTTTGCCACATATTTTCTAGTTTGTTTTATGTGTACAAGAATTGGACTGACTGATGATTGGAGTGAATGATAATCTCTTTACCAAGAATGTAATGGTACCATTGCTTGATGGATTCTCAGGATATCCCACAATAATGGGTTACACTTTTTGGCCAAACTTGACATTGAAATCAACATTTTGAACTAAATCTTCACATTCTGACACCTATAGCCGCTAAACCGTGAGAAATTTGAAGATGATGCAAACTAGTGATTTTTGAGATTTTGTTTGTAGATTCTAAATATATTTTAAAAAAAAGATTTAGAATTAAATTGTAAAATTCTTTGCGTCTCCTTTGATAACTAGTTTTTAATAGTAAACAACATTTTTTACAGTGATGTGTATTCCATAGCACATAACATTTTTTCTACAAAGGATAAAATTTTGATTCTTTTGAATTTAGATTGGTAACACCGATATATAGGGCATGCATTTGGTTTCATAATGTTTTGTTGAATATATTTTTTTTAATTAAATTTTGAAGTCAAACCAATTATAATTTAGACATAGGCATATTCCGTAAAACATAACTTTTTCTGTATGTATCAAAAATCAATTTTTCCTTTTTTGTTGAAACAAGGACATCAATACCTAAGGCATAGATATTTTTCAGAATTTTGTTTCACTAATTTACTAATTTTCCATGTATGTAGAACAAAGAACTTGATGTTTAGTGAAAAACCTACATTCACAAGAAATAAAAAATAAATATATTTAAAATTATACTTTTTGGGAACCTTATAATAAGGACTACGTACTTACAAAACATAAATTTTAAATGAATTCATTTGATCCCCCAAAAGTTAAATCAAAAGTAGTTTTTTATTAGCATTTTGATAGGTGTAGAGGAGACTCCATTATAGGTATGGTTTAAAACTAGCGGGGTTCTATCCAAGGGGTTTTGAATCTAAGAAGGTTTGATCAAATCCTCTTCAATTAAAATCCTTTAAATGGAACCTTTCAAGGCTTAAATCATTATATTTTCTAAAAATATGTGATTTAAGAAAAAATTAGGATGTCCCAGAAAGTGTAACCCATTATTGTGGCAACACTATTTGAGGACTATGGCATAGATCTCCTGCGCATAAGTGGACTAGTACCATAAGTGATAGGTGATGGGATGACCATGTTGGAGTAGTATAGCTTTGCTTGGGCATCGGCAGATGCATTGGCTTGAATCTCGAATGAGTGCATAATATCTAGCAAGGATAGAATTGGTGGAGAGTAAAGGTGTTGTTTTATCTCAATAAAGGCACACTATTGTGCAAGAATATATTGAAATGTTGTGTTGGCATGCATAATCTAGTTAAGAGATCAAGTAACATGTGAGAACCCAAGGATGAACCTTTGGTATAAGTTAGTGAGTTCAAGAAAGTTGCATAATTCTATGAGCTTGCATGAAACAGTCTAGTCTAAAATCACCTCGACTTTCTCTAGATCAACTAGAATGGAAGAGTGGTTGATGATATAACTAAGGTACTAAATCTACATGGTGCTAAAAGTGCACTTACAAATGTTGGCTTGTAGCTTGTGTTGGCAAAGAGTCTCTAGTATTTGGGAAACATGTTATACATACTCCTCTGAGGTCTTGTTGAAGATGAGGATGTCATCCAAGTACATGATAACAAAGGAGTTAGTGAATTCATGTAAGACATCATTATCAAGTGCATAAAAGTTGTAGGAACATTGCTAAGGTTGAAAGGCATAATTGTCCACTTGAAGCGTCCTTGCATTTTGCTTGTAATTTTCTAGATGTCTTCTAGTTGAATTAGAACTTGATGATATCCTAATTTAAGACCCATTTTGGTGAAGCATTAGACCCCATAGAGCTAGTCCAAGAGTTCACTGATACATGGTAAGGGATACCTATTCTTCAATGAGATGTTATTGGGCACATGGTAGTCAATGCAGAGTCACCATGTTCTATCCTTCTTGAGTGCTAGCACAACTTAATTGACATAAGGGGAAGAACATGACATAATCTTACCCTAATCAACTAATTGTTGAATTTGGTGTTAGATTTTATCATTCTTCCAAATAAATCTATGATAGAGGGAACTATATGGAAGAAGGGATCTAAGAACAAGGTTGATTATGTGTTGTACTTTATAGTATATGGGAATACCCATGTGTTTAGTGAAGACTATACTAGCATAGTATGAAGTTGATTTCATGATGTACTAAAATGGACATGAAATGGCATGTTGTGAGTGTGTTTGGTCAATTGTATGGGTGGATCTATGTGACCATCATAAGTATAAAGTTTTGTGTGCATAAATATCATGGAATTATTTAATTAAAACTAACTTATAGATATCCTTTGCACACAACTTTAAATATCTATTGCCAATGTGAATTCTCTAGCATTATGGTTTTGTGTTGTAGATATCCTTGTGATCATAGACAAAGGGTCTGCCTAACAAAATATCACATACCTCTAAAGTTGTGGTATCACAAGTGACCATGTTGTGCATACGTTTAATAGCATAATTAACAATGCATTGGCGACTTACTTGTATTTCCTTTCATTTCTAAAGCCATCCCAAGGAGTATGGGGATGGATGTGAATTGTGGAGATTCCAATGGGTTGTATCACATTTTGCACGATGATGTTGTTCTACCTATCATTATCGATGATGACATGTGTAAGCTTGTTGTTGACCTAATACTTCATGTGGAAAAGTCATTTGTGTTCTCCTAAGTGTCTCTAGAGTCGTGTTAAGGCATTGCACCTCATGATTTATTTCTTCAGTATCCTTAGGATCTAGTAATGTGTTGTCAATAGGACTAGCGCTGGGATTATAGACCTTTATCTGCAAGAACGTGTAAACACAGCCAACAACTAATCTTGCCTTTCGTTGACTTGGGGATTGATCTCACCCTTTTCTTGGTTATTGAACTGCAACAGACTATATTAGCTTCACCAGGCAAGAACGTGGAAACACAGCCTACCAATTATCTCTTCGTCGACTCGGTCAGTGACTTCACCAAGACGACAACATGCAAGCACTGCGCACTTGCGGACTCTTGTTTATTGGCTATTTCTATCTCTATATTTGTTACCTGTTGAAGCACTGAATCGTTTGTTTTCAATTAGAGGGCTTTTTAACTTGGCTACTCTGCTCTTGCTTGTAATTTCCATTCTTGATTTCTTTATTTGTTTCTTCACCAGAGCATCAATTTCTGTTAATGGCGTCCAAGTCGTCATCAGGTCAAATAGAGCAGGAACGCGATCCATTTTTGGTACTTGAACCTCCTAACAATATGATAAAATCCTCTTTGTCTGGAAAACTGTTTGATGTATTCATCAATCATCGAGGTCCAGACGTCAAAACAACTCTGGCTCTGCAGCTTTACAATTCCTTACAGCAAGATGGGATCCAGGCATATCTAGATTCTGAAGAGACTGAACTGGGAGATTCACTTTCTCCCACCATAAAGAATGCCATCTTATCACCGCGATATGCAGAGTCTCCGTGGTGCTTAGCTGAGCTAGCTTTGATTTTTCAAACCAAGGCTAGAATTATTCCCCTGTTTTACCATGTTCAGCCTTCAGACTTCCGCTACATCAAAAATACAGTTGCAGAAGCATTTTCCAAACACGAAGAGAAGGGTAGATATCCTAATCATGACATTCAACAGTGGAAAGAATGCCTCCAGAACGTTTCAGGGATCAAGGGCTACGAACTGAATGGACAGAATGAGTAAGATATCTTCATGTGCTTTCCATCCATATATATATATATTTCTTATAAACCGTTTCAATTAGCCTTAAAAATCGTTCTGTATTTAGTACATTAGGTTTTCACCTTAAAGAAAATGTTGAGACTAAATAATACTTCAATTAACTCCATAGTTTCATGCTGTTGCATAAGTGAATTTTCTGTTTAAGTTTGAGCAGCGTTTCATTTAAATTTTTAATTATGTGAAAAGGATGCTATAAAATCTTTCCCTATTTAATGGAGCAGCTACTGTTTAAGAATTGAAAATATACTGTAAAAAAATTGAAAATAAACAGCAACTCATAAATAATGTGGAAGTGTTAGATAACAATTATTTTAAAAAATTTATACAATTAAAAAATAAAATTTAAGATAGCTGTTAAACAGAAAAATTAATTTTCATGGTAGCAATAACTCTACAAATAACTCATTAAAAAGTAGAGCACTGACTGCTAGGGAAAAAGGTAAGCAGCCGAATAGACCTGCCTTACTAACAACCCCATTTTAATTAAATTTTTGTTTTGGGCTTTTCTTATTTTCAGTGATCTGAAGAAGCTGTGTAAGGATGTCGTGTCTGCCGTGAAGAAGGAAAAGCATAAGAGAAAAATTCCTTTCCAAGTTGCAAAATATGAGGTAGGACTTGATGAGCTTGTGAAAGATCTCCAGAGACATTGCCAGAGAAATGGGCAGATGATAGATAAAATAATTGGCATCTTTGGAATGGGAGGGTCTGGTAAGACCACTCTCATCAAAGATTTGTTCAATCGCAAACATTCAGAATTCAATGGATCAACTAGTCTATTTGATGTGCGGGAGAAACATGTCAAAGGTGAGCTGACTTCTCTGCAAAGTAAGCTTGTCAATGATCTGTTTTCTGAAAATCATCATAAATTTTGTAGTATAGAAGAAGGAACCGCCTATATCAAGGCTTACCTTCAAAGGAGCCATGAATCAAAGTTCCTTGAAGTTATAGATGATGTTGATCATAAGATGCAGATAGATGCCCTGTTACCCATAGATGCCCTCAATCGCAACAGTTTGGTGATTGTCACAACCCGTGACGAGAGGCTTCTTATACAGGCCGGAGTCAGAGTCCGTTACAAGATGAAACAAATGAATCCAGAGCATAGCAGACAGCTCTTCTGCTGGCATGCGTTTCATAGACAATCTTGTAGACGTGGATTTGAGACTTTGGTAGATAGCTTTGTGGAAGCGTGTGGAGGTTTACCTCTTGCTCTTCAAGTAATGGGTGGGCATGTTTTTGGCAGTGACAAGAGTTATTGGAAGTTACAGTTAGATGATGTTAAGGCAAGACTACACAGAGACATAAAACATAGGCTTAAAATAAGCTATGATGCTCTGGAAGAGGATCAAAAACAGATGTTTATGGATATAGCATGCTTTTTCATAGGGAAGGAAGTGAGCACGGCCATAAGTATATGGAAGGCTTCAGGGTGGAGAGCCGAACATGCACTCCAGACCCTCAAAGATAAGTGCCTTGCTGAAGTGGAATATTCTCTAGTTGGCTTATCAGACTACCCGCCTACTTTGAGAATGCATGACCACCTCCGCGACTTAGGAAGAGAAATGGCAGATAATGAATTGAATCCTTGTCGGCTATGGCGTCCTAAAGATCTTGTATGCGTTTTTTGTGGCCAGAAATTTATGCTCCTAGTTGGAATTTTTTTTTTAGTAAGTTGTTATAGCTTTACTTGTAACTTAGAATGAACATTTTCTAACTCCAAAGAAATTTGAATTCAGATTGGAATGCACGAAATCAAGGGATTCCAAGACATCCTCATGGGGTCCGAAGGAAAAGTTTTCAGATGTTTCATTGAGACTGCTTTTGAAATGCAATGTTTTCTGGAGAGTTCGAAGACATCAGCTGATGTACAATGGCTTAAACTTGAAAATTATAGATATTTTGTGTATATTCCTGAATGGGTTCCTGTACAAAATTTGCGGACTTTAATTCTTAAAGGATTCTAAACTCCGATATTGTGGAAAAGGGATAACCAGGTATATATGCTTCTTCTTGATCAAAATTTAAATTTTGGCAGCATCGGCAAATTGTTCGTTTTTTTAAGATTTTTATCATTGAAAAACAACAGTTTGAAACAAAATGATTGTAAATTCCAGGCGCCAGTCAAGTTGAAAGAGCTACGGTGCATCTTTAAGGATGGTCCTTATTTTGAAGAAGACGTATTTCTCAGATATGGTTCCGAATTGTTGAATTCGTTCGGGATATTAAAACATCTGGAAAGACTGCAACTAGAATTTGCAAATGATTTCATTAAATGGAATTGCTTCCTAAATTTTTTAAGACAACTCACCAGTCTGAAAACTTTTGAGTTGTCCTACGTTCAAATAGAAGAGGAAATTGCTTTAAGCAATAGGGGAGAGAGAACTGATTATCAGTTTCGTATGAGAAGCCTTGAAGCCATGACTCTGCGTGCTACATTCACCACAATTAGTGAACAGTTGTGCCCCGCCCTTAAATCTCTTAAGCTTTATACTATGACAGATCTAATTGAAGTGGATTTAACAGGGGTAACAACACTGGAACGTCTGGAGCTGTTCGAATGTAGAAAGTTGAGAAAAGTCTTGGGCAATGATCTGCTAAAGCTTGAAATGTTCCTAATACAGAAATGCTGGAAGATGAATGAGTTGCCAAATTTTGGGCATGTCAGTTGTCTTAAGAGGATCAATATTAAGCGATGTTGGAACCTGCAGAATATTTCAGCTATTGAAAGATTGAAGGGATTGAAGAGGATTTGGATTGCGTATTGTCCAAATCTGCAGGATATAAAAGCTATTGAACAATTGAAGGGATTGACGAGAATCTGGATTGAGAAATGTCCAAAGCTTCAGGGTATAATAGGTCTTAAAGAATTGAAGGAATTGAAGAGAATTTTCATTGCGGATTGTCCAGAGCTGCAGAATATAGAAGGCATTGAATTTTTAACATGCCTGGAGAGCTTTACCATTAGTGCATGTCCGAAACTGCAGAATATAAGAGGTATTGAAGAATTGAAGGGTTTGAAAGAAATGGTCATATCAGATACTCCTATAATAAGTTACGTTGAAAGGTTGCAGGTATTAAACCCAGATATGTGTATTTTCTCACCAGTTTGTCCATTATTTCCTTTCAATTTAGTTGCTCTGTTGCGATTTTTATTTTGTTCCAGACGGTTGCATATGAATAAAGTATTTGTAAATGTTCTGTTTTCAATTTTCCATGTGTATTGTTGAAAATAATTTAGCGACATCACTGTGATTTCAGAGATTGCCGTGGCAGCTTACAATTCTAGTGGGGAGATCGGCCATTTCAAATTTAAACGCTGATAAAATTGGCGACACATTGACTATGGCGGATGCTTTCTGTGAAATAGAGTGTGATGAACAATTAAAGGAGATGACTATGGCGTCCTATGAAATGAAATGTGAGCAACAGGTAAAGGAGATGATCCGTTCGTTTCATGAAACCCAACATTCGCTCAGTACATTCATCTTTTGCACTATGGTTAAAGGGCGTCCTTGCATAAGTCGCGACATTTATTATGGAACCAGTTGTACGGGGCTCAAAAGACATGCAAATCTCTGTGGTGGTTATGGAATATGGATATATATGTGTGTGGTTAACGAAGAAATGCTATCAAGATATGACTCCTGGAAGCCATCACATGAGTATTCGTATTCTCATATAAGGAAGGCGTTTTTAATGGGAGTGAAGAAAGGCTCAGAAAGAAAAACCCTCTACATATTGCAGAGGCTATTTGCTCAACTATGCAATAAAAATGAAGATGATGAATATTCATATTCTCATATGAGGAAGGGATTTTTAAAGGGAGTGAAGAAAGGCCCAGACATATTTCAAAGGCTATTTGCTCAACTATGCAATAAAAAGGAGGATAAAAAGGAGGTATTTGCTCACCAAAAGGAGGATAAAAATGCGGATGAAGAGTATGATGACTATAATGAGGATCTTGAGTGTGATAGCTTACCTGAGTATGATGGCTTTGCTGACTATGATGAGGAGGATGAAGAATATGATGGTGGTAATGATGATTATAATGATGATGTAAGTTAGTCTCAATTGAAAACCCGACAAAAATTAATATTGCATTGATTAATTATATTGCGACCGAGTCTTTGCATGATTTTATGACAATGCATATATCCTAATATTTGATTCACCCATAACTATGAGCACATACAAGAATTTTGAAATCAAATCAAATAAAAAATAGAATCTATTATCTCCCTTGTATCCACCACCTTCTATTTGCAACAAAGATCTAATTTTCACTTTCTATTGTTTGCATGTTTAAGAAAATCCAAGAATGGTTGCCAAAGCTGCAAAATCAAATATACAATTATTATATTTCTTACCCAACAAGTGTTTGTCGAGCATAACAAGTAGAGTTGATGTGTGAGCATGAATGGTGGACATTACATTATTATGAACCTTGTGGTCATTTTCCTTTGTCCAAGTCTAGTGTAGACATCTTAGGAGAGTTAGGGCTTGGTTATGATAATCAAATTTTTTGTCGCAAATTTTATACTAGTGTATTCTAGAATGGCATATAAGATCAATGGTTCTCCTATGTAGGTTTGATTTTATGTGGGGAGAGATGATGTTGCTTCATCTTCACATTGGTCTTAATTTTGGAGATGGTGAAAACTTGATGCAGAGCATCTCCCTTAATTTCTACTGCCCACGTTCTGATCATGGAATTAAAGGAATTTGCTATTTTTGGTTTTCTCTTTCTGTTGTTTCCATTTTGTTGTGGCAGTTTTGGGCTTTGTCCTATTTTTGCATTGTGAGTGGTCTGTCGTCAGGTCAGCTACACACTGACTGGGGGTTATTTTTAGATGAGTTTTTTGGTTTAAGTTTGGGAGGGCTGAGTTTTGAAGGGGAATGGAAGGGAACAAAAATAGGGTCTAGGTTGGATGAAAATAGGAGTTGATTTTCTAGAGAATATGGATGGGTTTTCAGAGATGTAATGGCAGTATCGAATCTGGAACTATAAAATGAAAAGACTATTATTTGAATTTGTTCATGTTTGATTTGTTGGAATTTTGTTATTTGTTTTCTGCAGATTTGTACTTCTGCCAATTGATTTGAGCTGCATCATTTTAGTATCAGAGCATCTTTCATGGCCCAGAGGGAAACTTGGGGTAGAAGAGGTCGAAGAAATGCCAAAGGGCGAGACAATGTTGTGGATGAAGTGCTCAAGAGGTTGCAGGCCCTTGAGGCCAGATTATTGCATGAAGATTCTGAGGAAGAACCAGAAGACCAAGGAGGTCAAGGGGGAGCCATTGATCCCATGGAAAGACTTATTGAAGCTTTTACTAAACAAGGGACTAAAGTTAAGGTAAAGGTGAGTTAAATCTAGAAGTGTTCTTAGATTAGATCCAAGAGTTTAAAAAATTATTTGACATGGAAGGGATTGAAGAGACTAATCCACACAGAGTCAAAATTGCTACATCCAAACTAAAGTCTCATGTGACCTTATGGTGGGAGAATCTCCAGAATGTTAGGAAAAGACAGGGAAAAGAGAAAATCAGACTTTGGCCAAAGATGTTATAAGATTTGAAAACTAAGTTCATGCCCTCAGATTATCAGCAAAAACTCTTTAAAGACTTTCAAAATCTAAAGCAAAGAGAGTTGACTGTATCATCTTATACTGAAGAATTTTTGAGTTTGCAAATCAAGACTCATTTAGGAGAAGAGGATGATCATGCAATGGATTGATACATCAATGGACTTCAATTCCAACTCCAGAATGAATTATCCTTACTCAAAGTGAGTAACGTAGATGCGACATATCAATTAGCCTTGAAAGAAGAAGAAAAGTTGAATAGAATGGGCAAATTGGCAAACAAAAGAGGTGGTAGCACTTCAAGTAGAGGAAGAGGAAGTTCCTCCAAAACGACTAATGGAGAAGAACTAGAAGATGATGTGAAGCCAAACTTCCAAGGGAAGGGTGGCTTTAGAGGCAGGGGACGAGAACAATGATTATCTGAAGGATGGTTCAACCTTTGAAATGTTTCATTTGTAGTGAAGCCCATAAAGCTGCAAATTGCCCTCAAAATCCCAAGAGAGCAATGGTGGTCCAGGGAAAAGGAGACGAGCCCTTGAGAGAAGAAGTTGAAGTAGAAATAGGTGAGAATCTAATGTTGAATATAACTTTGGTTGCTGGTGACAAGGCAACTCCCACGACTGATTGGAGAAGCAATAGTGCGTTTCAGACGCAATGCAAGTGTAAAGATAAGGTGTACAAAGTAATTGTTGATGGAGGATCCACTGACAACTTGGTGAGTACAGAACTGGTGCAAAAATTGTAGCTAGTATGTATTCCAAAACTGAATCCTTATAAAATTTCTTGGTTAAAAAAGGATCATAGTATGCTTGTGAACCGATCTTGTCTAGTTGACTTCAAAATTGATCCTTACGAGGATAGAGTGTTATGTGATGTAGTCCCTATGGATGCTTGTCACCTGTTATTGGGTAGACCTTGGTTATATGACAGAAATATAACTCACCATGGTAGAGAAAACACCTATGAGATTCAACAAGAGGGTAAACTCCATGTATTGAAACCATTTAAAGGAGGAGAGAAAACTGAAATAAAAGACTTGTCTTTGACCACAGTGTGGTGTAAAGAGTTTTTTAGAGAATCTAAGGGTGGGATTTGCTATCTATTGTACCCTATAGAGAATAAGAATTTAGATCAACACATAATTCCATTAAAGATACAAGAATTGTTACAACAATATTTTGATCTGACACCATTTGATCTACCAGCTGGTTTACCTCCATCTAGAGGCATTACCCATCAAATTAATCTTATCCTAGGTGTCAAACTTCCAAACCAAGCTACTTACAGATTGCCTCTGCTGGAAAATGAGGAAATGAGGAGACAAATTATTGAATTATTGAAAAAAGGATTTGTAAGAGAAATCATGAGTCCATGTGCCACACCTGCTCTACTCTCTCCTAGGAAGGGGGGTAAATGGAGGTTATGTATGGATTCTAGAGCCATTAACAAAATCACTATGAAGTACTGATACCCCATACCCATAATGGATGACTTGTTAGATTGTTTATCAGGTGCTACAGTCTTCTCCAAAATCAACCTCATAAGTGGTTACCATCAGATTCAGATCCGTGAAGGTGATGAGTGGAAGACTGCCTTCAAAACACAAGATGGATTAAATGAGTGGGTGGTGATGCCATTCAGACTATCCAATGCTCCAGCTACCTTCATGCAAATAATGAACCAGGTATTCAAACTACATATTGGAAAATTTATCATAATTTATTTTGATGATATCCTGATTTTTAGTTAAAATATGGAGGAGCATTTAGAACATTTGAAAACAGTGTTTGACATACTTAGAGTAGAAAGGTTGTTTATCAACCCTAAAAAGAGTGAATTTTGCAAGGATAAGTTGGTATTTTTAGAAAATATTATTTTAGAAGATGGATTGAGCATGGACCTAGAAAAAATCAAGGCTATTCTTGAGTGGCGTACTCCTAAAAGTATCACCGAGGTTAAGAGCTTCCATGGGTTGGTGAATTTCTTCAAGAGATTCATTAAGAATTTAAGTGGCATTAGTGCACCAATAAATGATTGCACTAAAGGGAAGGATTTCACTTGGACTAGAGCAACTGATGTGAGCTTTGAACAACTCAAGAAGAAGGTTATTGAAGCACCTATTCTTGCTTTGCCAGATTTTGAGAAGCTTTTTACAGTGGAGTGTGATGCTTCAAGTGTAGCTATTGGGGGAGTGTTAAGCCAAGAGGAAAATCCTGTGGCCTTTTTTAGTGAGAAGTTAAATGAAGCTAAAAAGAAGTATACCACTTGTGATAAAGAATTCTATGCAGTGGTACAAAAATTAAAATATTGGAGACATTATCTTCTACATAGAGAGTTCATCTTAATGACTGACAACCAAGCCTTGAAATATATAAATTCACAGGGTAGGTTGTCCCACAAACATGCCAAATAGGCTTCATTCTTGCAGGATTATACTTTTGTTGTGCAACACAGGAGTGGTAAAACTAATGTAGTGGCTGATGCATTGAGCAGAAGGTGACATTTATTGGTTGTAATGAAACATGAGTTAGTTGGCTTTGAAGAAATGAAGAATGAATATACAAATGATCCAAACTTTTGGCCACATATATGCCATTCTCGTCAGTCAAGACCATTCACCTATGCATCCATTTGAAGACTACTTACTGCTGGATAGATTTTTGTTTAAAGAGAATCAAATATGCATTCCCTTTGGGTCTAGGAGGGAACAACTCATGAAAGAGATGCACTCAAATGGGTTGGGAGGTCACTTTGGAAGAGATAAGACTTTTGGAGCAGTAAGTGAGAAATTCTTTTAGCCTAATATGAAGAGAGATGTGGACAGATTTATTGTTGCTTGCAAGGTATGTCAAAAAGCAAAAGGAGGACATCAAAATACTGGCCTATACATGCCTTTACTAGTGCCAAAGGAACCGTGGACTAATATCTCTATGGATTTTGTCTTGGGTCTTCCACAAACCCAAAGAGGTAATGATTCAGTGTTTGTGGTGGTGGACTATTTTTCTAAAATGGCCCATTTCATTCCTTGTAAGAAGACTAATGATGCAAGTCAAGTGACCCTTTTATTCTTTAGAGAAATTATGTGGTTGCATGGTATTCCAAAAACCATAACTACTGATAGGGACACCAAATTCTTAAGCCACTTTTGGAGAGTTTTGTGGAAAAGGTTGAATAGTATATTATAATTCAGTTCAACATATCATCCCCAAATTGATGGTCAAATAGAAGTGGTAAATAGGAGCTTGGGCAACCTATTAAGGTGTTTAGTTGGGGATGATCCTCGACAATGGAATTTGCTGATTCCTCAAGCTCAATTTGCCTATAATTCCAGCATTAATAGATCTACAGGTAAGTCTGCGTTTCAAATTGTATATGGAGCAAATCCTAAGGGAGTTATAGACTTGGTCAATTTGCCAATAAGCCCACATAACAGTCAAGAAGCTACATTTTTTTAGAGCGTATCCAAGAGATACATCATCAAGTTAGGCTCAAATTGTAGTCCATGAATGAACAATATAAGAAGAGAGCTGATTTGCATCGGAGAGAAAAGGTCTTCCAAGAGGGAGAAATGGTCATGGTTCATCTATGCAAGGAAAGATAGCCCCAAGGTACCTACAACAAATTGAAGCCCAGAAAGATTGGGCCTTGCAAAATTATAGAGAGGATAAATGACAATGGATACCAAATTGATTTACTAGAAGAATTGGACATCAGTCCCATTTTTAATGTTGCTGATCTTTATTCATATCCAATCAGAACTATGGAAGATCAGATGGAAGAGGAGCACAATGAGAAGGTTGACAACCTTTGGAGCAAGTAGTTGCCAAAGAAGAAAAGAGAGCAAGTTGAATGAATACTAGATACCAAATTAGTGGCAACACGATCCAAGTCATATAAGCTTTATTTCATTAAGTGGGAAAATTTGCCAGATTCTTACAATTCATGGATCATTGAAGCTGATTTGATGAAGCACAGTTGACCAGAACCAGGAGGTTCATATTTTCTCAAAGGAGGGGAGAATGATGCGGAGCATCTCCCTTAATTTCTCCTACCCACGTTATGACTGTGGAATTAAAGGAATTTGCTATTTTTGGTTTTCTCTTTCCGCTGTTTCCATTTTATTGTGGTAGTTTTGGGCGTTGTCCTATTTTTGGGTTGTGAGTGGTCTGTGGTTAGGTTAGCTGCACGTTGACTGGGGATTATTTTTAGATGAGTTTTTTGGTTTAAGTTTGGGAGGGATGATTTTTGAAGGGGAACAGAAGGGAACAAAATAGGGTCTAGGTTGGATGAAAACGGGTGTTGATTTTCTGGAGAATATGGATGGGTTTTCAGAGATGTAATGGTTGTATCAAATCTAAAACTATAAAATGAAAAGACTATTTATCTTAATCTGTTCATGTTTTATTTGTTGGAATTTTGTTATTTGTCTTCTATAGATTTGTGCTTCTACCAATTGATTTGAGCTACATCAAAACCCTGGCTCAAAGTATCCAACATAAGGAACTCCTTATTAGCATGGATGATCTAGGTAAGAGTTCACTAATATATTCAAGGACTTGGAGGTGCTTCAAAATTTTCTCATATAGGTGCATAGAGTAATTGTGTAACTCATTGGTGTAAGATTCCATAATTTGATCTCTATGTTGGTACAAATTTTGAAACTTCATGAACTCATCCTTGTAGTGTTTAAGAGGATAATACTTGTCTTCTAAAGCATTTTCTAAAGGAATTCCAAGTATTGATTAGATCAAGATCCTTATCATGATGTGTGTTGGTTTCTTTCCACTAGTGATGCATTGTAATGAACATTTTAGCACTATAAATAAAATCTCCTTGGTATTACTGAATTTGTTGATAGAGAAGTATGATTCAAGTCGTCGAATCTAGTTGTCTAGTACTATGGCATCAATGTTACCTTCAAACACTTGAAAATCAAGGTTGACCTACAATTTCAAATGATTGTGATAAAGCATTGGCTTTGATCCAAGATGAATTATGAAGTCACATAATTTTAAAAATATTTACTAGTATTGGGTTTCTAGGATCACATTAAACTTTTGTTGCCATAGATGCACATTAATTTTCCATTATGTTCTATTTTTGGTGTTCATGGAGATGCTTAGATGTTGAACCAAAAGCATGATCCTTTAGAAGATGTTATGATTGTACTTAAACATGCATGAAAAGATGAAAAGTTTTTAAGATCTGATACCAATGATCCAAACCCTACGAGGATTGGAGAGAAAACTTGTAAATTAGTGTGTTAACCTTCAAAATTTGTAGAATATACATAATAAACTCTATATTAGCATGTGAAAGCTCATTCAAGAACAAAAAGATTTGAAATGTAATTATATTGCATGAAATAAGATTTGTATAGTATTATGTATGCAATAATGTTGCACATGTGGTTGTGCAAAGTTGTCATTGATGTCAACACTCAGTATGGTTATCACTGATGTGGTTGTGTGGTTGTCATTGATGTCAACACTCAGTTTGGACACTATGCTTTGATACTTAGTATGATGATATACTATGTTGACGGTGTGCTAGTAGTCGTTGCTGATGTAAATGGTTGGTTGTTGATGTTCATGGTTGGATGTCATGCCTTGATTAATATCAAGTAAATGTGTATTGAGCATGTTTGTGGTCAGCATAGATGATATCATAATGAAATATTAAGATGGGAATTAGAAGCAATGTTGATATTGAGAAGATGTTGCTGATGACATGTAGCATGTTGTATGAGCTTTCCTGATGATCCTAAGGAAGTATGTGTTGTTATAATAAGGTTCTGGTCTCTAAAAGTTGGTTAAGGTTGCTATTGCAGGAAGTTGCTTGGAAGACTTCTTAGTAGAATGCTCTGCATTCCTCCACATTTGAAGCTATGGTAATGCGGTTCAAAAGTTGAGTTCAGTATGTTCTGAAAGTGTTATATCCAAGAGTTCAAGTCATTATACCTTCAACAGTGAAAGTTACAAGTGACAAAGTTCTGGTCTGTGCTCTGGTAGAATAATGTGATGATGAAGGTTGATTGGAATGCTCTGTATTCCTTTGGAAGTGAAGGTCTACTCATGTAGTTCTGTGAACATGTTCAAGGATGCTACTTTGCAATATCAAGTGATTTGGAGGTCTGCAAGTTCAGTTTTCAAATGACAGTGTATTACAGATGGTTCATGATGCCTAATTGTTCTTAGGACACATGTTTGAGTACTTGCGCTAGTTGGAGATTGTATAGATCCATTATATGAGTTTATGTGGACATTCCACATGTCTCTATGTTTCCCAAGTTTGAAGTACTTGAAGATCTTTCATGTTTCCAGTACCGCACAAAGTTTTCAAGTCAGTTTGTGAAGAGTTGTTGTTCAGATCAACTGAGGAATGTTGATGATGTGTGCCACAATGTTGTTACTATGTGGAATTCAAGGAGTGCTTGGAGATGGTGTATAGGTCCTAATGACTCATTTGGGAGAAGCACAAGCAATGTTTAAAAATCCATGAGTATCGCCAAGTTGTAATGGCTGATATGTTACAAGTTTCATGTTTTCTTGCTTAAGGGTGACCTATTTCAAATGTGTGTGATGTGCAGATGTTATTCTTTGAAAAATGATGCCATGAAGGTTGTTTAGGATTGGGTTAAGCATGTGTTTGGATCTGCAAGGCGTGTGTCTCTTTCTGGAGTTGTGTGTAGTTCATGTTAGGGCTTGCTCTCTACAAGTTTCATGTTGTGTGATCTTTGGCTAACTTGTAAAATGTAATATTCTTGTTGTATTGGTTGACTTGTCTTAAAATCAATGTAATATCATGTATATATTGTAGACCTAGTTGATCTAGGTGAGGTATGATTGCGAAGATGAAAATATGAGGAGTAGAATATGAATGCGTAATGCATTATGATGTGCGACTGAAAGAGAAGAGTAGAAGTGTTAGATCCTATCCAGATTCATCTTGAAGACATTTCTATGATAGAAGGGAATTAAAGAGTGTGCCTAACTGATCTAATCATCAAGGAGTGTCAAAGTAGAATTGCAATCATCAAAGAAGAGTGAGCTTCATTGTCAGTTTTAGACAGTAGAAGGACTGTCATGCTGTAATCATTTATGAGGGAGTAGTTGCTTCCTTGGGTTGTAGCCCTAAAACAAAGTCTGCATGGAGTTGTAGCTTCCTTGGGATTGACCCTAAAACCTTTCTTCAGAGACTAGTAGCTTCCTTGGGTTGTAGTCCTAAAACAAAGTCAACAAGGAGTAGTAGCTTCCTTGGGATGTAGCCCTAAAATAAATTTGTAAACTTTTATTGTAGTGAGCTTCATATATTGTGATTTAATCCTCACTGTGGTTTTTCCCCTTTAGGGTTTTCCACGTATAGCTGGTGTTATGTGTTGTTATGCATTGTGTTGATCTTTCATGTTTATGTTAATGTTGTAAAGTTTAAGTTTTAATCTGCTCCAAAGAATTTGAAGTTTGTTTGGATACTGATTCACCCCACCTCTCAATATCCGGGTGGGTTCAACAATTGGTATCAGAGCTGAGTTACTCAGAAGAAGCTTAACCACTTGAGAAAGGTTTGGGATGGCTCATAATGGATCTCACAAGGCACCTATGATTCTGGGAATAAATTATTCCTTTTAGAATCTAAGGATGGAAAACTATCTATCTTCTCTAGGGTTTGGTATTTGGTAATCTATCAAGAATGATTACACTTCTCCTGCTAGTGATCCTATAGATGCAGATGAGATTAAGTTGTATGAGAACAATGCCAAGGCAAAGAGTGCTATCATGAGTGGGCTAGCTAATTCAGAACTTTTGAAGGTAATGAGTTCCAAATCTATTAAAGAAGTCTGGGTGAAACTTAGTAGCATTTATGAAGGAAATAGCAAAGCGAAGCAAGCCAAGATGCAAATCTTCAAGAGAAAATTTGAGACCCTGAGGATGACAAAAGGTGAAGACATTGCTAGTTACATGCTCCGGGTGGATGAAATAGTTAATGGCATTAGAGGTCTTGGTGGAGAAGTGAAAAAAGATGAGATTGTGAAGAAGGTTCTGAGATCTCTTCCTAAATATTATAGTCATAAGGTGTCTTCTATTGAGGACATTTATAATTTGGATCAATATACAGTAGATCAATTGTTTGGCTCTCATAGCCTTTGAAATGAGAGAATTTGAAAAAGGTGCTCCAAAGGAGGAAGCTGCATTCAAAGCAAGTAAGAAGGCAAAAGATGAAGTAGTAGATCAAGATGATGACCTTGATGAGGTAGAGGTAAACTTTGTAAGAAGATTGAAGAAGGGAACTGGCAAATACAAAGGTAAGTTACCTTTCAAATGTTTCAATTGTGGGAAAATTGGTCATTTTTCTTCTAAATGTCCTTTTAAAGATTCAAATCATAACAACAGAAGAGAGAAGCCCAAAAGAAGTCCATATTCCATGGAGAGTAGTTGTTCTTTAGAAGATGAGGATCATGATGATTCAAATGATAAAACACTTTTCATGGCCTTGAATGTTGGTGATAAAAAAGGATGATATTGGGAATTGTGAAAAGCTTGATACCTTGCAGGATGATCAAGATAATGGAAAATCAATGGTTGTATGAACTACCTTTCATGCAAAAGAAGAAGCCAATGTTTGGGTAATTGACAGTGGTTTCTCTAACCACATGCCTGGTGACAAGGAGAAGTTTATTAGCCTTAAGAAGTGGAATGGTAGAGCTGTTAAGTTTGGTGGTGATGAGTTAGCACAAATTTGTGGAAAGGGTGCTATAATTATTGATGGGAAGAACAAGAGTGAGGATGTCCTCTATGTCAAAGGGCTAAAGCACAATCTTCTTAGTGTTAGTCAGATGTGCAGTAAATGATACAATCTTATCTTTCATGCCAAAGGTTGTGGAATCAGGAAGGCAAGGTTCTAAAAATTAGTTGTAGAAGGTATCGAGACATATGGAGATATCTATCATCTAAATGAGGTAAATAGAAGAACCTTCTTATTGGCTCAATCTAGTGAGTGTTGGATATGGCACAAGCAAATGGGACACATCAACTTTGATAATATGGTAAATATCAGCTCTATTTATGCGGTGAGAGATATGCCTAAGATAACCAAACTTGCAAACACATTATGCAACGAATTTCAAATGGGAAAACAAACAAAGAAAAATTTCAAGAGTAAGGAGTATTCTTCGACAATCCCTCTGGAGCTGATTCACATTGACCTATGTGGCCCTACAAGAACAAAGAGTCAACAAGGTGAAAGGTGTTTCATGTTTCTTATTGATGACTACTCTAGAATGACTTTGGTTACTTTCTTAAGAGAAAAATCAAAAGACTTTGATAAGTTTAAGGTTTTCAAAGCAATAGTTGAGAATGAAATGGATGCTAAGATCAAATGCTTAAGGTTTGATAGAGGAGGTGAATTTACTTCAAATGAATTTGAAAAGTTTTGTGAAGGTCATGGTATTTGGAGACATCTGTTTGCTCCTAGGACCCCTCAACAAAATGCAATAGTGGAGAGGAAGAATAGGATTGTGTAAGAGATGGCTAGGACAATGTTGAAAGATGAAGATCTACCTGATATGTATTGGAGGAAAATAATTCACACTGTTGTCTATCTACTCAACAGAGTACAATTGAGGGTCAATAGCACTAAGACCCCTTATGAGCTATGGTATGGAAGACCTCCCACTATAAGATGCTTCAAGATCTTTGGCAGCAAATACTACATTAGGATAGATGAAGAAGACCTTGGGAAGTTTGATGCAAGGGGTGATGAAGGGATCTTTCTTGGTTACTCAACCAGAAGCAAGGCCTATAGATGCTACAATAAGAGATTGCGAAAGATGATTGAAAGCACAAATGTCAAGGTAGATGAAGACTTGTATCAGATATCACAAGAACCAGAGGACCATAGATCTGATATATTTCCCTGCATTGAAGAAGAAGAAGAGAAGAAAATGAACATGAATTAGAGCAGATCCCTAAGACTCCATCAAAGTATTTTTAGAGGAATCATTTAGTAAATTAGATCATTGTGGATAAGAATGATGGTGTGCAAACCAGGAGAAGACTTGCAAAAACAAGTGAGAAAGTGAAATTGTGTTTACTATCAAAGGTAGGGCCCAAAACCTTTGTTGATGCTAGCAAAGATGATGGATGGTTGAAAGCAATGGAAGAAGAATTGAATTAGAGAATATAAGACATGAGAATTGGTTCCCAAACCAACCAATAAGAATGTTATAGGAACAAAGTGGATGTTCCGGAACAAACTAAATGAATATGGTAGAGTTGTGAGGAACAAAGAAAGATTGGTTTGTAAAGGTTATTCACAAGTTGAAGGAATTGATTTTGAGGAGACTTTTGCTCCAGTAGCCAAGATGGAGGCAATAAGGATGTTTCTTGCCCTTACTACTCACAAGAACTTCAAGGTTTATCAGATGGATGTCAAGTCAACATTCTTGAATGGTGATCTAGAGGAAGAGGTCTAGATTGAGCAACCAAATGGTTTTCAGTTATTAGAAGATCTGGACATGGTGTGCAGACTCAATAAGGCTTTGTATGGACTCAAGTAGCTCCTAGAGCTTGGTATGCTAGATTGGATAAGTACTTATTTCATCAAGGATTCAAGAAAGGTACCACAGATAGTAATCTTTACATTAATGAAGAAGGAGACTTGATTTTGATAGTTGTAGTATATGTTGATGACATTATCTTTGGTGGAGATGTAGAAAGAGTTTGAGATGTCTATGATTGGTAAGATGTCTTTCTTCCTCGGGCTTCAAATTGTTCAACTAAATGATGGTATCTTTATTTCTCATGCTAAGTATGTTAGAGAGATGTTGAAGAAGTTTTGTATAGAAGATTCCAAACCAATAAGTACTCCTATGGTCACTAGTTGTGGCTTGAGCAAGAATGATGAGTCACTAGAGGTTGATCAGTCTCTCTATAGATCTATGATTGGAGGAGTATTGTACTTGACTACTTCAAGACCTAATATTATGCATGCAATATGTGTGGTTGCTAGATATCAAGCTAATCCTAAGCAAACTCATGAGAAGGTAGTGAAAATAATACTCTAGATTATGGCTTATGGTATCCAAGAGAATGATTTTGATCTAAGTGCTTACACTGATGCTGATTGGGCTGGTTGTGCTGATGATAGAAGAAGTACAAGTGGTGGTGCCTTCTTTTTAGGAAGAAGATTGGTTTCATGGCATAGTAAGATACAAGATTCAGTATCTTTGTAAACTATAGAGGTAGAGTATATTGCAGCAACATCCTACTATACACAAGTATTGTGGATGAAGCAAACATTGAATGATATCAAGGTATTGTATGATGTGCCTATTCCTATTTTGTGAGATAATACAAGTGCTATCAATATTTCCAAGAATCCAGTGATGCATTCTAGAACCAAACATATATCAATCAGGTATCACTTTTTGAGAGAGAAAGTTGTAGATAAGGAAGTGAAGTTGGAATATTTTCCAACAAAGAATCAGATTGCAAATATTTTCACAAAGGCTCTTGTAAAGGATACTTTTGAGTATCTTCAACAGAGGTTAGGGGTAATTGTCCCTCCTTCTAGCTAGATGCATAGTTGGTGCAACTGTCTAGGGGGAGTAATTCATGCTATATTTGTTTCCTGGACTGATGGTGGCTACCTCTCAAGGGGAGCAAGTAGTGGTTGTTGCTAACAGGGGGAGAAAGTTGAAAATGAGAGTTTGTGACCTACTAAGGAGAAGTTGTTGCCCTTTGTCCTTGATGTCAAAGGGGGAGAGGGAGTAGGTGTGTGTTACCATCAATGCCAAAGGAGGAGATTTTTGCACATGTGGTTGTCATTGATGTCAACACTCAGTATGGTTATCACTGATGTGGTTGTGTGGTTGTCATTGATGTCAACACTCAATTTGGAACACTTAGTTTGGACACTATGCTTGGATAATTATGATGATGATATAATATGTTGATGGTGTGCTAGCAGTGGTTGCTGATGTTCATGGTTGGATGTCATGCCTTGATTAATGTCAAGTAAAGTTGTATTGAGCATGTTTGTGGTCAGCAGAGATGATATCATAATGATATATTAAGATGGGAATTAGAAGCATTAAGATGAATGATGATATATTAAGATGGGAATTATTAGCAATGATGACATTGAGAAGATGTTGATGATGACTTGTAGCATGTTGTATGATCTTTCCTAATTATCCTAAGTAAGTATGTGTTGCTATAAGAAGGTTTTGGTCTCTGAATGTTGGTTTAGGTTGTTGTTGTAGAAGTTGCCTAGAAGACTGCTTAGTAGAATGCTCCACATTCCTCCACATTTGAAGTTATGGTAATATGGTTCAAAAGTTGAGTTCAGTATGTTTTGAAGGTGTTATATCCAAGAGTTCAAGTCATTATACCTTTAGCAATGAAAGTTACAAGTGATAGAGTTCTAGTTTGTGCTCTAGTAGAATAATGTGATGATGAAGGCTAATTGGAATGCTCCGCATTCCTCTAGAAGTGAAGGTCTGCTCATGCATTTTTGTGAACATGTCTAGGGATGTTCAATGCATGCTACTTTGCAGTATCAGGTGATTTGGAGGTCCACAAGTTCAATTTTCAAATGACAATGTACTACAAATGGTTCAGGATGCCTAATTATTCCCAAGACACATGTTTGAGTACTTGCACCAGTTGGAGATTGTACAAATCAGTTATATGAGTTTATGGGGACATTCCACATGTCTCTATGTTTCCCAGGTTTGAAACACCTAAAGATCTTTCATGTTTCCAATACTACACAAAGTTTTCAAGTCAATTTGTGAAGAGTTATTATTGTTGAGGTCGACTGAGGAATGTCGATGATGTGCACCACAATGTTGTTACTGTGTGGAGCTTAAGGAGTGCTTGGAGATGGTGTATAGGTCCTTTCAACTCATCTAGGAGAAGTGCAAGCAATGTTTAATCATCCATGAGTATCGCCAAGTTGTAATGGTTGATATGCTACAAGTTTCATGCTCTCCTACTTAAGGGTGACCTATTTCAAATGTGCGTGATGTGCGGATGTTATTATTTGAAGGATGATATTGTGAAGGATGTTTAGTACCAGCTTAAGCATGTGTTGTTATCTGCAAGGCGTTTGTCTCTTTCTAGAGTTGTGTAGTTCATGTTACATCTTGCCCTCTACAAGTTTCGTGTTGTGTGATCTTTGGCTGACTTGTAAAATGTAATATTCTTGTTATATTAGATGGCTTGTAATGAAATCAATGTAATATCATGTATATATTGTAGACCTAGTTGATCTAGGTGAGGTATGATTATGAAGATGAAAATATGAGGAGCAGAATATGAATGTGTAATGCAATATGATGTACGACTGAAAGAGAAAGAGCAGAAGTGTTAGATACTATCCGAATTCATCTTGAAGACATTTTGTAATAGAAGGGAAGTAAAGAGTATGCCTAACTGATCCAATCATCAAGGAGTGTCAAAGCAAAATTGAAATCATCAAAGAAGAGTGAGCTTCATTGTCAGTTTCAGATAGTAGAAGGACTGCCATGCTGTAATCATTTCTAAGTTTGTTCTTAGTTCAGGGAGTAGTTTCTTCCTTAGGTTATAGCCCTAAAACAATGCTTGTAGGGAGTTGTAGCTTCCTTGGGAGTGTCCCTAAAACCTTTCTTCAGGGAGTAGTAGCTTCCTTGGGTTGTAGCCCTAAAACAAAGTTGTAATCTTTTATTGCAATGAGCTTCATATATTGTGAGTTAATCCTCACCGTGGTTTTTCCTCTTTAGGGTTTTCCATGTATATTTGGTGTTATGTGTTGTTATGCATTGTGTTGATCTTTCATGTTTATGCTAATGTTGTAAAGTTTAAGTTCTAATCTGCTCTGGAGAATTTGAAGTTTGTTTGGATACTAACTCACCCCCTCTCAGTAATTGGGTGTGTTCAACAAATAATTTTCTAGTAGGAACTTCTTTATTTGTAACATGTATGAGATAGATATTTATACATGTGGCCATTATCTAGACCTCCACCAATATGATAACATATGTCATGCACCTATGGTACACTTTCCATTTGGACACGAGTGTGACAAGTGTCAAATATGTATGGTTCTAGTTGTAGCACAATATAGGATGGCACCAAGTGTTGAACCTATATCTTGTTAGTTGGTTGGCACCATCATGTGCCATAGGTGTGGCCACATTTTAAATGTGCATGATCCCTAACTAAACATAGCTAACTAAGCACATGTGTGCCCATGTGCAGGGTTGCATTATGCAAGAAAGCAATGTTGTGCAAAGATGCATGATGACTAGACTCAAAGTGGTGTGTGGAAGAATGATGTATAGATTTGTGTTGGGACTCCATGATGTGCACTGAGTAGAAATGAGCATGTAGGTAGTATGAATATATGATACTAAGGTTGTGCACTTGGTTGCACTCAAATCACAATGAGTTTAGATGTGAGGTGAAATCCTATATGTTGTCAAAATCAACTAGACTTAGATTGATTAACACATTCTCCAATTTGTGACCCCTAAAATGTTAGTATTCCCAAATAATGATTCTAATTTTCCTAGAATTTACTTGATGTATTTAGACTCTCTATATGGAAAAATAGATTTAAATACACTTAAAGATAGACAAAACCACATAATTCATCACATTTGTTAAATTATTTTATCTTTTATCTAGCTAAATTAGGTCCTATATCTTTACTCTCCATGATCCTAAAGCACCCCATCTTGGAATTTTTTCAATTATCCAATAAAACTATTATAGGGAATGAGGATATGAGGTTGTGGTACATCCATGTTAAGAGGAAGAAAAAAACAATAGAAAATAAATAAAGGCACCCAAATCACAAACACACCCTAATACAATCCTCACAAAAAGATTATTTATGGTACTTTATATATGTAGTATGTTTACAAAGGAGCTCAAATCATGCATTTAAAGAACAATGATATTTTTATTTTTATTTTGAAAAAGGTAATTGTAATGTTGAAAAATTAGTTTAACTAAAAATATTCAAATTGTTTTCTACGTAAAATATTTTTCAGCCACTACTAGGATAAATTTAGCTCTATGGAAGAAAATATTTTGCTACTTCTCTATAAGAAAAAGAAAAAAATCAAACTAGAATATCATAACATGATTTAAACTTGCAAAATGATACTTTTTGCTAAGCTAAAACATAGGGTTGATTGAGAAACTATTGATTTACAAGAAACTAAAACATAAATTTAACAAACTAGATTCAAAATCATAAATAGCAGAAAGAGAGGAACTAATGACCAAAGGATGGAGCTCACTGTCAAGGATGCTAGCATGATGCATGGATGTCCACACAATGTGTTGTTGTTCAACTTACGTGTTGTCATCCTAAATACTAGTAAAATGAAATTTTCTAAAATGGGTCATTCTACACACAAAGAAATAGACAGAACAAAGTAGCAAACCTAGGATATACTAGAATGTATAAAAATGCTAAAAAAGTAGCTTAATCTATATATTTTAGAATGAGAAGTATATATGACAAAGAGACAAAGAGATGCAAACCACCGTGCGAGTTGATCTCTAAGAAACATGTAGTTGAGGATAAGAAAAAGGGTTGTGATTACTTGGGAGCTTGCCAATAATGGTCATGCTCCTATTTGGTCTTTCAACCTCCACAAGAGTCAAAATAGAAAATAGATTGAAAGAGTGTGTGCTCTTAGCCTATGTTCATTTAAGAATGAAGAACATTGGCAAAATGCTATAAATATTACTCTTAGGTCTAAAAAGAGCAATTTAAACTAGTGTGTGTATGAGATTCAACAAGAGGAGGTGATAGTCACCAAGAGATATGCTAAGATAAGTGTAGAAATAAATATGATAAAGAGATTTGCTGCAATATTATTCAAGAAAGGATGATAATAATATTACTGGGATGATGTAAAAGGAGGAAAGTGAACTTTTTGGAGGATTCAACCATAGTACAACATTATAAGTCCTTGCACAAGCTTCAATGATGGTAGTATATTAAACAACATAGAGCCAAGAGAGCCAGGGATATAAGAGAGTTGCATGTGTTGCAGTGTTCTTCTTCCAAGCTAAATCCAAAAGAATATATTTTCATAAAGGATTTCTTGGAATTTGAAGGGTCAAATTTGAATGTTGGAGGTATTTTTTGGATAGATGAGTGTTATACCAGTCGACAGTAGGTAGCTAGGCAAGAAACCAATATTTAAATTTTCAAAAAATTGGGATGCTAGTATGCCATGTGGATATCTGTGTGTAACACTAGTGCCATGAGGGAATTTCTTCGTGTTTGACACATGGTCTCAAATCAATGGGGATAAATTTGGATGTGATGAAATCTAGAAGTTTGGTGAGGGAAAAAGGCCTAGGTTGAGGCTAAAATGATCGCTAAAACATGCTAGGGGAATGAACACCAGAGCCAGTCTAAAACATAACATGAAATTGTTATGGTACACAATTTTCTACATTACAATTTCCCCCCACTTTTGTGGGTTGATGACACTAAGTGATAAGTTATAGTAAAGTGCATAAATAAAATCTATCATAAAAAAAGGTACTCCAAAAGGATATCGTAGAGGACGTAGAATAATTCTTTGATAGAGGATCTATGCCCCCAGACTGAGAACTTACAAAACCATTGTATTAGAACCACAACCCTACAAGATCATAATGTTAGAGAAGCATATAATCCTACAAGACAAGTATGTTATGTTGCAAGTATGAGCAGTAAGTGTTGTCATTGATGTCAACACCTAAGGAAGTTATTTGGATGAGTTTGAGCAAGTGTTTGAGAAGTTAGTGTAATTGCAAAATTGTTTATCTCCCTAAAATGATGCAGGAGCATCCCTAGTTCAAGATTAATCTTGTATCAACCAAAAACATTTGCATTTCAGTTTGTTTGCATTTCAGTTCTTTCATTTTCCAATTCAGTTCAAATTAGTTCAGTCAGAAGCAGTTTCAACTTGTGGTTTGGTTGTGGAAATTCACACCTTGCAGATCTGGACTTAGCATCTACATTCATTCATCTACATCATATCAAGAATTCAGAGCATTTGGATTAGTTACCAGAAAGATATCGCTATCAGAAGATTGACTGTTTTCTTAGAGCAGAGCATTCTAGCAATTCCTGATAATCAGATGAAGGAGAACGCTTGCGAATCATTCCTTGACTTGCAGATCTCAATGACACATCATTCAATGTCCTGTGGTTCATGGCCGACCTTCCCCAAGGGTCCGCACATTGTTCAATTTATTTGAGGAAGTGTTCTATGCATTTAGGTCTGACCTATCTGTGAACACGTTACAACTCTTCATTGGAGTTTGTGACCTTCCTTAGCTGATGCGGAGTAATCTATTGGTCCAGAAATGATATATAAATATGTAATAGATCCTTAGGAAAGTCGTTCATGATGTAGTGATAGCTGATAATTTAGATTTTGTGCGAAGGGAGCTTCAAAGCCTTATCTTGCGCATGTATGTAATCAGGCCTGTGAGCGCTAATTGTAAGCTTGCATATTGCTGGCTAGATTGTATTTGAATTCTTTGATTTATTGAATGACTAAATTTGCAATTGTTCCATTTCTTTGAGTTGTTTTCGTTGTGTTTACTCTTGCTGCACGGTCCGGATAGTTCATTCTATGAACCCTCCTACCATGACTGCACTATGAACAGTGTAGTATTTTGCTTTGCATATCCTGTAGATTGAATATCTTTATCTGTAGTTTGAAATTTATGTTAAGGGATGTCTGTAGTTGCTATGTATCAAGTTTGAGCCTCTGGTATGAAGATTTGAGAGAGTTTTGTTCACTAGAGTAAAAATTATTTTTCTGAGTATTCAATGGTGAGAGGGAGAATCTATTCTACTTTGGATCTCTCCGTATTCAAGTTTTATAGTCTATGGTTCTAAGATTAAGTTTTGGATGATGTTATGTACCTTTAATTGAAGTGGTTCATGATTTGGTGCTCTACAAGTGATCTTTCCTTTATGACAATGGTTGATAGTAATGTTTAAGTGGTCTGGTTTGAAGAATCTTCTGGATAAAATGTTTGGGGGTTGTACATAAGTTCTTTTTGATTGTAACATGCTTGTGGATGTCTCTAGATCATGTTCCTTCTTTTTCATTGGTCTACAAAGCATAATTCAGATCGTGGTTGAAGCATGTTCCTAAAGGTCTTAGTGTTAACACCAGTTTTGGTAGACCTAGTTGTTTTCACCACTTGTGATTATGCTTTGGAGTTTGTGATAGCATGTTGTTGCATGGGAGATTGCATTTGAGTCCCTGCTAAGGTGTGGTGTGATTTGCATTCATTCCTTTCCAACATGGGAATGTTTAGGTCTAGATCTAATTTGAATATTGGCTAAGTTTATTTGTTATGCCGACCTTGAAGACTGTTTCCAAGACTGCGAATAAATAAATATGAATTAGATGATTAGGAAATCTAGTGAAGTTGTTGAGATAGATGAAATGGTTGCATGAGAAGCATCATTTGTTATAGGTGTGATCTAGATGAGTTTGTGAGTGTGAAAGTGAGTAGAAAAGAATCTATTTTTGATGCAGAAAAGTTGCAAAAGATTCAGTCAAGTTTGTGGTGGATCCCTGGTTGCTGTGAGATCCGTTCTCATTGTAACTATGTTCTTCTATCTTCTTCTACTTCTGGTAGTGAGCCCCTTTTGGCAGTGAGCCTCTTCTTTTGGCAATGAGTCGGGCTTCTTTTTGCAGTGAGCATTTTGGGCAATGAGCCCTATGTTGCAAGTATGTGCCTAACCGGTGTTGTCATTGATGTCAACATATTAGTGTTGTCATTGGTGTCAATTGTGCTCTTGTTTTGATGCCTGCTTGTAATGAGTTAGATTCTTTGTATTTGCCTGTGTAAGTATTGGAAGATCCTGATATTGAGGTTATTGAGAAAATTTGCTTCTCTGGTGGAAACAATGTGTTGCAGAATATCTTTGTCGATAGAAGAACAGTCCAATAGATTGCTCTACATTTTCTTGTATAATGAATATCTTTGATTGCAGATTGGAAGTTATTTAGATGTATGTTTGAAGATGCTATGTTTCACGTTTGCGCCTCTGGTATAAAGATTTGAGTGATAGGGAGAATGTATTTTGCTCCGCATTCCTCCACATTCCTTCGCATTGAAGTATTATGATTTGCGGTTCATGAGTTAAGTCTGAAATAATGTTAAATGCTTTCAACTACAATGGTTCATGATTTGGTGGTTCACAAGCTATTCTTTCTTTATGATAGTAGTTGACAGTGTTGTTCTTGTGCTCCAGTGTGAAGAATCTTCTTGACAGAGTGGTTAGAGATCATGTGGTTATTCTTGGTGATTACAATGAGCTTGTGGATGTCTCCTAATTGTGTTCCTACCTTTGGATTGGTTTGCAAAGAGAAATTGGGATTGTGGGTGAAGACTATTCTTAGAAGACTTAGTGTTGACACGAGTCTTGGCTGACTTGCTTGATTTCACTACTTGCGGAGATGCATCGAAGATTGTAGAAGCGTGTAGTGGCATGGAAGATTGTGTTTGAGTCCCAGCTAAGGTGTGGCATGATCAACATACATCTTTACATCTTTTCCTTAGCTAATCTTGTTTAGGTCCAGACCTCTTTCTATGTATGTTTGTAATGCCGACCTTGGAGATTGTTCCAATGGTTGATGAATGTAATGCCGACCTTGATGTACATTCCAAGGTCGATGAATTGTATAAAAGCATGTAAAGCAGTTGTAAAAAAGTGATGTAAAAAAGGGAAAATGAAAAGATAAGTGCAAAAGTGTAAAAGAACAGAGTAGAGGAGATATACTGTATTTCAAAGGAATTGAACCCATGCATGGAGTAGATGCTATCAAATCAATTCACCAATCTTGGTAGTGAGCCACCCCTTGGTAGTGAGCCGATCTTGGCAGTGAGCATATTGGGTAGTGAGTCTCTATTTTTTGGTATTGTTATAACTTATATATTTCTGTGGGCTAACACCCACTGTGGTTTTTCCCTTTTAGGGTTTTCCATGTAAAAATCCTGGTGTCTCATGTGTTGATGATATTGTTATGTTGAGTTTCTTATTTCATGCTTTCATGATCAAATCTAAATAATAGTGAACAAGTGTTTGATGTGTTAATGTTCTTAAGAGGTCAAAGTTTTGAAGACAACTAATTCACCCCCCTCTCATTTGTCCTCTAGTGCATTTCAATAATTGGTATCAGAGCCAAGTTCCTCAGAGGTAAGCTTAACAGCTTGAAGTAAATCCAGAATGTCTTACAAAAAGGAGGTGCTGTAGTTTGATGGAATGAATTATGTGACCTGGAAGATACACATGAAAAGCCATCTACTTTGTATTAGTTATAGAGTATGGAAAGTGACAGAGACTAAATATACCATGCCTCCAAATGGTCTGACAACTGAAGATGAAATAAAGAATATGAGTTAAATATAAAATCTAGAGACGCTTTATTAAATGCACTGACTGACTCTTACTTGATAGAAGCCATGGATTATGAAACTGCTTAAGAAGTCTGGGAAAAGTTGGAAAATCTGTATGAAGGGGATGTATCTGTAAAAAGTACCAAATTGTAGGGACTGAATGCTAAATATGAACGTTTAAAGATGGGCAAAGATGAAAACATAACATCCTACATGTAGAAGATTGATGAACTTGTCACTCAAATCAAAGCTATGGGAGGAACTATTAAGGAGAAGGAAGTTGTGATGAAAATTCTTAGGTCATTACCTAAATCCTACAGTCACAAGGTAGCTGCAATTGAAGAAGTAATGACTGTGAAAGAGGTCAACAAGGATTAGTTGCTTGGAAAGATTACAACCTTTGAGATGAGAGAACTTGGTGATGCCCTACTGGAGATTGAGACTACTTTCAAAGCCAGTACTTCAAAGAAGATCTCTAGAGCTAAAAAGTACAAGGTTGAACCTGATGATGAGTTCGATGAAATTGAAGCAAACTTTGTTGACAGACTGCAAAGAGGTTCTGGTAAGTTCAAAGGAAAATTACCTTTCAAATGCTTTAAATGTGGTAAGGTCGGTCACTATTCTTCTAGATGCCCTAAAAGAATTGAAAGGAATAGAAAAAGATTTGAGAATAGACCTAGGGTTCCAAATAAATGCTATTATGTTAGAGATCTTAATGATGAAGGCATAACAGATGATGAATCTGATGATGCTAGTAATAGTGCAAATGAATGTCTGTTTATTGCTATTAAAGAAGAACCTGTATCTACTAACCCTACTAGCTGTGTAAAGGAGGAAAAACCATTAGAGGAAACTACTTTGGCTTTTCAGGTGGAGAAAGATAAGGATGAATGGATTATTGATAGTGGATGTTCACATCACATGACCGGTGACAAAAGTAAGTTTGTAAGTTTGGAAAAGTATGATGGAAGACTGGTTAGGTTTGGAGATAATGTTGCTAGTAAGATTTGTGGGAAATGATCTATTTCTTTTGATGGAAATCATAACACTGATAATGTCTTATATGTGAATGGTCTAAAGCATAATCTTTTGAGTGTTTGTCAGATGTGTGACAAAGGATATGATCTAAGATTCAAAGATAATGGGTGCAAAATCATGGAAAGCTCAGGAACAATTATTGCTACCAGTAAGAAGACTAGAGGTAACATTTACTAGTCAAGAGGAACTAATGATTACTGCTTATTGGCCCAAGCAGATGAGAGTTGGTTGTGACATAGAAGGATGTGTGATATAAACTTTGATAATTTGGTGAAGATAATTTCATGTCGGGCTGTGAAAGATTTACCAAAGCTTGTGAAACCCACAAATACCATTTGTAAGGAATGTCAGTTGGGAAAGCAGACAAGAACAAGTTTCAAGAGCAAAGAGCAATTTTCTACCGGTTTACTGGATTTAGTGCATATAGATCTATGTGGTCCTACAAGGGTGAGAAGTCTACAAGGCGACATGTATTTCATGTTGCTTATTGATGCTTATTCTAGAATGACTTGGGTTACTTTTCTAAGAGATAAATCAAAAGCCCTAGAGAAGTTCAAATCTTTCAAGGAAATGGTGGAGAATGAAATAGAACTGAAAAATCAAATGCTTGATGTCTAATAGAGGAGGTGAATTCACATCAAATAAATTCAACATTTTCTGTGAAGAGCAAGGGATAAAGAGACAATTGTCTACACCTAGGACTCCTCAGTAGAATGGAGTTATGGAAAGAAAGAACATGACAATTCAAGAGGCTGCTAGGACAATGATAAAAGAAGGAGATCTGTTGGAAGTTTTCTGGAAAGAAGCTATACATACTGCTATCTACATTGAAAACAAGGTTCAAGTGAAAGGTAATGGTACTAAAACTCCCTATGAATTGTGGTATGGTAGAATTCCTACAGTAAAATACTTCAAAGTTTTTGGAAGCAAATGCTATATCAGAAGAGATGAAGATCTAGGGAAATTTGATGCAAGGTGTGATGAAGGAATCTTCCTTGGATACTCTACCAAGAGTAAGGCCTACCGGTGCCACAACAAGAGGCTAAAAAAGATTGTTGAAAGTGCAAATGTGAAGGTGGATGAAGACAAAGGTAGAATATTAGATTTGAGTGGCTATGAATCAGATGAGCCTGCTGCTATAACAAATGAAGAAAAAGTTGATCAAGAAGACATTCAAGATGAAGACGAAAAAGCTCTGGAAAGCACTGCCAAGACTCCCAGGTATGTAAGAATTAATCATTCTAAAGATTAGATTATAGGAGACAAAAGCAAAGGGGTATTGACAAGGAAAAGAGATGTAGAAGAACATGTGAATTACTGTTTACTTTCAAAAATTGAACCTAAAACTGTGAATGAATCCTGCAATGATGAAAATTGGGTAAAAGCTATAGAAGAGGAGCTGATGCAGATAGAAAATAATTAAACTTGGGAACTAGTTGCTAGACCTGCTGACAAAAATTTGATTGGCACCAAATGGGTTATTAGAAACAAGATGAATGAGAATGGTGAAGTAGTAAGGAACAAAGCAAGATTGGTATGCAAAGTATACTCTCAGGTTGAAGGAATAGATTTTGAAGAGACCTATGCTCCTATAGCAAGAATTGAAGCAATTAGAATGTTTTTGGCATTTGCAACATTCAAAGACTTCAAAGTGTATCAGATGGATGTTAAGTCTACATTCTTAAATGGTGAGTTGGAAGAAGATGTCTAGATTGAGCAACCATAAGGATGTCAATTATCAAAACAAGGTGATATGGTGTGTAGATTAAAGAAAGCCTTGTATGGACTGAAGAAAGCCCCCAGAGCCTAGTATGCAAGGCTAGACAAATATTTGTTGCAATTAGGATTCAGTAAAGCTATTGCTGATAGCAACTTTTATTTCAAAATCAATGATAACTAGATCCTGATTGTTGTAGTCTTTGTTGATGACATTATCTTTGGAGGTAATGAAGGTATGTGCATGAAGTTTACAGGTGAAATATAAAATGAGTTTGAGATGTCTATGTTTGGTGAAATGAATTTATTTTTAGGTCTGCAAATTAATCAATCAGATAAAGAAATTTTCATATCTTAGTCCAAGTATGTGAAAGAGTTGTTGAAGAAGTTTGGGATGGAAGACTCTAAACCGGTATGTACTCCCATTGCAACTGGCTGCAAGTTAAGCAAAACTAATGAATCTCCCAAGACTGATTAGAAAAGGTACATATCCATGATTGGAGGATTGTTTTATCTAACTTAAACTAGACCTGATATAATGCATGCAGTTTGCCTTGTTGCAAGATTTCAAGCTGATCCAAGGGAGTCACATGTGATGGCAGTTAAGAGAACCTTGAGGTATTTAAAAGGCACACCAGATCATGGCTTATGGTATCTAAAGGATAATGATTTCACTCTCAATGCTTATACAGATGCAGATTGGGCTAGAGATGTTGATGATAGAAAAAGTACAAGTGGAGGCACTTTCTTATTAGGTAATAGATTGGTTTCATGGCTAAGTAAGAAGCAAGATTCAATCTCTTTGTCAAATGCAGAAGCAAAGTATAGTGCAGCAGCATGTTGTTGTACTCAAGTGTTATGGATGAAGCCAACTTTGAGGGACATAAGAGTTGTGTATGAAGATCCAGTTGCAATCTTCTGTGACAATACAAGTGCTATAAACATTTCAAAGAACCTAATGATGCACTCAAGAACAAAGCATATATCTATAAGGTATCACTTTCTAAGACAAAAAGTGATAGAGACTGAAGTAAAGTTGGAATATGTGTCCACAAAGGATCAGATTGCAGATATTTTCACTAATCCTCTACCTAAGGATACTTTTGAGTAGCTCAGAGAAAAGTTAGGGGTCATTACCCCTCGTGCTCTAAACTAAGATGCATAGGAATGCATCAGTCTAGTGGTGCTCAAAGTCTCATTCTTTGATTTGGATTGATGTTCTGGGGAATACCTCTCAGGGGTGTACCTAGATGTTTCTGATAAAGAAAGTGTTGATAACAGAAAAAGTTTAGTGGATCAGAGAAGTAGCATGCAAGTATGTGCCCTTTGTCATTGATATCAAAGGGGGAGAGAAATCATGTGAAAAACTTAGAGAAGAAAGAGTGCAGATGTGTAAATAAAAAGGGGGAGAATCTTATCTTGATGGTCTTTATAGTTTTTCATATCATATGTTGCCATCAATGACAAAGGGGGAGATTGTTGCAAGTATGTGCCTAACCAGTGTTGTCATTCATATCAACATATTAGTGTTGTCATTGGTGCCAATTATGCTCTTATTTTGATGCTTTCTTGTAATGAGTTAGATGCTTCGTATTTGCCTATGTAAGTATTGGAAGATCCTGATATCAAGGATATTGAGAAAATTTGCTTCTTTGATGGAAACAATGTGTTGCAGAACATCTTTGTCTATAGAAGAACAATCCAATAGATTGCTCTGCATTTCCTCTAGAATGAATATATTTGTCTGCAGATTGGAAATTATTTAGATGCATGTCTGAAGATGTTATGTTTCAAGTTTGAGCCTCTGGTATGAACATTTGAGTGAGTTATGTTCCCCAGAGTGAAAATTGTTTTTTTCTGAGTACTCACTGGTGACAGGGAGAATGTATTTTGCTCCACATTCCTCCACATTGAAGTATTATGATCTGTGGTTCATGAGTTAAGTTTGAAATTATGTTAAGTGCCTTCAACTATAATGGTTCATGATTTGGTGGTCTGCAAGCTATTCTTTCTTTATGACAGTAGATGACAATGTTGTTCTTGTGCTCCGGTGTGAAGAATCTTCTTGATAGAGTGGTTAGAGATCATGCGGTTATTCCTCGTGATTACAATGAGCTTGTGGATATCTCCTGATCATGTTCCTATCTTTGGATTGGTCCACAAAGAGAAATTGGGATCATGGATGAAGACTGTTCTTAGAAGACTTAGTGTTGACACCAGTCTTGGCTGACTTGGTTGATTTCACTACTTGCGAAGATGCATTGAAGATTGTAGAAGCGTGTAGTGGTGTGGAAGATTGTGTTTGAGTCCTAGCTAGGGTGTGGTGTGATCAACATACATCTTTACATCTTTTCCTTAGCTAATCTTGTTTAGGTCTAGACCTTTTTCTATGTATGTTTGTAATGTCGACCTTTGGGATTGTTCCAATGGTTGATGAATGTAATGTCGACCTTGATGTACATTCTAAGGTCAATGAATTGTATAAAAGAATGTAAAGCAGTTGCGAAAAAGTGATGTAAAAAAAGGGAAAATGAAAAGATAAGTGTGAAAGTGTAAAAGAGTATAGCAGAGGAGATATAATGTGCTTCAAAGGAACTAAACCCAAGCATGGAGTAGATGCTATAAAATCAATTCACCAATCTTGGTAGTGAGCCACCCCTTGGTAGTGAGCCGATCTTGGCAGTGAGCCTAAACATTTGCAGTGAGCATATTGGGTAGTGAGCCCTAAGGTAGTGAGCCTCTATTTTTTGGTATTGTTATAACTTATATATATCTGTGGGCTGACACCCACCATGGTTTTTCCCTTTTAGGGTTTTCCACATAAAAATCCTAGTGTCTCATGTGTTGATGATATTGTTATGTTGAATTTCTTATTTCATGCTTTCATGATCAAATCTAAATAACAGTGAACACATGTTTGATGTGTTAATGTTCTTATGAGGTCAAAGTTTTGAAGACAACTGATTCACCCCCCCTTAGTTGTCCGGTGCATTTCAACAATTGGTATCAGAGCCAAGTTCCTCAGAGGTAAGCTTAACAACTTGAGGTCGATCCAGAATGTCTTACAAAAAGGAGGATCCACAGTTTGATGGAATGAATTATGTGACCCTAAAGATACGCATGAAAAGCCATCTGCTTTGTATTGGTTATAGAGCATGGAAAGTGACAAAGACTAAATATACCATGCCTCCAAATGGTCTGACAACTGAAGATGAAATCAAAGAATATGAGTTAAATATAAAAGATAGAGATACTCTGTTAAGTGCACTGATTGACTCTAACTTGATAAAAATCATGGATTATGAAACTGCTCAAGAAGTTTGGGAAAAGTTGGAAAATCTATATGAAGGGGATGTATCTGTAAAAAGTGCCAAATTGCAGGGACTGAATGCTAAATATGAAGGTTTAAAGATGGGCGAAGACAGAAACATAACATCCTACATGCAAAAGATTAATGAACTTGTCACTGTAATCAAAGCTATGGGAGGAACTATTAAGGAGAAGGAAGTTGTGATTAAAATTCTTAGGTCATTACATAAATCCTACAGTCACAAGGTAGCTACAATTAAAGAAGTAATGATTGTGAAAGAGGTCAACAAGGATCAGTTTCTAGGAAAGCTTATAGGCTTTGAGATGAGAGAACTTGGTGATGCTTTGTTGAAGATTGAGACTGCTTTCAAAGCCAATACTTTTAGAGAAGATCTCCAAAGCTGAAAAGTACAAGGTTGAACCCGATGAAGAGTTCAATGAAATTGAAGCAAATTTTGTTGAAAGACTGCAAAGAGGTTCTGGTAAGTTCAAAGGCAATTACCTTTCAAATGCTTTACATGCAGTAAGGTTGGTCACTATGCTTCTAGATGTCCTGAAAGAATTGAAAGGAATAGAAAAAGATTTGAGAATAGACCTAGGGTTCCAAAGAAATTCTATTATGTTATAGATCTTGATAATTAACGCATAACAAATGATGAATCTGATGATGCTAGTACTAGTGCAAATGAATGCTGGTTTGCTACACCCTTAATATTGGTGTATATTAGGTTATGAATAGTTAGCTTGTGGCTATCTTAACTCCTAATTAAGTCATGTTATCATTATTATATTATTATTTAGTTAGATAGGTCACACTAGGTCTTATATAGGGGTGTGTCTATTCATCCTAAGCATAATTAGGTATATATAGGAGGATGTGAGTTTTATTTCATCATCATATTGTGAAGTGTGTTCTCATTGGAGATATTTGAAGGTTCTCCCCTTGAAGTGGCCTATTATTCTTAGTTATTATCAAGTCTTTGCAAAATATTTCATATCATTTTCTTCCATTGTGCAAGTTATTTCATTACAAGTGGTATCAGAGCATGATCTTGGCACCATAGAGGCAAGGTTTTTTCTCAATATTGGAGGCAATTTTGGGAAGAGCATAAATTTCAGATTTTAGCAAACTTTTTCAAGATTTTTAAAGGTTTTTTGAAGACCATATTAAAGAAGCTACAGTCCATATTTCAGAGGAATTGGAGTAGAATTGAGCAAATTATTGCAGAATTATGATTTCTACAAAATTTAATTGGGATCTACATATCTCTCATATCCTGTTGAATTAGAGCCTAAATTTTTATTAGGTTTCTGAAGACATACCAGAGGAGACTATAGTCCAAAATTTAGGTAAATTGGAGTAGAAATAAACGAGTTATTGCAAAATTAATGTTTCCACAAAATTCGCTCTCAAGGTTGCAAATCTACTTATTTCTTGGAGATTTTTCTGGGTGAGAGGTATTTTGACCCTAGTAAGTTACAATAAAATTTTTAGATAATTTAGGTTTCATTTGTGTGATTTATTTCAAAAGTAAAGGTTTTGATCATGACGGGGCCTGCAACAAGGGGCAAAAAGAATGTTGTCACACCGGGGAAGACTCCTAATAAGGATGGGGTAACAATAGAGGATACTAATCATAATGAGGAAATCATTAAGGTCAAGGAAGACATTTACTCAATTAAGGTGGATATGTGTGACCTAAGAGGAGATATATCAGATATATGAAGCATGTTAAGCGCCTATATGAATGAACCAAGAAAGGAGTTCTCAAGCAACCGAGGTGAAACCTCCAAGTCGGCTAATACTGACACAAATTTTAATACTCCTATGGGATCTAGGAATTTGTTTCCAAAGGTGGATATGTGCAAGTTCGATGGAAAGGATCCTCTAACATGGATAAACTAAATAGAGAATTTTTTTGAAGTACATCAAATCCCATATGGACAAAAGGTCACAATGGATTGCCTATATCTAGAACTAGATCAATTCATTTGGTATCGTTGGCTTTGTACTCATTAGGGGAAAAAGGTGTCATTATCTCATGGTCAATTTTTACAGAGGAACTCCAAGCACAATATAGCAATAGTGTTATAGAGAACTTCTTCAGCCAGCTTTCTAAACTTCAACAAACATGATTAGTTAAGGATTATATTCAGAAATTCCAAAATCTATCCTTAAGAGTGGATATAATTATAGAGGAGAACTTGAATGATTTATTCTTGGGTGGTCTCAAGGATCACATTCAACATGAGGTATGCATGTTTAGTCCTAGCTTGGTAAATGAGTCTTTTATCTTGGCACGCAGGGTAGAGGAGAAGTATTTGATTCCTAAGAAGCAAGGGGCTAATGTGACAAGAGAGAAAGGATATTCAACACCTTCTCTTCGTCAACCTACTAGGTTGACTCCACAACAAATTGAGGAGAAAAGAGAAAAAGGGTTGTGTTTCAATTGTTATAGAAAATACAGTCGAGGACATAAATGTAGTGAAAAGAAATTGTTCTATATTGAAGGTCCAAGTGAGGAAGAAGAGGAGGAACCCATATTAGAGGAGGGTAGGGAGTCAAGTGAGGAATCACATGATTTTCAACCAATCATTTCTTGTCATGCACTCTCAGGTTTCAGTGCACCACAAACTCTCAAGGTAGTGGGTTTCTTAAAGTAGAAAGTAATAGTGTTGATCGACTTAGGTAGTACTCATAATTTCATCAACAAAAAGTTGGCAACTCATCTAAATTGTTTTATATATCCAGCCCCAGAGTTTCAAGTTTTGATTGCAGATGGTGGTACAGTTAGTTGTTCAAGCTAGTGTCATATCATTAAATTATCCATGGGAGATTATCGACTTGATACCCCAATGTATGCGATATCCATGGGTGCAGCAGATATTGTTTTGGGAGTACAATGGCTTACTACATTGGGAATAATTGAGATGAACTTCCAAGAACTATTCATGAGATTTCAATAAGAAGGAACAGTAGTAGAGCTAAGGGGGTTGAAGGCAAAATCCCCATAGATGGTAAGCTCTCATCAAATGCAAAAGTTTCTTAAGAAAGGAGCAGGTGGATTTGTGGCCCAACTATGTTCATTAGAAGTCTCTCAATCTAATGCTCCTACTCATCCAAATTTACAAGAAATAATTGATCATCACACAGTGGTTCTTGGAGATATGCCTAAAGGACTTCCTCCTAAGAGGGATCATGTTCATGCCATACAACTAGTTCCAGGGAGCCAACCACTGAACATCAGGCCTTATAGATACCCACATATACAAAAAAGTGAGATAAAAAAATTGTTGAGGAGATGCTAGAGGCAGGAATTATCAGGCATAACCAAAGTGCTTACTCCTCGCCTGCGGTGATGGTGCGAAAGAAGGATGAAACTTGGTGCATGTGTCTGGATTATAGAGTGCTCAACATGTACACCATTAAAGATAAGTTTCCTATTCCAGTCATTGATGATTTGCTAGATGAATTGAATGGAGCTATGTATTTTACCAAGTTAGATCTTAGATTTGGTTATCACCAAATTTAGATTAAGGAGGAAGATATTTGTAAGACAACATTTCGAACTCATGAGGGTCATTATGAATTTTTGGTGATGCCATTCGGTCTTACCAATGCACCATCTACATTCCAAAGTTTGATGAATACCATTTTTAAGAAGTTCTTGAGAAAGTTTGTGTTAGTGTTCTTTGATGATATATTGATTTATAGCAAGACTTGGGAAGAACATTTGCAACATGTAGATCAAGCATTACAATTACTTGAAGATCATCAACTCTACGCTAAGCCATCCAAGTGTGCTTTTGGTCTTAAGGAGGTGGAGTATTTGGGACACATAGTTTCACATGAAGGACTAAAGGTGGACCCTAACAAAATTAAGGCCATCATGGAATGGCCTATTCCAAAAACCATTAAGAAACTGAGGGTTTTTTTGGGATTGACAGGGTACTATAGAAGATTTGTGAAGCATTATGGTCATATAGCAACACCCTTCACCACTCTATTGAAGAAGGATTCTTTTCATTAGATTGAGTCCACTAATGCAACATTTGAGAAATTGAAGGAGGCTACGTGTACAACTCTAGTGCTTGCCACTCCGGACTTCACCAAGGAATTCATTGTGGAATGTGATGCTTCTGGAAATGGGATAGGAGCAGTTCTCATGCAAGAAGGTTGACCAATTTCTTTTGAGAGTCATCAATTAAAGGGTAAGAATCAACTCAAAACTATTTATGAGAAGGAAATGCTAGCGATCCTTCATGCAGTTAAACAATGCAGGCCTTATCTAGTGGGTTGACACTTCAAGGTTAAGACAAATCATGATAGCCTAAAATATTTTTTGGAACAAAGATTATCCTTTGAAGAGCAACAAAAGTGGGTCACTAAGATGTTGGGATATAACTTTGAGATTGTATATAAGAAAGGGAAGGAAAATATTGTGGCGGATGCACTTTCTAGGAAGGATGAGAAAGATGAAGCCTTATTGTGTGCTCTTTCAATATTACAAGCAAATTGGGTGGAAGATGACAAAGTAGAGTGGCAAAATGATGTTGCGACAAGTAATCTCATCCAACAATTAAAAAGTGATCCTAGTAGTTCAGATAAGTTTTGTTTGAAGGGGGATACTCTTTGGTATAAAGAGAGCTTGTATCTCTACAAGAATTCCACTCTTAAATACAAGATTCTCACACAGCTACATGAGTCCCCAGTTGGTGGTCATTCAGGATTTTTGAAGACATATGATCGGGTCAAGAAATTTGGGGGGAAGGGCTAAAAGGTGATGTTCAAAAAGTTGTGGCTTAATGTTTGGTTTGTCAAAGATATAAGGGGGAGACAATTAAGACACTGGGTCTCTTGCAGCCCTTATCTATTCCTAGCCAGTGTTGGGAAGATGTATCCATGGACTTCATCACAGGGCTTGCCAAATCTAAAGGTCATAATGTCATCATGGTAGTAGTTGATCGCCTCACTAAATATGCACATTTTATTGCATTATCACATCCTTTTACAGCAAGTGCAGTGGCAAAAGTTTTTTTGGAGAATATCCAAAAGCTACATGGTACACCTAAGGTTATTGTCAGTGATCGTAATCCTATCTTTACTAGTCACTTTTGGAAAGATTTATTCTCATGTTTGGGTACTCAATTGGCTCATAGTTCTTCATACCACCCTCAATTAGATGGGCAAACTGAGGTTGTGAATAACTGTTTGGAAGGATATCTACGTTGTTTCACTTTAGAGAAATAGTTTCAATGGGTAGATTGGCTACCACTTGCAGAATGGTGGTATAACACTTCTTTTCATAGTTCATAAAAAACGTCTCCATTTTTGGCACTTTATGGATATCATCCTCCTTCCATCACATCATCATTAAAGGTGTCACCAAGAGTTCAGGCAGTAGAGGACCACTTGCTTCATCAACAACAGGTACTTTCAGGATTCAAGGAGAATTTAGACATGGCACAAAATCAAATGAAACAACAGGCAGACCAACATCATAGTGAAATAAATTTTGAAGTTGGGGATTGGGTCTTCTTGAGATTGCAGCCTTATAATCAAATCTCATTGAAGCAACAAAAAAAGAATAATAAGTTGTCTCCAAGATATTATGGGCCATACCAAATCATGCAAAAGATTGGTAGTGTTGCCTACAAGCTAGCTTTGCCATCAACAACAAAGATACATCCAGTTTTTCATGTTTCTTATTTGAAGAAGGTACTTAGGCATAATATTCCTACTCAAACAATACTACTAGATCTCGATGAAGAAGGAAGAATCATTTTGGAACTAGAGTGCATTCTTCAAACATGCACAAAGAAGCTAAGGAATAGAACCCTCACTGAGTATCTCATCCAATGGAAGAATTTCCTAGTTGAAGAGGCCACATGGGAGGATGAGGAGTTCATTCAAAAGAATCCACACTTGGTTAGCATTGAGGACAATGCTTCTTTGAAGAGAGGGGGATGCTACTCCCTTAATATTGGTGTATATTAGGTTATGAATAGTCGGCTTGTGGCTATCTTAACTCCTAAGTAAGTCATGTTATCATTATTATATTATTATTTAGTTAGATAGGTCAGACTAGGTCTTATATAGGGGTGTGTCTATTCATCCTAAGCATAATTAGGTATATATAGGAGGATGTGAGTCTTATTTCATCATCATATTGTTATGTGTGTTCTCATTGGAGATATTTGGAGGTTGCCCCCTCGAAGTGGCATGTTATTCTCAATTATTATCAAGTATTTGCAGAATATTTCATATCATCTTCATCCATTGTGCAAGTTATTTCATTACACTGTTTATTGCTATTAAAGAAGAACCTGTATCTACTAATCCTACTAGCTGTGTAAAGGGGGAAAAGCTAGTAGTGGAAAGTGCTTTGGATGTTCAGGTGGAGAAAGATAAGGATGAATGGATTATTGATAGTGGATGTTCACATCACATGACCGGTGACAAAGTAAGTTTGTAAGTTTGGCAAAGTATGATGGAGGACTGGTTAGGTTTGGAGATAATTCAACTAATGTTATTAAGAGGTCAAAGTTTTGAAGACAACTGAGTTAGTGAAAGTTATGGATCTGAAACTGCTCATGAGATTTGGGTTAAGTTGAAAAATTTATATGAAGGAGATGATTCTATAAAGAGTGCCAAATTACAAAACTTAAAGGTGAGGTATGAAGCCCTGAAGATGAGTGATGATGAGAACATAACAATCTACATACAAAAAGTTGATGAAATTGTCAATGGAATCAAAGGTCTTGGAGGAACTATTGATGAGAATGAGGTTGTACTGAAGATGATTAGATCATTGCCTAAATCCTACAGTCTCAAGGTGTCTATAATTGAAGAACTTATGAGTGTGAACAAGATTACAAAGGATCAGTTGCTTGGAAAGTTCATTGCTTTTGAGATGAGAGAGTTCGATGATGCTCTGCCGAAGACTGAGACTACTAGCACTTCAGAGAAGACTTCAAGATCTGAGAAGTATGCTATGGAACTAGATGATGACCTTGATGAGATGGAAGCCAACTTTGTGGATAGAATGCAAAGAGGTACTGGTAAGTTCAAAGGTAAATTACCATTCAAATGATTTACTTGTGGTAAGATTGGTCACTATGCCTCCAGGTGTTTGGAGAGAATTGAGAAAGGCATGAAGAAATTTGAAAGCAGACCTAGGATCATAAATAAATGCTATTATATTAGAGATGATGATGATGATGGTGTAACAGATGATGAGTCTAATGATACCAGTGCAAATGAATGCTTGTTTATTGCTATCAAGGAAGAACATGTATCTACTAATCCTACTAGTTGTGTGAAGGAAGAAAAACTAGTGGAAGAGAGTGCTTTGTCTATTTTCCAGGTTGAGAAAGATAAGGATGAATGGATTATTGACAGTGGATGTTCACATCACATGACCGGTGATAAAAGTAAGTTTGTGAGTTTGGAAAAGTATGATGGAGGACTGGTTAGGTTTGGAGATGATGCAACTGGTAAGATTTGTGGAAGAGGATCTCTATGTGAAGGGTTTAAAGCATAATCTTTTAAGTGTTGGTCAGATGTGTGACAAAGGGTATGATCTAATATTCAAGGCTAATGGATGCAAGATCATGGAAAGCTCCAGAACAGTGATTGTATACACCTAAAAATGACATGACTCTACCTAAATAAACTTTTTAAATATTTATTTCATCTTAATATTCCTCTATCAATAAATAAATAAATAAATAAATTTATTTGATTCATTTTCTCCCATTAATTGAATAAATTACATTTATTTAATTAATTCCATCAAATCAACTTTATCCTTCTAAACAATTAAATAATTTTAATTATTTAATTAAATCATTCATTCTTCCAAATTTAGATAAATTGCAAATTTATTTAAATAAAATCTTAATCTCCAAAAATAAAATATAATAAAATATTTTATTTATTCTTCCAAATCATGTGAGAGTAATTAAATAAATTTATTTATTTAATTATGCTTTCTTATCTTCTAAAAAATCTTCAAAATCTTCTAAAAATAAATTCTTCTTGTCATACAAAAGCAAAAGCTGAGCTAACTGATTTAAAGCTATCAACAAAACTCTTAAATTAGAAAAATATATTCTAATTTAAGAAATAAAAGCTCATCCTCATCAAGAAAGTAGTTAACTCAACAAAGCATCTTTTTGAATGACACATGTCCTTCTTCTATTCACGCACGTTCTCTCGAACATCCTCTACCATTGATCTTCTTATTTCTTCTACAACATTGATCTTCTCTCACACAAGTCTATAAATACTCCTCTATTCTTCCATTTTATATCACAAAGCTTTCAAGTAAACTTATGCTGCAGAATCCATAGCGTGCCATTAGCACCTCCACTTATCACATACATCATTATCCATTTCACATTGTGTTGAAGCTCACCTTCAATACAATAAGTATCCAACGGGAATAGGTGAACAATGGAAATCGTGAGGTAACAAAGGTTGTAAGTATCACTCTTATTCTAAAAAATTTTGTTATTTGCACATTCCATTGATGTTTTTGGGTTTTTGTAATTCATTTTATTTATCATCAAATTTTCCCTATAACATTTCTAGCCCCACCATGGGGCCTATGCCCCTAATCTAACCAAAAAATTGAGATTAAGAGTGACATGTTCCGTATAGATTCTGTACAGGATTCAAACAGGTTCAGTCAGTGCATCTAATCGATCCTGAGGTGCATCTAAGCATTGTTTTGGCGCATACAAACTTCTGCGTATACATCCTTTAAACCGGTGCATCTACAACTTGTTCCAGTGCATGCAAAGATCCAATGCATACATCCTCTGAGCCAGCGCATCTACAATCTGATCCCGTGCATACACCCTCAGACACGACGCTTACATCCTTTTTAGCGATGCATCTGTAGAAATGACACATTTGTCTCTTATTCCTGTGCTTTTGACACCTGTCTTAGCGCATTTGTAACACTGTGCTTATAGTCTCTATTTCTACACATACATACTATGAAGTGATGCATCTATTCTTCATTGTGATTTTAGGATTTCTCATGATTTTTCAGGTTAACGCTAATGTTTGTCTTACAGGATTAGGAGCTGGATAGTCATTTAGCTGCACTAATTAACTCATCTTAGATTAATTAGGGGAAAAAGTAAAAAAAAATGCATGCATGCAAATCTCACATAGTTCTTAAATAGGAGGGTAGTAAATGAACATCATTGCTATCTTTGCATTATTGCTATCTTTCTTAGTTTAGAACATTGCTATCTCACAAAAGGAATGAACCATTGATATCTTTAACCACTTTAAAGTTAACAAATGTGTGAGTGCCCAAGTAGTGTAACACATATAGTTTTTTTCCTTTTAAATAGGAGTAAAAGAACCACTATTTACTGTGTCTTTTGAATGACAATAGGATTATGCTCTCCCCTTTACTGGGTGACTAGAATGCCAGACTTGTCATTTTTTTTTTGTGTATAACCTTTAGAGGGGCCTGCCCTTGGATGCCCGCCTGTCCAAGTGGGAATGACCCTAAGTGGAAATAGGCTAAAGCCAAGCCCTACCGATCCACTATAAATAAATTGTGCCTGAGACAAAAGCTTCCTGTAATGAGTGCCGCAGTGTTACACCGACATCCAACCTCCCCCAAAACCCTCCAAGGCATAACCCTTGCAGGTTGGAAGACTCCATAATGGAGAGTAGTGCTGCTGCACGTGTAACTACTCGAATGGTTGCCCTAACTACTTAGCCATTGTCTAGTATACCAAAATCCCTTTGAAGCGGCCCTGATTCATGTGGTTCTTAGTAGAGATAGCAAGGACAATCCTAAGGTTCGGTGGGGGGACGAGCCTAAGGAAACCCAGATCTTGGTATGCATGAGAAGTGAGTGCCATGGAGGGGAGCCGATGCTACCAAGATCCTGAAGCTGTCTACTTTGAATATGCACAGCTAGGGGACTCAACAAATACTGTATTTTCTAGCCTAGGATTGTGATTGTTCTTGTGTCAAAAAGAGTCCATTCAAAAAAATAAAAAAAATAATAAAAGATAAAAATTATGAAAACTTCTTTGTGTTTGTTGTGTCTTTATCTACCATAATTGAAGATCATAAGCAAAAAAGACCAAGTTTTCAACTAAAAATACTTTTTTTTTAAAACATGCCAAAGAGAAAACTCTGCAAAAGCATTCAAAAAACCAGAGCTGTGCATATACATTTTGAACTGCGCATATATCTTGACCTACTGCGCATTTATATCGACTCGCTGTGCATATATCCTCTATTTCTGCGCATTTGTAGCTGCACATCTATCACAGTAAGCTTTTCCGGTCTTGTGTCAATTTCTGTAGAGATGGAAAACCAATTAGAATATATTGCTCAAACACTCCAATATCTGCAACTGCAAATAAACTTAGGTCCCTCGCCCCAAGATTGTATAGTAATTGCTCAACAAATCCAAGTCTTACAAGAAGAAATGACAATCTTGCAAGCTAAACAAGTCAGTACTAGCTACGCCTTGCCCCAAACTCATACCTCCTTTTCCTATCTTAATGATACTCATGACAAGGCAAACACCACTTCAAGTTGGAACTCATATACCAATCTGTCTACTAGTCCTCCGTCACCATCTTCTAAGACACATATTCTAAAGCATACTTGTTCTACACCAACACTGACCTCAAGTTCCCCACCCTCTAAACCAACAACCAAAGAATCCTCAGATGATTTGTGGAAAAGAGTTTTTCCAAATTTATATAGCAAAACAAAAGCTATGGAGAAAGCCAAATCCACTCATCCATTACCTCATCCATGTACTCCTACACCTACGAAGGATGTGATCCAAGGACTACCAGCAAAGAGTCAACCATGTCCCCAAGATCCGGTCCTTGACCTTACAAAAGATGCTTCCAATAACATGTCAAATCCTACAACCCCTTCATGTGATCCCCAATCCCTTGAATGTTGGGAATTAAGGTGTCTCAACCTTGGTAATTCCTCACATTTGTAATGTTTATATTTATTATTTAATTGCCTATGTTGTAAATATTTGAAAAATTCATATTGTCATATTGTGGGATGTGGTATGGTGATGTGTCAATCCTACATGGATTATGACAACTTATATTTTTTTCCTCACATGAGGAGATAGGCGTCCCACTTAGTGGTAGGAATATTCTATCATGTGTCAGCATCTTCCATGTTGTGTAAGGAATGTTTGACTGAAACGGTTATGATGGATTCCTATGATGAATCTATGACATGTAAGAGTCAAAAATAGAAGGTTGTAAGACAGGTGATGGCATGTGTCATTAAACATATTTGAATAAGGCATATTTGGGCACCCCAAGGTGGAATATGACATGTTGTAAGAGAATATGCTATTTATAGCATGTGTATGACAGATTGTCTTACAACTGTAAGTTGTAACCGCTATGACAGATTCTATGGCGGTCGTAAGTGTCGTAAGAGCATCTGTCATAGCCCATTTTGGAAATAGGTGACCCCTTTGGGATGGGAGATGTGGACAAGTGTCAGGCACATTCTACAATGTTGACCAAGTGTCCTTGGGCATGGGTTTTGGTCCATGAAGCCATGTTGGACGTCCATTCCAAGAAAGGTCCAATATTGCCTTGTATTTTCTATTTAAACAGGTGCTTGGAGATGGAGTTTGTATCACTGTTATGCTACCGGATTGACTCCAGACACGAGTGTTGAAGACCTTGAAGCTTGCATTGCAAGTGTATTGTAAACATTCTTTCAAATTTGTTAATACATTGTGCAGGTTTTTGAGTGGGGTTTTTCACTCTATAAGGGTTTTCCCCACCGTAAATCTTTATCTCTCTTCTTCTGTCTACTTTCTAGTTCTTGTGTTTTGCTGCAATATCTAATGTTAATGGTTTAATATTTATGTAATAGTTAGGATAAATTTGAATTTGCATAGCTCTCTCCTCAATAGATTAGTGTAGGAAGCATTTTCTGCACACCTAGCTTTCTTTCAGTTGGTATCAGAGCTTGATCACCTTTGGTCCTAGTTGTTGGGTAGGAGTTTTTTGAGCTAATCTTAGGTTGAGTGGGAGTCTTTGTAGAGCATTCTGTATCTTACTGCAACAAGGAGATGGCAGGCACATTAGGAAGGTTTGAAGTAGAGAAGTTCAATGGCAGTAATTTTGAGCTGTGGAAGCTCAAGATGGAAGACATGTTAGTTGACCAAGACCTTTGGGATAGTGTGAATAGAACTAAACCAGCTGCAATGTCACAAGCTAACTGGGATCTCAAGGATTGGAAGGCTAAGGGTCTCATAAGACTTAGTCTTGCCGATTATGTGTTGTTAAATGTCCATGAGGAGACTACTGCAAAACTCCTTTGGAAGAAGTTGGGGGATGTGTATCAAGCCAAATCCCTAGTTAATAAACTTTTTCTGAGAAAGAAGTTGTATTCTCTTTGAATGGAGGATGGAGGATCCGTTGCTGAACATATGAATGCTTTCAACATGCTGGTTGCACAATTAACATCTATTGGTGTAAAGATGGAGGAGGATCAGTGTATGACCCTGCTTTGGACTCACGGGATCATCTTTTCATGGCAAATAGAAGCACCACATCCACATTCAAAATGGAAGAGGTGGTTTCTTTGCTGTTGTCTGAAGAGATGCAGAGAAAGTCTTTTGAGGTAGCCAAAGAGGCCCTTGCAGTTCATGGAAGACCCAAGGAGAAAGGGAAGAAGAAGGATAAGAAAGCTGAGAAGGGTAGATCCAAATCCCATGGGAGATCCAAATCTCCTGGAAAGTCTACGGCTTTTTGTTGGAACTATGGCAAGACTGGGCATTTCCGAAAGGAATACAAAGAGGAGAAGAAGAAAAAGAAGAAAGCTCCTGATTCAGATTCTGACAAATCACAAGATGACGGTGATGCTTTCATCTCAACCCTAGCAACCCATGCATCTGATGATGTGTGGCTAATCAACTCTGGTGCATCATTCCACATGACCTCGCATCGAGACTGGTTCACTAAGTATGAGGAATTCGATGGTCGAAAGGTGTATCTGGGTGACGACTCTCATCTAAAGATCGTTGGTCATGGAAGAGTCTCTATCCAATTCCCTGATGGTCGAGTGAAGGGGATCTCTAGGGTTATGCACATCCCAGGCTTAGCAAGAAACCTACTTTTTGTAAGTAGTTTGAATGATGCAGGTGTGCACGTTGTCTTTTCAAAAGAAGGATGCAAGATGACTAGAGGATCTACGGTGCTTGCTAAGGGTACTCAGAGAGGTACTCTGTTTCAGTTGGAAACATGCATTTAACAATGCAATAGTTCTTCTGATTCAAGGAAGAGGGCAGTAGTCACTTCATCCCCACCATCTGAATGAGTAGTGAAGAAATCTGTTGTTTCTAATCTTGATGGTTGTAATCATGCATTGGAAGTTAAACTTCCTACTGAAAAGACAATGTTATGGCATAAGAGATTTGGCCACATTGGTGAGAAGGGTCTGCGTACCCTAAAAAATAAGAACCTCATTAAGGGGTTAGATGATTGTAATCTTGAGTTTGACTTTTGTGAACATTGCATTTATAGAAAACAAAACCGTGTTTAGTTTTACTCGAGTTCTCATAAGTCTTCTAGTGTGTTGGACCTTATTCATTTTGATGTGTTTGGTCCTATTAATGTTCCTTCGTTATCAAAATCTGTATACTTTGTATCTTTTATAGATAATTACAATAGAAGGACATGGATTTATTTTGTTAGAAGCAAATTTGAAGTCTATAGCAAGTTTAAGGAGTTTAAAGCCTTTACTGAAAATCAGACTGGTAAAAAGATTAATGTTTGAGAACTGACAATGGTGGTGAGTTCTATTCTACATAATTTGATAAGTATTGCAAGGAACTTGGGATTGAAAGGCATAAGACAACTCCTTACACCCCACAACAAAATGGAGTTGCAAGAGGATGAATAGGACACTGATGGAGAAGGCTAGGAGTATGCTTAGTGGAGCTGGCTTAGAAGAAAAGTTTTGGGTTGAAGCTATTGCCACTGCTTGCTATCTGGTAAATAGATCTCCTACATCAGCTCTTGTTAGAAAGACACCCATGGAGGTGTGGTCTGGTAGAAATCCTTCAGTAAGGCATCTTCCTGTTTTTGGTTGTGAGGCATATGCACATGTGCCTAGGGAGAAGCAGTCAAAGTTGGAGAACAAAGCTGTTAAGTGTATCTTCATTGGCTATGGTGTTGGTGTGAAAGGATACAAGCTTTGGGACCCTGTGGCTGAAAAAGTGTTGTATAGCAGAAGTGCCATCTTTAGAGAGCTTACACCTTCTTCCACTGTTTTGTAGCCAGAAGAAAAAGAAAAGAAAGAGGATGTTGTTCAGTTCCCTCTCACCCCTGAGAAGACTAAACATAAAGACAATGTTGGACCTGATGATGAAGAGAGCTCTAGCAGCTCTGAAAGCTCAGATGAAGAAGCTGAACCTCAACCTCAACTCTTGAGGAGGTCTACATGGATAAGAAAGCAACTTGAAAGGTTTGGTTTTACATTGCTTGATTCTAGTTGTGCTTATGCTTTGCTTACTAACAGTGATGAACCTAGAACTGTATCAGAAGCTTTGGATATGAAGGATACAAGTTCCTGGAAGGAGGCCATGGAGGAAGAAATGGCTTCTTTGGAAAAGAATCAAACTTGGGACTTAGTGCCTTTGCCTCCTGGACAGAAACCCATTGGATGCAAATGGGTGTTTAAGAAGAAAATTGGTGCAGATGGCAGTGTTGAGAAGTATAAGGCCAAATTGGTTGCGAAGGGATATTCACAAGTGGAGGGTATAAATTATGGTGAGATCTTCTCTCCCATTGCAAAGCTAACATCCATTCGATTCCTGTTGTCACTCGTAGTAGCTTATGACTTGGAGGTAGAACAGATGGATGTGAAGACAACTTTCCTTCATGGTGACTTGAAGGAATAAATCTACATGTCATAGCCAGAGCATTACATGGTGAAAGGTAAAGAAAATTTGGTTTGCAAACTTAAAAAGTCTTTCAATGGTTTGAAGCAATCCCCTAGGAGATGGTACTTGAAGTTTGATGCCTTTGTGTTGTCAATTATATTTGTGAGATCGAAATCAGATCACTGTGTGTATTATAAATTTGATGGTGGTCGTATTCTCATTGTTGCACTGTATGTTGATGATATGTTGCTCATTGGGAAGGTTAAGAATATGATTTCTAATTTTAAATCTCAGTTGTCAGCACAGTCTGAAATGAAAGATTTAGGGGCAGCCAGGTACATTCTAGGAAGGGAAATAAGAAGAGACAGAATCAACATAAAACTTTGGTTAAGCCACAGTAAGTATGTGAAGACCGTGTTGGACAGATTCAGCATGGCAGATTGTAGACCATTGTGTGTTCCCATTTCTTTGGGGACAAAGTTGTCTATTGAGGATTGTCCAAAATATCCTATTGAGGTGGAGGACATGAGCAGAGTACCTTATGCTAGTGTTGTTGGTAGTTTGATGTATGCTATGGTCTACACAAGACCAACATTGCCCAAGCAGTGGGAGTCCTTACTCAATTTATGGCTAATCCTGGACAGGTTCATTGGGATGCAGTTAAGCGAGTGTTTAGATATTTGAGGGGTACTTATGAGTATTCCATTTGCTATCATGGTAATGTTTCAGGACCTCCGCATTCTGTTGATATTCGTGGATTTGTGGATTCAGATTAGGCAGGTGACATTGACAGTAGGAGATCCACCGGTGCTTATGTTTTTACACTGTTTGGTGGTTCTATTAGTTGGATGAGTAAGTGAAGACCTATTGTTGCTTTGTCCATGATAGAAGTTGAGTACATGGCAACAACTTATGTTTGTAAGGAATCCATTTGGCTTAAGAGATTATGTTCTGATATTGGTGTTGATGCAGGTCAGATCACGATCAGTTGTGACAGTCAGAGTGCAATTTGCCTTGCAAAGAATCCAACTTTCCATGCTAGAACCAAGCACATTGATGTTCAGTTTCACTTTGTGAGAGACATGGTTGAGGATAGAAAGGTAAATTTGGAGAAGGTAGATACTTTGAATAATATTGCAGATGCATTGATGAAACCAGTAGGCACAAAAAAGTTCAGATGGTGTTCGGAGTCTATGGGCCTCTCGGCCTATAGCAGTTAAATCTTATTTTTCTATTGGCTCTTACAAGGTGTTTGACAAGTGGGAGAATGTTGGGAATTAAGGTGTCTAAACCTTGGTAATTCTCTACATTTGTAATGTTTGTATTTATTATTTAATTGCCTATGTTGTAAATAATTAGAAATTCCACTTTGTCATATTGTGGGATGTGGCACGATGATGTGTCAATCTTACATGGATTATGACAACTTGTATTTTTGTCCTCACATGAGGAGATAGGCATCCCACTTAGTGGTAGGACTATTCTGCCATGTGTCAGCATCTTCTATGTTGTGTAAGGAATGTTTGATTGAAACGGTTATGATGGATTCCTATGACGAATCTATAACATGTAACAGTCAGAAATAGAAGGTTGTAAGACAAGTGATGACATGTGTCATGAAGCATCTTTGAATAAGGCATATTTGGTGCCCCAAGGTGGAATATGACATGTTGTAAGAGAATATGCTATTTATAGCATGTATATGACATATTATCTTACATCTGTAAGTTGTAACCGCTATGACAAATTCTATGACAGTTGTAAGAGTCGTAAGAGCATCTCTCATAGCCCATTTTGGAAATAGGCAACCCCTTTGGGATGGGAGCTGAGGACAAGTGTTAGGCACATTCTACAATGTTGACCAAGTGTCCTTGGGCATGAGTTTTGGTCCATGAAGCCATGTTGGATGCCCATTCCAAGAAAGGTCCAATATTGCCTTATATTTTCTATTTAAACAGGTGCTTGGAGATGGAGTTTGTATCGCAAGTTCATAGGTACTGTTATGCTGCCGGATTGACTCTAGAAATGAGTGTTGAAGACCATTGAAGCTTGCATTGCAAGTGTATTGTAAACATTCTTTCAGATTTGTTAATACATTGTGCAGGTTTGTGAGTGTGGGGTTTTTCACCCGATAAGGGTTTTCCCCACCGTAAATCTTTGTCTCTCTTCTTCTGTCTACTTTCTGGTTCTTGTGTTTTGCTGTAATATCTCATGTTAATGGTTTAACATTGCTATAATAGTTAGGATAAATTTGAATTTGCATAGCCCTCTCCTCAATAGATTAGTGTAGGAAGTGTTTTCAGCACACCTATCTTCCTTTTATTGAGCTTATCGAATAGTCTCCTACCATGAACCTAAGTCAAGAGCTATTGTACCTTCATGTCAATAACCATCAAGAACATGTCAAGGATATCCAAGAGCTATCCACTTCCATTCAAGCACATCAAGAGTTATGTCAAGAGCACACCTTAGAGCATGTGGAAACCTCCACCCTCTGTCTAAATCAAGATCAAAGCACCCCATCCAATTCCAATCTATTCATAACATATATCTCCTCCACAATCAAGATAATCCCTACGAAGAAGTTATCCATGAGCAAATTGATCCTATACATGAAGAAGAAATCCAATTCCAACCCATCCATAACCTATCTCTCTTCTATGATCAAGATACTATCTTTTATGAAGAAGCTATCCATGAATAACTTGATCCCATGCCCATCCATAAGCTATATCTTTTCTATGATCAAGATACAGTCATTGACGAAGAACCTACACATGAACAACTTGATCCCATACCCATTCATGAGCAAGAAACCTCCATTACTCCTATCCATCTTCCATCTAGTCTTATCCATGATCCAACAACTTCCACTTCCCTTGATGAGACACTTGCCTCCCAAGTGTACATGGATGATCAACCCAATAACTTGGACCCTAAAGAGCATAATGATAATCAAAATCCTAATGATTCTGTACCATCCATTATGGGCCATGGTACAAATCCCCCACTGTATATCCTTGGTCTCACTACCTTCATGCATGAATGTTCTTGCTTAGGAGAACAACAATCATTATCTACCTCTTCACCTTCTCCATCCAATAAGGAACTCACTGCTAGTGCACCTATACATAATCCCATGGTCCACCGCATACTCCAGAATATGAACTATCAGGGTAAAGGCTTAGGCCTTCTTGAACAAGGTATTTTAGAGCCCGTCTATTTCAATGTTCCTCCACCTTCATACGGCCTTGGGTACATACCCCAAGGTGAACAATCTCAAGATATTGGTACTTCCTCCACTCCTCCTAAGTCTACCACTTTCCATCACAAATCGTATCATATCCCCAAAACATATGTCGCCATTCCACCTCCATCTTCCTACAATTGTCAAAAGCATGTGACCATACACCTTCCACCATCCAATCTACCTCCACTACTTCCGACTCCTAACACCCCTCCATGCATTTTACCACCACCTCTTCCAACACCTTATCCATCCATCTATAAATCCTCTAACAACCCCAATCATGGCCAACAAATGCAAATGATGTCTAAACAAAGAGCTTCCACCATCCCAAGGGAATTCAACATAAAAAATGTGGATGCCTCTACCTATAAAATCAAAAATCCTAAGAGTCCTCATGACCTAGGATACAAAATCCAAGAATCAAAGAATTATCCATCTCAAAAACTGCATACACCCAAACACCTCAATGTCAAACTGAAAAAGGTGTGGGTCCCCAAGCAACAGGCAATTACCTCTGAAGCTGTACACAAGCTACATACACCCAAACCCATACCTTCACAAGCAAAGTATAAAAGCAAAATGCTTTGGGTACCTAAGAAAAAAACCCTCAAGTCAAATGAGGCATCCACCTCTCACGAATTCCAACCATCCACTTTCTCCTTTTCCATCCAAAAGTATCAAATCCTTCCATCCCACATGACAAGCAAACATCAAAAAAATACTAAGTCTATGTGGGTCCCTAAAGGCATATATCAGTCATCCACCAAGAAAAACTCTTCATTGCTTCCTACACCACCTTCCCATCATCAACTTCAATGTTTATCATGGTATGTGCAACCGTTGGTCATGGTTCCCTTCCATTCCACAACACTTCCATATAACTCCATCTCCCCTCCCTTCCACTACTATCCTACATATCTTGCTCATCCTATGGTCCATGCTTTTACATAAACCTTCCTTCCATCCTTACATAAGTCCTTTTGTATTCTGCATCATCATCCACTATCGTACCTTCCATAATCTACTATCTACCTACTCCATCTCACTTTCATGCAATCCCCTACCAACATCTATGAGAACACTTGACATAGTCCATGCAACAACATTTCTAGCAGGACTATCACCTTTCAAGGAACTACATACTTGAGTCTCTCCTTTCTGTGTCCACCTTCTCCCATCCAAATATTCAAATTTAAAAAAAAAAATAAAAATAAAGAAAAATCCCTTCGTCCAACGGTGAAAATTTAGCAAACAGGCGCCTTGGATAAGTACCATGATGAAAACCTGGTAAAAAGGCGTCATGTGTAAGTTGATCTTCTATGTCACCAACACTTGGGGGCACCTTGTCTCATTGGCATATCACTTTTCTCCTACCAGTTTCCTTCCATACCATTTCCTATCCTATTCCTCTATCCATTACATACCTATACTGTCAAGTCTATCGATCCTGATCTTCCATTCCTCTATTTCTTTGATCTTGATAAAGATTAGGGGCACAATGATGACAAATATTTTTGAATGTCTCTTGACATACCTTATCCCTCCAAACCATGCAAATCCTTCATTATTCTCTCATCCTCCTCCTTCATCTTAAGCATTGTCATGAAAAATCCTAAGTACTCTACCTACAATGGGGCATGTTATTCCTATGTGACTTAGTCCTTGGCCATCACATCCTTGCCCTCTTCCATGTGCATTTCATTCCTTATCACGCATGCATCTACCTATTCATGGTGTTTCCTTGTCATCAATATCATTCGATCCATATCTAGTCCATATCTGTTCCATACCTGATCCATATTTGTTCCCTATCGTGTCTCATTCGGTCCATATCTCAGTATCACAGGTTTCACCCTGAACTACATTGCCTCTGCGTCGTCACATAGGCAAGGCCATTATCAATGCGCCCTCGAGGCTCCGCTACCCATCCATTTCCTACCTTATCACCTGTCCTCTGGTCTGTCCACGTCTACAGCTTTCACCAAATGCAAGCACGCACAACAAAACACATTCCCAAACAAAAGTCTTGATGAAAAACATCAACCTCTCCAAAGCAAAACAAACAAGGACCAAAACACATCAAAATGATTTTATCAATACTATGGCAAAAAAGAACATCTAATGCAATAATATTTTGTGAAAAGGTAAAGTTAGAGAGTCTTGATTTTCATTATTATGTCTTTCTATGCTACTCGAGGATGCCAAAATCTAAGGATGCTATGATGCGGGCATAATCATTTTTCTTTGTCTACTGTTTGTGGATCAATCTTTAGTAATGTGATGACTTTTGTCTAATGACATGATCAACAAAAGGTCATCGAGGACTTCAGAGGTCTAAACATGAAAAGGGGCAATCCTTGTCTGTTGAAACGTAATAAATACTTAAGTCATCTAGATTCAATTTTGACTAGATGCTTGTATTAACTTGCTATATCAAAATCTATGTAAGGGATACTTAGGTCATCCTAGTTCAATTATACCTTGATGCTTGTATTTTATTTCAACATTTTAAAAGCCCAATGATGAAATAAGCACTTCAAAATACTTGAGATATCAAGATGACAAATATCCATATCCATATCCATATCCATACCATATCCAATTGCAGTTCATATCGATATCCATATCCATAGCGTATCCAATTGCACTCCATATGCCATCCAATAAAGATTCAAAATGCAGAGTATCAATGTTTACAAAAGCTTGTGAGTCCTTCTCTCGCGTCATTCTTCTGTCAGTCAAATTGCTATCTTTCATTCTTATCCAGTCAATCTGAACAATGATCCAAATTCAAGTCTGTCCTTAATCCATACCAATCAAGGCAAGTCAATCTTGTCAAATGATCCAATCACAATCAGTGGTCTTGATCCTTGTCTGGTTGTAAACCAACTCGATCAATTATAATCAAACAATTGTCTTATACAGGATGTTGCATTGTCAAAATTAGACCAACACACACATCTTACACGACATGTTTCATTTCTTGAAACTAGACATTGTCCTTCGTGTTGCTCTAGGGATCTATCATTCCCCACCATGACAACACCATTGTATATCGTTATCAGTATATAGTTGGTTTACTGCTTGACAGGGGCAATACCTTGCCTGTTCTTGTATCATTTGTGCATATGACAGGGGCAATACCTTGCCTGTTCTTGTATCATTTGTGCATACTTGCTTACTTGCTTGTGTGTGTTATCATTTTATCTTGCATCGCATATCATTCACCTCTTTCTTCTCATGTCAACCTATCTCATCATGAGATTGTCCGTCTCACGCCTTCTACCTTCTCCCCATCCAATCTCCCGAGGGGGCATCCTGTCGTTAAACTTGTACCAGGGGCAAACTGGGGCATGTATCATTGTCAAAAATTCTTATGCTTTGAAACAATGTGATAAAACATATTGCATCAAAGAGGGGCAAAATGTATACACCTAAAAATGACATGACTCTACCTAAATAAATATTTTAAATATTTATTTCATCTTAATATTCCTCTATCAATAAATAAATAAATTTATTTATTTATTTGATTCATTTTCTCCCATTAATTGAATAAATTACATTTATCTAATTAATTCCATCAAATCAACTTTATTCTTCTAAACAATTAAATAATTTTAATTATTTAATTAAATCATTCATTCTTCCAAATTTAAATAAATTGCAAATTTATTTAAATAAAATCTTAATCTCCAAAAATAAAATATAATTAAATATTTTATTTATTCTTCCACATCATGTGCAAGTAATTAAATAAATTTATTTATTTAATTACGCTTTCTTATCTTCTAAAAAATCTTCTAAATCTTCTAAAAATAAATTCTTCTTGTCATACAAAAGCAAAAGCTAAGTTAATTGATTTAAAGCTATCAACAAAACTCTTAAATTAGAAAAATATATTCTAATTTAAGAAATAAAAGCTCATCTTCATCAAGAAAGCAATTAACTCAACAAAGCATCTTTTTGAATGACACATGTCCTTCTATTCGCGCACGTTCTCTCGAACATCCTCTACCATTGATCTTCTTATTTCTTCTACACCATTAATCTTCTCTCACACAAGTCTATAAATACTCCTCTATTCTTCCATTTCATATCACAAAGCTTTCAAGTAAACTTATGCTGCAGAATCCATAGTGCACCATTGGCACCCCCACTTCTCACATACATCATTATCCATTTCACATTGTGTTGAAGCTCACCTTCAATACAATAAGTATCCAAGCCATTTCTTTTTTACCATCTTGAGGAATTGAAGCAAGGAAGCAAGCTTCCTGAGGGCTGCATTCATCACCGAAGATCAAACGGGAATAGGCGAACAATAGAAATCGTGAGGTAACAAAGGTTGTAAGTATCACTCTTATTCTAAAAGATTTTGTTATTTGTACATTCCATTGATGTTTTTGGGTTTTTGTAATTCATTTTATTTATCATCAAATTTTTCCTATAATAATGATTTTTACTGGTAAGAAAACTAAAGGTAATGTTTATCTCTTGAAAGGAACTAATGATTGTTGTTTGTTAGCTCAGACAGATGAGAGTTGGTTGTGGCATAGAAGGATGTGTCATATCAATTTTGACAACTTGGTAAAGATAAGTTTAGTACAAGCAGTGAGAGATTTGCCTAAGCTTGTGAATCCTGCAAATACTATTTGCAAGGAATGCCAATTAGGGAAACAGACAAGGAATAGTTTCAAAAGTAAAGAACATTTTTTTGCAGGATTGCTTGAGTTGGTGCATATAGATTTGTGTGCTCCTACAAGAATAAGAAGTTTGCAAGGAGACAGGTACTTTATGTTGCTTATTGATGATTATTCTAGAATGACTTGGGTCACTTTTCTAAAGGACAAATCAGAAGCCCTAGACAATTTCAAATCTTTCAAGGCGATGGTTGAAAATGGGTTAGAATTGAGGATCAAATGCTTAAGGTTAGATAGAGGAGGTAAGTTTACATCAAATGAATTCAATATTTTCTATTAAAAACATGGGATAAAAAGACAGTTGTCTACTCCTAGAACCCCCCAATAGAATGGAGTTGTGGAAAGAAAGAACATGATAGTTCAAGAGGTTGCTAGGTCAATGATGAAGGAGGCCAACCTACCGAAAGTGTGTTGGTTCCCAAATCTCCATACATCAAAATCTAAAAGTTTGCCACTTCTTATGCTCAAGTTCAATAGAAGACTTGGCCAACAAAGTGAGAAATTGTCTCTTATCTCCCCTTCACTTTAGGTTTTGCCACACCTAGGGGGGTATCCCTCATTCATAAACAATAAATATAGCTTTTCATTTCCAAGCAGAATGCTCTCATATATGTACCAAGATATGTAAGATAAACTCCAGATTGGCAATATTTGTTGGATTGTCTAACTGGTTAAATCTGAGAACATGCAAGACCCTAACCTAAAACAAAATAAAACATAAAATGGCTTGTTTCAAATTATTTATCTTTAAGTTTGGTTTTACTCTGGACCTTTGGGCAAGTAAATCCTAGATTGGTGCTTTATCAGGGCAACAGAGTCATATCTGTCAATGCAAATGTTTCCCTTTCGACATCAAGACTTCAAATCCAAAGGGTATACTTGTATCACTATCTTGCAATGACACACCTAAGAAAGAGTATTTCCTACAACTCTACTTATAGATCCTTAAATGAATACACAATCCTCCATATTTCACCTAAAGTGATGTAATTCATTCCTTGAATGAAAGCAAGAAATAAAATATGCAACTCAGGAAATCTGAATAGATAAACACACAGACCCTTGGTCTTCTGTTTTAAAGGAAAATGCATACATCCAGGGAGACAGTTGCAAAAAATACACACACAAAGTGTTACTCATTTAATGCAATCTAGAGTGAAATAATTTCAATCATAAATTTATACATTTACATAATAGAAAATACCTCTGCACCTAGACACAAGAGCCAAATTTGCAAAAAAAACTCCCCAAAGAGTGGATACCTTGTATCCAAAGCCCAGAATAATACATTAAAATACTATAACATGCTCTCTTATAGAAACAAGAGCATGTTGCCCTAAAAATTAATTATACCCTGGCAATAGGTGAGTTTTCACATTGCAAGCTTCAGCCAATGAGCCTGGGAAATTATAAAATATACAAAAAAGAGGAGAAAACAAAATACAATATAACATTATTTTAATCTATTTTCCCTCTTTTTTGACTTTTCACATTATTTTCATTGCAACTGTCATGCATTTATGCTTCCAGCTTCTCCTTGATGAAATCCAATTTTAAAGAGCATGGAGATCAAATCTGAGCAGCTTGCAATCCAATTTTGCCCAATTCATCATTTTCTAGGTTGTTTTGTGAATGCTTGGCATTTTTCATCCTTCCAGCAACCAAAAATCATTGCAAACGTGCTTAAAATCCTTACCAATGTATTAGGAATGATCATAGGGTGATTTTGTAGCCTAGAACAACAAATCCAAGCCAACCAGAGCCCCCAAAACTATGCCTGAAACCAAAAAATGTGAACAACAGCTTTGCCCTGCAACCCAATCTGCCCAGATTTGTTCAAAACCTAGCAAAATCACCATAATGGCGAAGGGAAGATCAATATTTACCTTGCATAGGAGAAGAAGGTCAAAAAATGCCTACAGATGGGCATTTCGTATCATCACAGGCGTCTCTGTGATGCTGCAAAATGTAGCAAAGCACCCTCATTTCTTATAAACTTTATAAACCAAAGTTTACAATAGTCCTTTTATAATATTTTCCATCTAAAATATTTCACTTAAACAATTAAAAATGCCAATTAATATTTTTCTTTTAAAAATTGTATTTCAACATTAAACTTTTGGAGAATATTAAATTACTCTTCCTGGCAAACGACATCATTTCACTGCAGATAAACCGGGCATCTGATGACCGCAAAAATTTGCACATGGGTATTATCAATTATTTCAAGAAAACCCATTTCCTCAGAATCTACATTGCTAAATGAATTGAGGGACTTCCTTTGTAGACTGACCCGCCAGATGCCTTCGCCGCAACTGGAATGCACTAAAATAATGCATCATATGGTCTCTGATTTTGATGAAATTGGAATTAGATATGTTTGAGACCAAATCAAGAAATGGGTCACCCTTAGAATTGAAAGATTTGAAACTTTTCAGAACACCAAATCTAGTCCAATCGCAGTCAGGAAAGAATTAATTAGCCCATCAAAACTCATCTTGGAAGCACGAAACTGAGCAAGAATGTTACCAAATGTTCCAAAAAACCTCCCACCAAATGGATTTGCAAGGTGATTCCTAGGATTCAAAATTTTAAATCAGTGAAGATGGGCCTCGGGGTAGATTGAGCAGCATGCTAACCTAGACTTTGTCGATGCCTCGAAAGGATTCAGGCACTTCAAATCTCAAAATTTGAAGGTGCCAACAGTGGCTCTGATTGGGGATGTATGCTCCTTGCAAGCATAGCAAGAATTTAGATCTCTGGTATGAAGACCATGTGCCATATCCATTGGGCAGCTGAGTAAATGCTCTATCTTGCATTAAAAGTCATACCTTTAATTTTATTTGGTGGCCTCGGGCCCCCAAAAATGAAGAACTAGAGCCTTCCATTGTCAAATATCCTACTTTCATCAGACTGTATCAGGTCAAATATGAAAAAACTACCATAAACTACCCACAAACTAACCCTGACACTATCATGCCTAACCATATCACTGAACCTGCCACTGTCAACATAACCTTTATCATTCTGCACTTTAAAATCAGGCATATAACCACACGTATTGTCATATCCTTCACTACCAAGTAATGTATGTATGTCATATTCATCAAACAATGCATTCTTATATGACATATAGCATTTCTCATCATCTATGTCACTATTATGCATTATAAAATGATCTCCTAGCTGAATTGAAAACTGAAAGTACTCATGGTCCACCACATAGCTAAGATCATTAGGTCTTATTTCATCATAAGTTTGCATATCAAAGAGGAAATTGTCATATTCATTTTTGTGCACCTCATGCAAACAACCTTCAGCTACACTAAACAGAAAAGGTTCATACTCTGGCACCTCTCTGAACTAGAAATTGTTATGCTGATAAGAGCATACATCTAAGAATTTCAACTCAACTTCTCCATAATATCCTTCAATATCTTGGAAACAACACTCATCTGTGTCATGGATATTCCACAAATTAGCAAATCTGTCTAAATTAACTTCAAAATCTTTCCTCATGTCTATATATACATCTTCAAAAGAAGGCTTAGACAAGTCTGAATATACTCGATCATAATGGTCATGAAATGAGTTTCTCATAACTTGACAATTTCTGTAATAAACTTTATGATATATGTTGACCTCTCTTTCACCAGTATAAAATTTGGAATCATCATCAATAATAATGCTTTGATTTTCATCATACTCAACCAAGTCCTCATCATTATATGTGTCATCTACTTGGAAAAGGGCTGATTCAAGTGTCTCAAATTCATTACAACATGCTATTGGTTCATGGACAACTGAACATGCATCTGTATTTCCATATACATCAATGAATCCCTTGTGTGAAGGAGTATCGACTTTTATGTTATGAACAAAATTATAATTAATAAAGGAACAATCATGCTCAGCACTACTGCTTGTTTCAATCTCTGATTTCTCTTCATCATCTTCTAATGCTTCTTCCTCTTGATCTCCATAAGAGCTGCAAGCATCACTTAGTTGCAAATCAAAATCCACATGGCTGTCATTTCTATCATTAAAATCTGGATATTCAATGGATTCATCATACCATGTTTCTTGTTCACAAACAAGTGGGCATGTGTCCTTATCAAATTTTATACTATTGCACCCCTTAGTGAAAGAAAACATGTCCACCTCTACAAAGAAACAAGCATATTCCATCTCAGCATTAATTTCATGAGCTAATGGCTTCACATATATATTTGAATCAACACATTTTCTAGTGTAATGCACATCAACATCCTCATAGAAGCATTCATAATCCATAGAAAAATAATCAGGCTCACTGTCATCATGATTCTTATCACAAGAAAATTTATCACTGCATAAACTACGCTCATAATCTTTAGAAAGAATGCTTAAAATTTCACTTTTAAAATCATGATTATTGATTTGCAATGAAGTATTTGGAACACTTGCACTGCTTTCACTTATTGAAACATAACAAGGAAGGACATCTTGCATCTCTTTTACTTCTTCATCATCCAAGATATCACAGGGAGAGATTTCATGTATATCTATTTTGTCATTATGCCATGTATCCTTATCTTCATCTCTGATATATTGATCTGCATACATGTTGCTTGTGGGCTGATTACAATCACTATCCTCATTTACACAAGATAAATCTTTATTTTCTGATATACTCTTTCCAGTTATGTGCATAATATTTTGATTTTTCTCAATGGGACAACTGTTATCTACATTTTGAGATACCACATCTCTGGTACAACCACACTGTGCTGATGTATAAACTGGGACAATAGGGGTGTAAGTGCTTTGAAATTCATTTCCAATACTTAATTGCACCTTTCATCAACATTGGGTGTCTTAGGGCAGCAAACTCTTGTAGACAAATAACCCCTGTGCATTTCGTACTTTTGATTATTTTCAATATCTATGGCAATCTTATATGCTTGATGAAGTGTTGCAGGCTCCTTCTCCCTTAAGAGGTAACTCATTTCTTCATCAAATGCACTTAGGTATATAAACAGACATAATGAATCATTTGGTCTTATACTTTCCAGTTCAATATCCTTTATTGCTTTTGAAAATCTGAGGTTGAATGCAAGAACCAATTCATCTTCCCCTTTCTGGATGTCCATAAATTTTTTTATCACTAAACTTGGGTCAATTCTCTCACCAAATTGCTCCATGAACACTGCTTTGAACTTCTCCCAAGAAAAGATAGAGCATACTGGTAAATAAGAGAACCAATCTCTTGCATCTCCTTTCAGGGACTGAACAAATAGTTTCATGACAAGATCCTCAAAATCAAGTTCATAGTCTCCCATCACATCAACAAACTCTTGCAAATGCCTACTTGTTGATTCAGACCTACTACCACTAAACTTTGGTATTTTACTTATGATTTTAGGTGGTACATGATTTGGGAAACCAAAGATATTGCAGAAATTTATGGCCTTATACCTTTGACTGTTGAAATTTCTTTGATGACATGACAGGGGCTACACACTATGCATTGCTGCATTTGGGCCCACACAGGGATGCATGGGTTGGTGATACATTTTCTTACACCTTACAAGCCTTTTCATATTAACTTTGCAGTTACACAGGGCAACTCAAACTCCTTTTACAACAATGATCTTAAGCCTTTACAATGCAAATTTCTATTTCGTCTTGCTTAAGATCCTCTAAATGAGTTTCTTAAAAAATATTGCATACTTCTTTTCAAAATACATATTACAATCTCAGTAACGCAAAAGTATGCAAGCCTGTCACCACTATTTTCTTTCCTTAGTGCTTGGTTTCACTTAATAGGGAACCAAAAATTTTCTAGACTTTCAAATATTAGTTTTCCTACACAAGCTTATCCTTCTTGAAAACCAAAGTATGAAAAACTACCTGGATATGTTGTAGCTGCTAACCCTTCTTCCTGACTGAGAATATGCAAATCTAGCACTTCTTTGTATCTTTTATCAGGTTCTTCGTACACAAAGTCACCACCTCCTAGCAAAGGACTGATATGCAAGTAGCATGAGGCTCCTTACAACCTTTCTTTCATTCTGGGTTCTCCTCAACAATAGAGTCACTTGAAACTTCTTCAAATATGCTGCAACAAAACTTGTCCAAGTCTGAAACCTTCAATATCTGAAACAAATATTCAGATTCATTAAATTATTTGACTCTTTTCTCATAGATTTATCATTGTCCTGAGTAGAGTTGCCATTTCATGTTGGTTCCATAATCTCCATACATCAAACTCTAAAGTTTTGCCACTTCTTATGCTCAAGTTCAATGGAAGACTTGGCCAACAGAGTGGGAAATTGTCTCTTATCTCCCCTTCACTTCAGGTTCTGCTGCACCTAGGGGTTATCCCTCATTCACAAACAATAAATATAGCTTTTCATTTCCAGGCAGAATGCTCTCATAGATGTACCAAGATTTATAAGATAAACCCTAGATTGGCAATATTCTTGGATTGTCTAACTAGTTAAATCTGGGAACATGCAAGACCCTAACCTAAAACAAAATAAAACATAAAATGGCTTGTTTCAAATGATTTATCTTTAAATTTGGTTTTCTTCTAGACCTTTGGGCAAGTAAATCCTAGACCAGTGCTTTATCAGGGCAACAGAGTCATATCCATCAATGCAAATGTTTCCCTTTCGACATCAAGACTTCAAATCCATAAGGTATACTTGTATCACTATCTTGCAATACCACACCCAAGAAAGAGTATTTCCTACAACTCTACTTACAGATCCTTAAATGAATACACAGTCCTCCATATTTCACCTAAAGCAATTTAATTTATTCCTTGAATGAAATCAAGAAATAAAATATACAGCTCGGGAAATCTGAATAGATAAACACACAGACCCTTGGTCTTCTGTTTAAAAGGAAAATGCATACATCCAGGGAGATAGTTGCAAAAAATACACACACAAAGTGTTACTCATTTAATGCAATCTGGAGTGAAATAATGTCAATCAGGAATTTATACATTTACAGAATAGAAAATACCTCTACACCCAGACACAAGAGTCAAATCTGCAAAAAATACTCCCCAAAGAGTGGATACCTTGTATCCAAAGCCCAGAATAATGCCTTAAAATGTAATAGCATGATCTCTTATAGAAACAAGAGCATGTTGCCCTAAAAATTAATTATACCTTGGCAGTAGGTGAGTTTTCAAATTGCAAGCTTCAGCCATTGAGCCTGAGAAATTATAAAATATATAAAAAAGAGGAGAAAACAAAATACAATATAAAATGATTTTAATCTATTTTCCCTCTTTTTTGACTTTTCACATTATTTTCATTGCAACTGTTGTGCATTTATGCTTCCATCTTCTCCTTGATGAAATCCAATTTTAAAGAGCATGGAGATCAAATATGAACAACTTGCAATCTAATTTTGCCCAATTCATCATTTTCTGGGTCATTTTGTGAATGCCTGGCATTTTTCATCCTTCCGGAAACCAAAAATCATTGCAAACGTGGTTAAAATCCTTGCCAATGTATTAGGAATGGTCATAGGGCAATTTTACAGCCTGGAACAACAAATCCAAGCCAACTAGAGCCCCAAAAAATGCCTGAAACCAAAAAACGTGAACAACAGCTTTGCCTGCAACCCAATCTACTCGGAGCTGTTCAAAACCTAGAAAAATCGCCATAATGGTGAAGGGAACATCAATATTTACCTTGCACAGGAGAAAGAAGGTCAAAAAATGCCTGCAAATGGGCATTTCGTACCTTCGCAGGCATCTTAGGGAAGGCTACAAAGAGGTGTGCAATGCTGCGAAATGTAGCAAAGCACCCTCATTTCTTACTAACTTTATAAACTAAAGTTTACAATAGCCCTTTTATAATATTTGCCCTCTAAAATATTTCACTTAAACAATTAAAAATGCCAATTAATATTTTTCTTTTAAAAATTGCATTTCAACATTAAACTTTTGGCAAATATTAAATTACTCTTCCCGGGCAAACGATGCAATGGACAAATCGGACATCCGATGATTGCGGAAATTTGCATAGGGGTATTATCAATTATTTCAAGAAAACTGATTTCCTTAGAATCCGCATCGCTAAATGAATTCAGGGACTTCTTGTAGGAGTCAAGGCAACACTGAGAGGGGGGGGTGAATCAGTGTTGTGTGAAATTTCTAATCTTTTTAAAAACTTTAACTTGCAGAGTACAAGGAGAGAGAGCTATCATTGATTTCTCAAATTCATGTGCACATAACTGAGAATGAAAAACAAAAACTCATGAGTAAAACATACAACCACAGAAAGAAGATCAAGACACAAGAATTGCACAAGTGGAAAACCCTCCAAGGGTAGAAAAACCACTCCAGAATTGCCTCACTGGCTTAACTGAAAAAACATGCCTCACTGGCAATACAAATTGTCTCACTGACAAATATCAAGGTCACACTGACCTATAAGCCTCACTGGCTAATACAATGCCTCACTGGCAAACCAAATCACCAATAGAAGTTGTAAACCAAATCAGAGGGATACTCTGTTTCCATTCAATTCTCAATACCTTCACACCTGCATAACAATCCAGCTGATTATCTCTGAATTACAAACCCAGTATCATCTTATCATAATTCTTTTCTCTTCAAAAGGTTTTATTAGAAAATGTCTTCATATCTCTGTTCAATTCCATACACAAACATTCTGTTAATGTGAAGCCAATAAATATGAGATCCTTCTCAACTTTCTGCAAAATCATTTTTATCTTTTTACGACCTTTCATATTCACTGCACAAAACAATTCATATTATTTCCAAACAGAATACATTATTCTCTTTTAATCTGCAAGAAACAAAATAAAAAGACTCTCCAATTTGAAGCTTCCCACAAAAATCCATCTGCAAAATCTTTTCATATTCCTTCAATAAAATTATCTCCTCAAAAAGAGTTTTCCAAGAAAACATCTTAGACTTTTCACCTGTAAGATGCCTTCAATCAATCTGCAAAACAAATCATATTTATTTTTGCACCAATCTGCCCTATTCTCAAACAAAACTCTTAAACTTCATCCCAAAAAAATATATATCTTCAAAAGACAATCTCCTGCAATAAAAATCTTTTTACAACTCCAAACATCCATTCAAATTCCCATAAAAAATATCTTGAATCAATTTCTTTTTCTTCTCTCAAAAAATCATCTTAAAAGATGCTTCATATTCCTGCAAAAATAAATCATCTCTCCATCTATCTTGAATAATCTTCTTCTAAAAAAAAAACTTCAAACACCATTAGCTCATACCAAAACTCTCTATACTTTTCTAGTTCATCTCTCTGCACATTAATCTTATTTCTGTCAAAAAAAAAATCTTCACAAAACAAAATAGTCACCTTAAAAATTAATTACCTTCAAGAAAAAAACATTCTCTATATATTACTGACCATATCCATATATTTCCATTAAAAAATCAGTCTGTTCATATGCCAAATCCAATCTAATAAAAAAAACTTTCGAAGATCTTTTATATTCCTCTAAAATGGAAGGAGCCTTTCATATTTCTTGGAAGAAATAAGAAACGACCTTAAATTATGGCTTTTGCTCCAAACAGCCCGTCAAAATTAGAAACCTGAGCCATCCGTTGGTGTACACTTTCCATTTTAAATCTTATCCTTCCGATTTAAAAGACCCGCCACCTGTCTTTTAAACCATAGCCATTGATAAGCTTTTTCCCGCCTAATGTTTTGACCCTTCACCGATTAACCGGACACCTAATGAATGGGGCCGGTCACAATAACGATATCACACCCTTAACATTGTCACTTAAGTGACCCTTACCATTCTGACCGGTCAACTGATAAATAAAACATAAAGTGTTTGACGTGTAACCAAGGGTTTTATAAAAGATAACATAGGTTCATTTAGATCTATTTATAAAAGATAACATAGGTTCATTTAGATCTATGAAACAAGATTTCTTTTAGGTCTTTGATACTTCGGTTTGTTTAGGATTTAGAACATAGAAAGTGTCTGATCAGGGAATTTGTAAAGAAAGAAACCAGTCATTACACATGAACAATTGTAGATGAATATTAAAGTAGAGACCTAGTTTAGACTTAGGGTTTTCAAAAATACTAATGACATAACACAAACTTGTGACCCTTGATGAAACCCTAAGAGCATATTTTGGCTCAAAGAAGATATTTCACTAACAAAGACATTACATATGACAATTAGAGAATTAGCCCTCATCAATATGCTTTTGAATGTCAAACCATCACTAAGATCTGGAACAGGCTAGAAAACCAAATCACCTCAAATGTGAAACAATGAAGAGCAATTTGTCACTATATGTGTCACTTGTCACTATATGTGTCACTTGTCACTATAACATCATAAGCCACCTGTAATGATCTTACCAACAGAGATGAACACCATATGAATACTGAGATCATACCATACCTCCAAACTACTGTGATTACAACAAGCCACAATCAAGATTACTCATGATGCCAACCTATGCCATTTTTACTGAAAGCATGAACATGCATTCTTAACAAGATCCTATATCTGATTTCAACTGAACCACTTATCCTGATTGAGTGAACTATTCCTAATAGATTCCTTCCATAAGTGAATAACAGTGAAATGCATGATCATTAACAACCTTTTGACATCAATGACAAACTATTACCATCAATCTCCCCCTTTGTCATTGATGGCAAAACCATCTGATTGCAATTTTTCTTTCTCCCCCTTTTTGACATCTGATGACAAAGACTTATCATCCTTCATATCAAAATACCACTTAAGGCACTGATTATTTTTGCAATTTGCTGTCCAAAACTTTTCTTGAGAACTCTGAGCTCTTTCCATGTTCATCTGCATATTGAACAGCCATAAAAACCTGAGAGCAACAAGACATCAATCAATCATGTAAGGTATATCAAACCAAGCACCAAACCACTGTTACAAGCTGCCCATAGATTGTACTATACCACTTCTAATCACAACACAAATTTGTAGATGAAGATGAAACATAGACATCAATAAGATTCTCTGATTACTTCCTTTAACAAACTCCTGAAACAACACTTATTGACCTGAAATAACAAATCTTCAAGATTTCCCATGTGATAAAGTTCACAAACAATCACTGCTCAGAAATACCATTGGTAAATACTGACAAGAATAACCAACATAACTCAATTCAACTCAGCACTTCCTGAAATAGTCCTGAAGAAACATATCAACTTGAAGTATACCATCCATTTACTGACAATCAACCTTCTGAACATATACCAATACTCTTTGATAAACAGATTTGCAGGCAAAAATCATGAAGACTCCTCATCACACAGTTCCCAACTCAAGATGACATGATGACCACTTTTGATAAGACCTTTTCAAATCTCCCATGACAGAGACAACTCAATCCTCTGATTAGCTCCCCCTGAGAACAACTCCACTTAAAGATGTTATAGCAAGATCATAATCATTATAATCATATTGAATTATGAACACTTTGAAGGCATAAACTCTTGTTAACCTTTGAACAAGTAATGATTTATGATGATACCAATCCTGAAGCCGACATATGACAAACCTTTTGAACATTACCATCTACTATTGCTGATTTTAACTTCCTCTGATGAAATGCAGGATATCACCAACAATGTCATAGCTTGAAGAACTCTGTCTGATATAACCACATCTACAATCCACAAGAACAAAACTCCTTCCTCTTGACTAAAACAGCCCATCAAGATTGCACAACCTTCACCATCAAGCTCTTCCTGTAACACCACTTTGCAAAACCAAATCCAGGTGAGAGTTTCTTGAGAACATCTTAACAGAAGCAACATGACAACTTAATCATGTAAGTATCAAACAATATACAAATAGGATCAATGTCACAACATCATCAAACTCTTTGTGCAGAGAGCTTTTGAACACTTTATATGATCCACTTAAACATGTCACTGATCATGAACACCTAACATACACTGAAACTCAAAAACATCAGAAACTTCATTTCAAACATTTCAGGCAAGCATGATAAACAAAACAAGATCAACTGATCTCCTCCTGTAACTTCTTGGGGATAAAAGATAGAGCAAGAGCAACTCCCCCTCACATTGTGCTATCTGTTATGCAACAGATGAAATGACTTGTGCAAGATGCACAAGCTTAGTATTTGACTTCTCTTGACTATGTTTCTGCTTCCAAATCTTAACAGGCTCTTTCTTCCTCCAAACCTTTTCTATCTTTTTCTTTTCCCAACCTTTCAAAGTAGGTGGAGCTCTCCTGCAACTGTGTGCTTTATGACCAGGAGAGTTGCAATTATAACAAATTATGTTGTAATCAAAATCAATTGACTGATGATACCTTTGATCACTCATATTAAGCTTCCATGAAGGATCACACACTCTGTTCATTTTGCAGCTTCTTTGAATATGTCCAACATTATTGCACTTGTAACATACAAGGTTAGTATTCCTTTTGCAATCAACTGCTTTATGCCCAAAATGATTACAAGTATAACAGTAACCATTAAATGAATAGTTATACCTGTACATGTAAGCTTGTCTTATAGATGTAGGTTTTCTAAAATTTCTTCTATGCACAAATTCATCTCTCATTTTCTGTTCAGCTTCACTCTTCCTTTTTCTTTCTGTGGCAACATGACTGAAATCAATTTTACTTCTAGGAGTCTCTCTAGCTTTGGAACATTCCCCTTCTTCAGTACTCTTTTCAAATAGCAGATTCTTGTGCAACTTAGAGGAAACCTTTTCTAACTCCTTTCTTAAAGAGACTATTTCTGATTCTAGTTTTAGATTTTCAATTCTTCTAACTTCAAGCTCAGATATTGAAACATCTGCTATCCTCTTAGCTTCTTCAATTTCTGTCTTCAATCTAGCAATTAGTTTGTCAGAATCATCAATATATGTCTTTAAAGTTATAATTTGACATTTGGCCTCTTCAAGATCTGTAGATACAATTTCAAGTTTTGAAAGTACATTATCTTTAGATTCTCTTTCTTGCTACAATTGCATCATTAATTTATTGTTCTCCTTCTTATAATTCTTGAGCTCACTCAAAGCATATATGAGCTCTCCTTCCAAATCAAACTCACAATCTTGTTCATTATAATCCTGATCATCATCACTTGTGATGCTAGCTTCTTCTAAATTTGATTGGGATTGAACTTCAACTCCTTAATTGAAAGTCTCTTTTCATTGCTACTTTCTTCACACACCAGAGTGTCCCCTTCTTTATCATTATCTTGATAAATCCTTTTCAATCTCCTCCACATATCCTGAGCTGTAACACAATCCATAACTTTACAAATAACATCATTAGACAGAGCAGATAATATAGCCTTCTTTGCAATATCATTACATTCAAGAGCTTCTTTGTTATTTACAGAAATACCATTTTCAACTGACATTAAAACTTCATATCCTAAGGAGGATAAATATACTTGCATCCTAACATACCAAATTGAAAAATTTGAACCATCAAACTGAGGAACATCTGAAAAAATATTAGATTCAACTTGGACAACATCTTTATCCACTGACTTTATATCAACATCTAGATTTGATATGAAAGATGTCTTTTGAACCTTTTGACTAGAATGAAGCTTGACATTTTTATTCTTATTTCTTCTGCACTTACCCATTGAACTCCACACACAGGACCTACCCAAGCTGATTAAGCTGCAAGAGGGAAACTGGCTCTGATACCAATTGTAGGAGTCAAGGCAACACTGAGAGGGGGGGTGAATCAGTGTTGTGTGAAATTTCTAATCTTTTTAAAAACTTTAACTTGCAAAGTACAAGGAGAGAGAGCTATCATTGATTTCTCAAATTCATGTGCACATAACTGAGAATGAAAAACAAAAACTCATGAGTAAAACATACAACCACAGAAAGAAGATCAAGACACAAGAATCGCATGAGTGGAAAACCCTCCAAGGGTAGAAAAACCACTCCAGAATTGCCTCACTGGCTTAACTGAAAAAACATGCCTCACTGGCAATACAAATTGTCTCACTGACAAATATCAAGGTCACACTGACCTATAAGCCTCACTGGCTAATACAATGCCTCACTGGCAAACCAAATCACCAATAGAAGTTGTAAACCAAATTAGAGGGATACTCTATTTCCATTCAATTCTCAATACCTTCACACCTGCATAACAATTCAGCTAATTATCTCTGAATTACAAACCCAGTATCATCTTATCATTATTCTTTTCTCTTCAAAATGATTTATTAGAAAATGTCTTCATATCTCTATTCAATTCCATACACAAACATTCTGTTAATGTGAAGCCAATAAATATGAGATCCTTCTCAACTTTCTGCAAAATCATTTTTATCTTTTTACGACCTTTCATATTCACTGCACAAAACAATTCATATTATTTCCAAACAGAATACATTATTCTCTTTTAATTTGCAAGAAACAAAATAAAAAGACTCTCCAATTTGAAGCTTCCCACAAAAATCCATCTGCAAAATCTTTTCATATTCCTTCAATAAAATCATCTCCTCAAAAAGAGTTTTCCAAGAAAACATCTTAGACTTTTCACCTGTAAGATGCCTTCAATCAATCTGCAAAAAAAATAATATTTATTTTTGCACCAATCTGCCCTATTCTCAAACAAAACTCTTAAACTTCATCCCAAAAAAAAATATATCTTCAAAAGACAATCTCCTGCAATAAAAATCTTTTTACAACTCCAAACATCCATTCAAATTCCCATAAAAAATATCTTGAATCAATTTCTTTTTCTTCTCTCAAAAAATCATCTTAAAAGATGCTTCATATTCCTGCAAAAATAAATCATCTCTCCATCTATCTTGAATAATCTTCTTCTAAAAAAAAAACTTCAAACACCATTAGCTCATACCAAAACTCTCTATACTTTTCTAGTTCATCTCTCTGCACATTAATCTTATTTCTGTCAAAAAAAAAATCTTCACAAAACAAAATAGTCACCTTAAAAATTAATTACCTTCAAGAAAAAAACATTCTTTATATATTACTGACCATATCCATATATTTCCATTAAAAAATCAGTCTGTTCATATGCCAAATCCAATCTAATAAAAAAAACTTTCGAAGATCTTTTATATTCCTCTAAAATGGAAGGAGCCTTTCATATTTCTTGGAAGAAATAAGAAACGACCTTAAATTATGGCTTTTGCTCCAAACAGCCCGTCAAAATTAGAAACCTGAGCCATCCGTTGGTGTACACTTTCCATTTTAAATCTTATCCTTCCGATTTAAAAGACCCGCCACCTATCTTTTAAACCATAGCCATTGATAAGCTTTTTCCCGCCTAATGTTTTGACCCTTCACCGATTAACCGGACACCTAATGAACGGGGCCGGTCACAATAACGATATCACACCCTTAACATTGTCACTTAAGTGACCCTTACCATTCTGACCGGTCAACTGATAAATAAAACATAAAGTGTTTGATGTGTAACCAAGGGTTTTATAAAAGATAACATAGGTTCATTTAGATCTATGAAACAAGATTTCTTTTAGGTCTTTGATACTTAGGTTTGTTTAGGATTTAGAACATAGAAAGTGTCTGATCAGGGAATTTGTAAAGAAAGAAACCAGTCATTACACATGAACAGTTGTAGATGAATATTAAAGTAGAGACCTAGTTTAGACTTAGGGTTTTCAAAAATACTAATGACATAACACAAACTTGTGACCCTTGATGAAACCCTAAGAGCATAGTTTGGCTCAAAGAAGACATTTCACTAACAAAGACATTACATATGACAATTAGAGAATTAGCCCTCATCAATATGCTTTTGAATGTCAAACCATCACTAAGATCTTGAACAGGCTAGAAAACCAAATCACCTCAAATGTGAAACAATGAAGAGCAATTTGTCACTATATGTGTCACTTGTCACTATATGTGTCACTTGTCACTATTACATCATAAGCCACCTATAAGGATCTTACCAACAGAGATGAACACCATATGAATACTGAGATCATACCATACCTCCAAACTACTGTGATTACAACAAGCCACAATCAAGATTACTCATGATGCCAACCTATGCCATTTTTACTGAAAGCATGAACATGCATTCTTAACAAGATCCTATATCTGATTTCAACTGAACCACTTATCTTGATTGAGTGAACTATTCCTAATAGATTCCTTCCATAAGTGAATAACAGTGAAATGCATGATCATTAACAACCTTTTGACATCAATGACAAACTATTACCATCACTTCCTTTGTAGACCGACTCGCCGGATGCCTTTGCTGTAACTGGAATGCACTGAAATAATGCATCATATGGTCTTTGGTTTTGATGAAATTGAAACTAGATATGTTTGAGACCAAATCGAGAAATGGGTCGCCCTCAGAATTGCAAGATTTGAAACTTTTTGGAACACCAAATCTAGCCTGGTCAAAGTTAGGAAAGAATTTATTAGCCCATCAAAACTCATCTTGGAAGCACAAAACTGAGTAGGCATGTTATCAAATGTACCAAAAAACCTCCCACCAAATGGATTTGCAAGGTGATGCCTAGGATACAAAATTTTAATCAGTGAAGATGAGCCTCGAGGTAGATTGAGCAACATGCTAACCTAGCCTTTGTCGACACTTCGAAAGGATTTAAGCACTTCAAATTCTCAAAATTTGAAGGTGCTAACAAATGTGTATTGGAGAGAAGCCATACATACTGCTATCTACATTCAAAACAAAGTTCAAGTCAAAGGTAATGATACTAAAACTCCTTATGAATTGTGGCATGGAAGAGTTCCTACACTGAAATATTTCAAAGTTTTTGGAAGCAAATGTTATATCAGAAGAGAAGAAGAGTTAGGCAAGTTTGATACTAGGTGTGATGAAGGAATTTTCCTTGGATACTCTACTAAGAGTAAGGCCTATCAGTGCTACAATAAGAGATTTAGAAAGATCATTGAGAGTGCTAATGTGAAGGTTGATGAAGATAGGGAAAGAATATTAGATCTGAGTGGCTATGAATCAGATGAACCTGCTATTACAGTAAATGAAGAAAAATTTGAACAACAAAACAATCAAATTGAGGAAGAAAAGGCTCCAGAAAGTGTTGTTAAGACTCCTAGGTATGTAAGGATTAATAATTCTAAAGATCAAATTATTGGTGATAAATCCAAAGGGGTATTGACAAGGAAAAAAGTTGTAGAAGAATAGATGAACTATTGTTTACTTTCAAAGATTGAACCTAAAACTGTAAGTGAAGCTTGCAAAGATTAAAATTGGGTAAAGAATATGGAAGAAGAGATGATGCAGATAGAGAAGAATCAAACTTGGGAATTGGTTCCTAGACTTGCTGATAAGAATGTGATTGGAACTAAATGGGTTTTCAAAAATAAAATGAATGAAAATGGAGAAGTAGTAAGAAACAAAGAAAGACTGGTATGCAAAGGATATTCTCAGGTTGAAGGTATAGATTTTGAGGAGACTTATGCTCCTATGGAAAGGATTGAAGCAATGAGAATGTTTCTAACATTTGCAACACACAAAGATTTCGAAGTATACTAGATGGATGTGAAGTTTACATTCTTGAATGGAGAGTTGGAAGAAGAGGTCTACATTGAACAACCAGAAGGATTTTAGTTATCAGACCAAGGTGACATGGTGTGCAGATTGAAGAAAGCCTTGTATGGACTAAAGCAAGCCCCTAGAGCCTGGTATGCAAGGCTGGATAAGTATTTGTTGCAATTAGGGTTCAGTAAAGGTACTGCAGACAATAATCTCTATTTCAAAATCATTGATGATCAAATTCTAATTGTTGTAGTCTTTGTTGATGATATTATCTTTGGAGGCAATGAAGGTATGTGTAAGAAATTTGTAGAGGAAATGCAAAAAAAGTTTGAGATGTCTATGTTTGGTGAAATGAATTTCTTTCTAGGACTACAGATTACTCAATCAGAAAAAGGAATTTTCATTTCTCGGTCCAAGTATGTGAAAGAGTTGTTGAAGAAGTTTGGAATGGAGGATTTTAAGATAGTATGTACCCCTATGGTAACTGGTTACAAGCTTAGCAAGAATGATGAATACCTAAGATTGACCATAAAAAGTATAGGTCTATGATTGGAGGACTACTTTACCTAACCTATATCAAACCAAATGTAATGCATGTAGTTTGACTTGTGGCAAGATTTCAAGAAGATCCTAGAGAGTCACATGTGTTGGCAGTTAGGAGGATAATGAGATATTTAAAAGGCACTTTAGACTATGGAATGTGGTATCCTAAAGATACTGAATTCACTCTTAGTGCTTACACAGATGCAGATTGGGATAGAGATGTTGATGACAGAAAAAGTACAAGTGGAGGTGCTATCTTCTTGGGTAACAGATTGGTTTCATGGCTGAGCAAGAAGCAAGATTCAATTTCTTTGTCTACTGCAGAAGAAGAATATACTGTTGTAACATGTTGTTGTACTCAAGTGCTATGGATGAAAAACATATTGAAGGATATAAGAGTTGTGTGTGGAAAACTAATTTTAATCTTTTGTGATAATACAAGTTCTATAAACATTTCAAAGAATCCAGTGATGCACTTAAGAACAAAGCATATATTAATAAGGTATCACTTTCTAAGAGAAAAGGTAACAGAGAATAAAGTAAAGATAGTATATGTGTCTACAAAGGATCAGATTGCATATATTTTCACAAAGCATCTACCTAAGGATACTTTTGAGTATCTCAGGGAGAAGCTAGGGGTTATTACCCCTCCTCTAAATTAAAGATGCATAGAAAGTGCATCAATCCAGTGGTACCCAAAGCCTCATTTTTTTATCTGGATTGATGTTTTGAAGGCTACCTCTTAGGGGGAGTAGGTAGATGTTGCTAATATGAGTTCCTAATAAAGAGTAGTAAGTGTTGCAGTGTTGCTAACATGGGGAGTAGTGCAGTGATAGTAAGATCTAAATTGAGTCTTGATAACTAAAGAGAGAGAAAAGGTCAAGCACCCTTTACCATTGATGTCAAAGGGGGAGAGAAGTTCATGTGAAAAACTTAAGGAGAGAGATTCTGAGAAAGTTGTAGCTAGAGAAAGCATAAAGTAAGGGGGAGCAAAGAAGCAAAGCGAGTTTGTTTGTCTTGATGGTTTTTCACATCATGTGTTGACATCAATGACAAAGGGGGAGATTGTTGCAAGTATGAGCAGTAAATGTTTTCATTGAGGTCAAAACCTAAGGTCAGCACCTAAGGAAGTTATTTAGATGAGTTTGAGCAAGTGTTTGAGAAGTTAGTGTAATTGCAGAATTGTTCTCTCCCTAAACAGTGCAGTATTTTTATCTGCATATCCTGTAGAATAAATATATTTATCTGGGGTTTGAAATTTATGTTAAGGGGTGTCATTAGTTTCTATGTCTCAAGTTTGAGCCTCTGATATGGAGATTTGAGTGAGTTCTGTTCACTAGATTAAAAACTATTTTTCTGAGTATTCAATGGTGACAGGGAGAATGTATTATGCTATGCATCTCTCTGCATTCAAGTTTTATAGTTTGCGGTTCTAAGATTAAGTTTGGGATGATGTTATGTGCCTTCAGTTGAAGTGGTTCATGATTTGGTGCTCTACAAGTGATCTTTCCTTTATGACAGTGGTTGATAGTAATGTTTAAGTGGTTCAGTTTGAATAATCTTTTGGATAAAATGTTTGGGGGTTGTGTGGAAGTTCTTGTTGATTGTAATGTGCTTGTGGATGTCTCTAGATCATGTTCCTACTTTTTTATTGGTCTACAAATCATAATTCAGATTGTGGTTGAAGCGTGTTCCTAAAGGTCTTAGTGTTAACACTAGTTTTGGCTGACCTGGTTGTTTTCACTACTTGCGATTATGCTTTGGAGTTTGTGATAGCATGTTGTTGCGTGGGAGATTGCATTTGAGTCCCTGCTAAGGTGTGGTGTGGTCCTCATTCATTCCTTTCCACCACTAGAATGTTTAGGTCTAGACCTAATTTGAATATTGGCTAAGTTTATTGTTTGTACCAACCTTGAAGATTGTTTCCAAGACTGCGAATGTATAAATATGAATTAAACTATCGAGAAATCTAGTGAAGTTGTTGAGATAGATGAAATGGCTGCATGAGAAGCATCATTTGTTATAGGTGCGATCCAGATGAGTTTGTGAGTGTGCAAGTGAGTAGAAAAGAATATATTTTTGATGCAGAAAATTTGTGAAGGATTCAGTCGAGTTTGTGGTGGATCCTTGGTTGCTATGAGACTCATTCTCATTGTAACTATCTTCTTCTATCTTCTTCTACTTCTAGCAGTGAGCCCCTTTTGGTAGTGAGCCTCTTCTTTTGCTAGTGAGCCTCTTCTCTTGGCAATGAGCCCCTTCTTTTTGCAATGAGCATTTTAGGCAGTAAGCCCTAAGGTAGTGAGCCTTGTTGTAAATTTTGATATATCATTTATATTGTGAGTTAATCCTCACCGTGGTTTTTCCCTCCTTGGGTTTTTCGCATTAAAAATTTGGTGTCTCATGTGTCTCATGTGTGAATGTGCTTAAGTTTCTAATTTCATGCTTTCATGGTTAAATCATAATAACAGTGATTAAGTGGTTGATGTGTTGATGCTTATAAGAAGTTAAGTTTTGGTTACAACTGATTCACCCCCCCCGCCTCTCAGTTGTCTTGTGCATTTCAACATGTTAGTCTAGAAATAAAAGTAGTAATAGAGGAAATCTAATATGGTGAGAAGAATTTTATGAAGAGAAAGGCAAATTCAAAAGAATATGGGTAATCATATGACCCCTCCTATTGTTTCTTGATATTTAGGGAGGTAAGAATTGGAAAAGAATTTGTCATTTCAAAATTTGGAAGAAAACACTCTCTAAAGGGTTATTTTAGGAAATAAAAATACAATGAAAAGCACATGATGAAGAAGAGGGTAGAACCTGGACTCACATGGAAGAAAAAAGACAAAAATTTGAGCTTGTGGCCAAAATTTAGCAGCATTTCCATGAAGGAGGTGCTAGATTTTGTTAAATTTTTCTCTATAAATATGATTTTTTTGAAATCTTTACTATTCATTTTTACTATTGTCTTTAGAAAATTTTGAGAACCCAAAGCACCTTGAGAGACAAAATGTCATGCTAAGGAGACTTATATCATCCCATATCGGACTAGCTCAAGGAGAAAGTCAAGTAGGACATCTATCTTAGAGGTAAGATAAATATTTTTTTGGTCATTTTTAAAGTTTTTATGGCCTTGTGGGACTTGTCAGTCGCATAGGCATCTATGGATCACACAGGTGTCCAAGGTACATGCTAGTGTCCACCATGCATGCTGGGGTCCTAAGGACATGTTAGCATATAGCATGGGTGTTAGGGTCTAAAGGATGTGCTAGCGTCCTTAAGAAGTTAGAAATTTTTGAAATGTTTTAGATTAGAATTTTTGTGACTTGTAATATAATTTTGATAGAATTTTGTGTTTGTTTGATTTATACGTGCTATTGGTAGGTAGTGATCATGCTCATTTGATGAGTGATGATAGTCACTGTGGCCATGTGTGTTATATAGGATGGTTGGAAGGTACATTTTCATGGAGAACTCATCCACACTATTAGAGCAATGGAGGAGAGTTAGAATATCTTTGCTTGGGATGTAACATGCTAGCACACCTCTACCATGACATGGGATGATATATGTAGTATGAGGGGGATAGCCAAATAACTTTCACCTCTATAGGTGTGGGCTCTAGAGCACATTCATTGTACTTAGCCATTGGGATTTCCCACTATGATCACATGGGACATGCCGAGGGCACACAAATATATGCATTACGGAGGCCTTGGAAGTTTGGTGACTTATTTTGGATGCCAAATTTTGATCATTTTCCCAACACTAATTTTTTATGGAATCCCTATAGATGGATAAGGGGAGGGGCAAGGAGCATGTTCTATCTAGTGTGAATGTAGAGAGACAAGTGGTTCATTGGTCACTTGGAGCACATGATCATGCCCTTCCACTATGATAGGGTGTGGTGATAGTTTGGGTAGGTAGAGGATGTGCCTATAGGTGTACTAACCTATTTGAGGTTACACCACAATGCCATGAGGCCTAGAGATCTTCCTCACCCCACCATCATAGATATTTCTCTCAATGATGATGAGGACAAGGCATAGGATGTAGTCCTATTTTAGACAAAAATAATGTGGGAGTTAAACGGTGGTTCATTGCATGGTGGCAAGGAGTACACCTAGCACCGATATATGTAGTAGATGCTCTTGCCAAGGATCCAAGGCCATAGGAAGGTGGTGAGTACTTAGGGGAGGGTTAAGGAAAGGAGAAGGAGAAGGTTGCATAGACATAGCCAATAGTGTAATTATGGAAACAAGATGAGGGTGCACCTACTATATGGAGAGACCTAGGACTTGATCCTAAGTGGCATAACCAAGGGCCACAACAAGGGTACAAAGAGGAGAGTCAAGTAGTGTAGGTACGACAAAAATCTTAGGAGCCTTGAGTATAAAAATAATGATTGTGACATTTCAACCCTCATGGATCTTGATTGGAAAACCAAGGACCTATGTATAAAAGTTATTATTTTTTATGCAACATTTTATTTATGTAGAATATTAGATGCACTATTTATTATTTATTATTTGTATTATGATGTGTAAATGATAAAGAATTGTTTTTATTTTTGCAATGTGTGTTTGAGACTAGCTCAACTATATTAGTCCCCATGGTGCAACTAGAGTAGGGGTGTGGGCTAGTTACATGCCATGATAGACTGTAGGGAGGCACTTGGAGATATTTTATCCCATTGCACAACTTAGAGTGACATGTGAGGAGTGCAAGTTTAGTGGAGATCAAGTGGCTACATAGGCCTTATTTATCATTGTGGAGTGGGACTAGGATGTTGCCTAGGTCACATCACTCACTACAGAGCAAGACTAGGCAGAAGTGAGGGCTCAAAGGGTAGAGGTTGATGCATAGAGCCTAACAAGAGAGTGTGATGTACTATAGAGCTATCTTGATTAGGATATGGCAAAGGCACAAATGGCTTAGGTGGTGCGATCCATAAATATAAATTAGTTGCAGATACATGCATTTATGAGATAGATAGAGAGACAACACACTCAAATAGAGGTGCTATAGTAGAGAAAGATACAACTTATAGTAGAGGCAATAGAGTTTAGAGGAGTTGTGTGAGGTTTATAGGATCACAATGGGTCATGCACCCACTCATGATCTATCACCTCTAAGAGGTAGCTACAACCAACACTACCACAACCTGATGAGCTAGTAGGGCCATAGGGGTTTGGAAGCCATGATCTATTGTGATGTAAATGTTTGTATCTATATTTATAGACACCACATTTTGTTATAGTGGTGGAGTTTTTTTTGTAAATGATGTATTCAATGAAACTTTGAGATGACATTATATATATATATATATATATATATATATATATATATATATATATATATATATATATATATATATATATATATACACACACACACACACACACACACCCAAAGATTCAACTCAAATCAAGGAATGGAGAAATGTACAAATTAGATCTAGATTGTTGGGATATATGGAGTCAAGTTCAATCAAGACTTTAGTTAATTGTCAATTTTTATATAGAAACATGACATGTATACATTACTCATGAATCTAAAATAGAAAAAAATACACTTTTCACCCTTATAAATAAATAAATTTAATAATTAAAAAATTATTAGACTTTTTTATAATATTAAAATTTTATGTAAATATATTTTATTTAAAAAAAATAATATAATTAAAGATGAGGTTATGTCCTTTATAAATCTTATTTAAAAAAGTGAAGGCTTTATATATATATGTTTTAAGTGTACTTATGTGTTATGAGATGTTTACATTTGATGTGGATGTTGTAGTTGAAATGCATGTTTATAATGTTTTTGATTATGATATAGAGATTCCTGAAATTGTTTAATTAAATGTAATAAACACTCTATCAAATAAAATAGAATAAATATAATTAATTAATCATTTACAGAATTAATTAATTGACATGATAAAAAATAATTTACTTAAAAGAAATAATAGAAATAAATTAAATGGTAGTTTCCAATTTTTAAGATTACAATGAAAAACCAAAGACACTTGAGATTGTGTCAAGGAGAAACAACAAGCATGTGCTCAAATGTAAGGTGTGGAAAGCACCTAACAAATGGATGCATTGTGTTTTAAGAAAGAAGATCTTATATTCACTCAGAATATAAAATACCAAGAAAATTGTAGTGCCTAGAAATGGTGCCCATGATGAAATGATATAAGATAAACAATGGTTGTCATCTAAAGATAGCCACACTATACAAATGTCTCATACAATGGAGGAGAAAATTGAATTATGCATGGAAGCAACAAAGATAAGAATTATTAATAGATTTCTTAAGAGGTTTGTCATCAACTGTAGAGAGGCCATAAGTCCCAAAACTATAAGTGAAAGTGACTATGAAAGGTACCAACCAATTAGGACTAAATTTTCCTTTGGTTTTAGCTAGGGCATTTACATTATGTTGGTTCTCTTAGTGGACTAAATCACTAATTTTAAAGGAAAAAGAAAAACACCCTAATTGTATGTTATATTGAGAGACTTTTGATAGGCTTGCTGATGCTCTAAAGAATTTATTCAATGCTTGTTGAGAATTTCAAGCTCTTGCAAATGATGCTCATGATAAGTATTATCATCAACAAGCCCTTGAAGTGAGACACACAAGGATGGGATCTCGAGCTCCAATGACATGATAACATTGGCACCATAGATGAGTTTGTCTGAGGTTGTACCAGTATCCATATAATTACTTGTACGATAGGCTAATAATGAATAATAAATTTGAGTGTGCAAATCCTTGTGTTTGTTAACGGTTTTATGCACAATTTGCTCAATTATTTTTTAGAAGCCTCAACTTGATTGTTATATTGAGGATAATAAGGTTCAAAAAAATATTTTCAAATGTGGAATTTTTGAAGGAATTACTCCACATCCTTGTTCTTAAATGGTGTACCATTATCAAATACAAAGGATAGAGGTAATCCAAATCACTAAATTATATTATTGAGTAAAAATTTGTAAATTACTTCAATAGTAATGGAGCAGAGGGGAACAAGCTCAACCCACTTTGTAAAGTAATCCATAGGAGTGATGATTAAATTATGTCCTTGACAAGATGGTAGAGAAATTTTTCCAATAAAATCTAAACCCCAAATAAAGAATGGCAAATGGGATGTTTGAGATTGGAGCTCCTATGCAGGATCACAAATTAGATTACTGTGTTGTTGACATTGTAGGCATTTCTTGACAAAGTCAAAGGAATCTTATTCCATCTTTTGCCAATAGTAGCCCATATAGACAAGCTTTTAAACTAATGATCTTCACCCAAAATGACCTCCATATGTACTAGAATGGGCCTCTTGGAGGGCAACTAGGATTTCAAACTTTATTAAGCAACGAAGGAGGCTATTGTAACCTCATCGATATAAGACATTATAAAGTATAATATAACTCACTACAATCTTATGAATATGAGTGTGAGTGCTTTTAGAAAAATTATTTGGGAATGTACCATCTTCCAAATAGTTGTATATATAAGAGTATCATTCCTCCAAATTGATGGTGTAGTAGAAGAGGGTGTTAGAAGAAGAACTATACACAATAGCAAGTAAATAGAATCTATGAATAACTAAATGATAATTACCTACCTAATAATCAAAGAGAATATGAGAAGCAACTCTAGCCATTGCATCTACATGATGATTGTCTTTGTGTGGTATAGTATCTATAGAGAAAGAACAAAAATGGAGTGATAAAGCAAGGTCATGATACTAGGAAAGTTTATATTTCTTAGCTTGACAATTACTAGTAACTTACTCTATGATTAGTTGGGAATCATCATAAGTATGAATAGAGTTAATTTTAAGAGAAAGCATCACATGTAAGCTAGCAATAAGGGCTTTGTATTTGGTGATATTATTAGTACAATGAAAGTTTAGATGAAAACAAAGTGGAATTGGTTCTCCTAAAGGAAGGACCAAGACAAGACCAACCCTAGAGCTAGTGTGGAATCTCGTATCCATAAAAGAATAATTCTCAAGGATGATCAACATCTATAGAGAGGATATGGTCATCAGGGAAATCATCAAGATTAGGAAAAGAGAAAGGAGAAGGAGCATTATCCAAATGATCAACTATTGCTTGTCCCTTGATAGATTTTTGAGAAATAATATTTTTGAGAAACACCCTATTAAGTCAACTCTAGAAAAGAGATGTTTTAAAGGATCAAATTTTATTATTACATGCATTTTTTCATGGAGAAGATAATGTTACAACTTATGTGTTGAAAACACTAAGGGTAGACATTTCTTCTTAATTGTTGTGTAGAGAGTTTTGTAATCAAGCAAGGTACAACTAATATAGTACATAGCACATTTCTTTCCCTCATCATCATGTTGAGCCAAAAGAGCAACCACAATATGAGATGAAGCAAAGGTGGAGAATAAGAGGATTTCTTGGAACAATAGGCATTAGAATAGGGGGATTGACCAAATAGCTTTTTAATGTCTTAAAAATCCTTTTGGAATGAAAATAAACATCCTTCTTAAGGAGATGTGTAAAGGGAAGGGTACAATTTGTCAATTGTGAAATAAATCAATGAACTCCCTGAATCTTCCCTTGGAGGCTATGAAGTTGAGAAATATTTTTAGGTGGTGACATGTTGACAATGGCATCAATCTTTTAGTATCAACTTTGATGCCATGATAAGATACGATAAATCCGAGAAGTTTTCCACTATCTACACTATAGACACACTTCTGAAGATTCAAACACATGTTGTATAGATGAAGTTGTTTGAAAATAGACAAAGATTATGTATGCAATCTTGGTGAAGGACAAACTTAGCCAATATATATTGACATGATCTTCAAGGATTTTATGGATGAAGTCATGAATTATGAGGGTCATGGCCCATTGGTAAGTTTCACCAACATTCTTTAGACTGAATGGAATGAATACATAGAAAAATATTCCCCATGGTGCTATAAAAGCCATTTTTATTGATCAAGAGGGTTAATAAGAATTTGGTTATAACACAAGAAGCCATTCATAAAAGAAATAAGTGCATGGCCTCAAGTCAAGTCAACAATCATATCTCTATTGGGAAGTGGAAAATAATCTTTGAGAGAAGCTCTGTTAAGATCATGAAAGTAAATACAAACATGAATGTGACTATCAGGTTTAGCAAGAACTACAATGTCAAAAATACAAGTTGAATAGTAAATGGGGTGGATGAAACCAGCTTTGAAGATATTTTCAATCTCATCCTTGACCATAAGGGCCACCTTGGGATGTATTTTTTATTTTTTTTTATTTTAAGGGTTGTGCATAAAGATATAACACAATGTTATGAGCCACAACCTCATAGTCTATACTAGAAATATCCTTGTATGTCCAAGCAAAGAGGTCTAAAAAATCATGTAAGAGTTGGGAGTAGAAAGACCATTTTTCCAATGAGAGGCATTCTATAATTTGAATAATCTTCTTAGGACCATTTATATCCATAGGGACATCACTAGTATCCCCAAATAGGAGGGTACTATGGTCCTACGGATTAGGAATGGTCGGAAGATCATTAATAATGTGAGGAGATATCAAGAGAATCATCATAAAACATGATAGATTCCCTAAAGAATGCTTGTGTATTGAGATAGTAGGGGAATCCATCATCATCATGATAAGAAGGCAAGTCAACATATACACGAAGAAATTTTTTGAGTGCTTCATCCGTAGAGAAAACATCTAGAGGTGGTATAGGTGACTGATAAAATTTTATGATTAATTTAGGATGTAAGATGGGTAAAGAAGAACTAGTCTATATCAACAAAGTTATGATATAAATGTTTGGAATGGTGATAGGGTCAATAACCAAGACCCATTGTAGAAATATGTGTGGGTTCTAAAGGGATCTTGATACCGTACTCCTTATGACCCAAGCCATTACCCTTATATCTAATCTTTCAAAGTATTTGAAAACCATGACCATAACATGATTGCAACTTAGAAAAAGATATAAAATTCCCATTAGAAGCATGATCATTATGAACCATGTAATTACATGATTCAAAAGATGGAGAATTAGAAGTATTAGAAGATTGAGACAAAGAGGGAATAAAATGTATTTTTGAGATGTCAAAGCGAGAAGGGTTGACTTTATATTCACCTATGAAAGAGGGAGTAAAGCCTATAGATTCCTAACCATCACCTGAACATGCATTAGAAGAAGAGGAAAAAGAATGAGAATTCAAAACATCATCAACAAAAGGTGATTATGGTATGATTTATTTAGGTGAGGAAGGTATAAGATTATGAAGGGTAGAATTTGAAAGATTGTTATGCTCAAGATCTATTTGTTGACAATACTATATAGGATTTGGATTAGCTTTGATTGTAAAATTTTTATTGTCATGAACAAATTTAATAGATTGGTGTAAGATAGATGGGACTACACACACAATATGTATCTATGTTTGACCTAAAATAAGATTATAGGAAAGAGATCTCGGCATCACATAAACCAAGGTAGGTAATGTAATAGGGCCTAACTTGATAGGCAAGGTTATGGTGCCTAGAGTCTGGAAACTAATGTTATCAAAACCTCTAATAGAAAGATTTGTTGCAAAATGTAATATGTATTGATATTAATATGGTTTGAAAGTAGATCCACACTACAAACGTTGAGACTAGAACCATTATCAATGAGAGTGCATTTTATTCCAATAAAATTTATTCCAACAATTATAAGAAGAGGTTCATTTTGTTTTTGAAATTCAATAAATGGAAGCTCATATTGTTGGAAGACAATATTATTAGTATTGGTATAGATGAAGTCTAATAATGTGGCTACTTCATTGGCTTAGCAAAAGATAAAACTGAGATCTTTTGTAAATATTCTTGAATCGTGCCATGATAAGAAAAATAAGTTTGGATCAAATCTAAGAGAGATTTTATCTCGAGTAGCTTGAAGTTGCTCAATAATATCATACTCTAACATTCTTATTGTAAATATGAGGAGCCAATGGAAGAATAGGTGTTGGTAGAGGAAGAGAAATAGGAACAAGGATTACTAGTTTGTTCCTACGAGTCATAATATGTGTGGGATACCAGATGAAAATTAGTAGCCACTTTATAGATTTAGAAATATGAGTATAGAAATTAGAAGGTTGAGGGTCATCAAGAATTCCCTAGATAGTTATTATGGGAAAAGAAGGTTGAGGTATGTCAGGTATATGATGCATAATGATTTTTGGTTTTTGAAGCTCCCTTGTGGAGCTTGAAATGAATATTGTATTAATTAGATTTGAGGAGATGATATATTAATATAAGAATTTGATTAGGAAGTGAATAATGAGGAAGGACATGAATGAAATCATATATCACCTTATCTAGCATATTGAAGTCATCCTTATTTAAGAACTGACCAAATATATAACAACAAAATAATAATTATTACTATAGAAAGGGGATTTTTTATTAATAAAAAATATCTCACTTCAAATACATACAATCAATGAGTAAAACAATAATCAATGAATGAAACAATAAGGCTAGACAACTTGCCTTGAAACACATTCAAGACTTAGTCCTTTAAAACCAACATGGCCTTATAGGCTCTTATAAGAGAGAGAATCATAAAGGTGATATCTAATATAAACATGTAAATGAGTAAAAATTATTAGAAATCATTTAAATTTAAATTCAAAAGACAATTTCTATAATTATCTTTTCTAATCATTCTATTAATCAATAATTAACTAGGCAAAGCAAATGGGTTGTCGCATCCTTCCCTTCTAAGAATGGTCATCATCCTGATACCTATAGTATGAAGAAGTTGTCATCACATTATCAAGCATTCAAAACCAAAATTTATTATGCATCATAACCAATGCAAAATTAGCAAGTTTTTATAATTTCTTCATATCTGTGTTTACCATACCTTTCTAGTTTGAATACCTGACCATGTTACCGGTAACTCCAAAAAGTACCTAGCATGGTCCTTATGTCTAGTGATCAATCAAACACTCATATTGGTGTTAGATCATTAGTAACAAAATTAATAAACTTGTAAGAATATAAGATATTGGATCATATCAACATCCCTTATCACTAGATACAAAAGAAATTCAATATATTATCAAGTCTTACAGACATTAATATCATTAAGTTTGATCACATACTTGAACATTCATCATTCATTAATTAAACATGAAATACTCACACTCCCAACTTAAATATTTATAATTTTATTTGACATCATAACTTAGTCAAAAAAAATGAGTAGAGCTGCATATAATTAGATTTCCAAATCTAAAATATTAATTAAATATATTCAATAAGGTCATGTAGGTGCATCTACCAAGCTTCTATCTACACTCTAATCTAGAGATCACCATTTTACTTCTCTTCAGTTGTTATACAACCAATTATCAGGTCAACCTATACTTTTATCAATCTTACAGGTTTTAGAGTTACAAATACAATGTATTAGTCCAATATCACTAACATAGGTTGACCATCAAATGTACTCCACCTTAGTTATTAGAGGAGAGAGAGAATTTGTGCAATGCATTCCACTAACATCTAGCATCCAATAAAATGTAGATGAACATAGGAAGCATAATATGGAGAATCTATGCAATGCATTCCCCTAACATCTAGCATCCAATCTAATGCAGATGAACATAGGAAGCATAATATGACAGTGAATAGAATAATGAATAAAGTAAAACAATATTCAATTACTAGGCTTGGGCAAACACTTACAAGCATTTCTATATTATCTTGTTTATCATAAGCTCCATATTTTCTTGCTTTTCACTAGTGTTCCATATTGGCACCATCTCTGGTTCAACCATATCTTAGTCTATGACCAAGGTAGTTTAACAATCAATTTTTGTGTTCCACAAATTTTTTTTGTTTAGAATTAAAGCGCTCACCTTCCATTAGTTGAGAGACAGTCTATCTCATTCAAAGGGTTATGTGCAAATTCATATCTTGGCATACACAAAAGAGGAAAATAGATAATATGTTCATCTTGTCATGCATACTTACCCGTATGTGACACTTGAATATATATGAATAGTTATTGTTCATAACTAGGCCATATTTATCCCTAGTTAATTGCCAAATTGTGATGACAACCAAGCATCCCATGCTACTTGTCATCATCACTGGTAAGTTAATAATTTAGAAAATAAAAGTTTTCAATATTAAAATCAATAGAGTATCAACACTAATCAAAACAAATGTATCAACATTGAATTGTTAGATCAACCTTAAGCATATGAAGGTCTCCAACATTAACTCATAAGAAGAAATCACTAAATCATAAAATTGTACAAAATTACAAGAAGAGATTCTACTCTAATCTATACAAGGTAGAGCTCAAATTAAGTGTAAAAGTATACTATCACAAAATTCTCAACTTGTTCAAACAAGATCTAACGCGGTCTTAAAAATTATTACTCATATCCAACACATGAGTCAATCATCACTCAAAGATGCATCACTCACAAAAGTACAGAAATTAGAATAATAATTCAAGAACAAGAACATTCAAAAACATATAGGACTTCATGAGATTCCATCCTTTTCAACATCAAAAATTATTTCTTTTCCTGTAAGACAAGAGAAGATGAGTCAAACCCAACAACTCCTTATTCTAGGTTGACAAAGACTAATTTTTTCCACTTGGTTCTGGCATACTGAACCATCTAGAAAACAACAAGAAACCAACTCATCCAAGGAGTTCTCAACCCAATTATAGGTTCTTCAAAACACTCAATGCACCCGTACCCTCAGGGCATTTGAAAAGTTTACATTTAGAGAAATGCAGCTTTGCAAAGTAGACTCTAGTCTCTAGTGCTAAACCCAAAGATCTAGTACCATATGTAATAAACAACTAAATATATAGCAAGAAAATAATAATAATTACTATACAAAGGAGATTTTTTTATTAATCAAAACTATCTCACTTCAAATACACACAATCAATGAGTAAAACAATAATCAATGAATGATACAATAAGGCTAGATAACTCACTTTGAAATACATTCAGGACTTAGTCCTTTAAAACCAACATGGCCTTATCAGCTCTTATAAGAGTACCACCTAATACAACATCACTTACATATACATCACTGCTTTAGGTTCACACTTCCTGAAGCCATACACAAAATTTGCAAAGGAGAAAAAGAGGGAGGGAGAGAGTATCATTGAGGTGATATCTACTATAAACTCATAAATGAGTAAACATTATTAAAAATCATTTAAATTTAAATTCAAAAGACTATTTCCATACTCAATTGTCTTTTCTAATCATTCTATCAATCGATAATTAACTAGGCAAAGAAAATGGGATGTGACACCTTAGAAAAACTATTATCAAAAGAATTCATAATTTAGAGAAAGAAATCTAACATGGTCAGATTTGAAATGAAGCTCAGGTTCATGAAAATGTAATGCTGAAAAAAATAGTTTAACTAAGAATGTTCCTTGTTTTCTAAGTTAAAATTTTTCAAGTCACTACTAGGATAAAACTACCTCTATGGAAGAAACTATATTGTTGCTTTTCTATATCAAAAAGAACAAAATCAAACTAGAATACTCTAACATGCTTTAAAATTGCAAAATGATACTTTTTACTAAGCTAAAACATAGAGTTGAATGAGAAACTACTAATTTACAAGAAAATGAAACACAAATTTAACAAACTAGATTTATAATCATAAAGAGAAGAAAGAGAGGAACATGTGACCAGCAGATGGAGCTCATTATCTAGGACACTATTCTAGGTCATTGCGTTGTCATCCTAAATACTAGTAAACTATAATTTTCTAGCCTGAAATGGGTGATTTTGCACACCAAGAAATAGACACGGTAGAGTAGCAAACCTAGGATATACCATAATATATAAAATGCTAAAAAAGTAGATTAATCTATGTATTTTAGAATGAGAAATAGAAATGAAAAAGAGGGAAAGAGAGTTTTAAACCACCACACAAGTTGGTCTCCAAGAAACTTGTAGATGAGGACAAGAAAAAGGGTTGTAACTACTTGGGAGCTTGCCAAGAATGGTCAAGCCCCCATTTTGGTCTTTCAAAATCCATGGGCAATTAAAATAGAAAATAGATTGAAAGAGTGTGTGCTCTTAGCCTATGTGTGTCTAGGTACTAAGAACTATGATAAAATGCTATATATTTCTCTTAGGTCTACAAAGAGCAATAAACTAGTGTGTATGAAATTCAATAACAGGAGGTGATAGTCACCAAGAGAAATGCATAAATAAATATGATAAAGAGATTTGCTATAATATTTTGCAAGCAAGAATGAGAACAATATTATCAGCATGATGTAGAAGAAGGAAAGTGAGTTTTTTGGAGTTAACTATAGTATAGTAGCATAAATCCTTGGTAAAGCTTCAACAATGGTATTTTATTTAGTAGCATAGAGCCAAGAGAGAGCTAGGGAGCCAAGAGAGTTACATGTGTTGTAGTGTTGTTCTTCTTGTAGTGCCCCTCTGTTCTCACCTTGGATGTATAGGTGAACTGGTCAAGGCGCATGAAGGTGAAAGTAAAATAACAGGAATATTCAAGGTAAGGTAAACAATTGATGTTGTACAATATAGATAGATGCTTCATCCATGTGTGGTTTCATATGATAGTTAATGTGTTTTGTTGATAATCTCTATTGCAGCACTGATAATGCAGGCTTTGGTATTGTTTTGCATTCCAATGATTAAGATGTCGATCTTACTACAATTGTTATGGATCTCATGTGACTGATTCTGTTAGATTTAATTGTTATGATGGTACTTCTGACACTTATGATTTCATGCACCTGTATGTTAAGTGTAGGGTTCTGTTCAGATTAAGAGATAGATTTGATTTGGTTATGATTATGTGTTGACCTAATCTAGATTGATATGACATGGAAGGGACGATGTCGCATCACTCACTTGTGAGCGCCCTGCGATGTTGCAATTCCTTTTTCCACCTAATGCTAGCTTATATGCATCTATACATGCTTGACCGTGACATTTGTTGCAGGATGCAGGTACCAGGCATCGACTCCACCTGAATTAACAGGTCCGAGTGTGCCTTGAACCTAATGGATGCGTTGTTTCGGAGATGACTTAAGGTTCCACATCCCAAGTCATTATCCTCAATCATGATGCATGACATGTCTAGTCAACCTGTCAGTTCTGTTAGTATGTCGGTCTTGCAATTGATTTATATTTGATGGAGCTTGTAGGATAAGTGCATTTTGGCCTGACTTGAGAACATGTTTGATTTGGTCTTTTGAGAACATGTTTGATTTGGGTTTTGACGGCTGTCCTACTCAGTGGGTTATGTTGTATGCCTATATTTCATTATATAGTCATACTTTAATATTTAATAAGGTCATATAATATTCTTATTATTATTATTAATATTTAATAAGATTAAATTGGTAATTGATAATTACGTAGTTCAAATAATTATTTAAAGTTCTTTGAATATGAATTATTTTATTACTACTATTAAATTGATTTAATTAAGGGAAGGTCACTGAACACTAGTAAACGCACTAACCAGACCCTAGAGTAGAGAGGAGACAGTCCTATCATCCAATTGACGAAGCCTAACAATTGGATCAAGAGTGTATTGATTCAGCGTTACACTATGGTTACTAATGGATTTGTGATAATATGTTATTTATGATGGAGATATTTTGGCTATATACTGTACTAACACTTCTTGTTGAGTGTACATGTAGAATTATTATGTCAATGGATGATGGTGGTCATTTAGCCACTTTATGTCTTTCTGTGTGATGTCTGACCTAGGCATGGGGCCCTAAGGTCTATTGGCCATGATGTTAAGAAATATTATTTTTAGTTTTATGTGATAAAATGATTATGTTCTTGTGTGGGATTTAACCTTGTAACTTTTAAAATAATTTTTAAGTGTTTTTAAGAGGTCTAAGTTGTATTTTATGTTTGGAAAATTGTCTTATGTCCAAGGTACATAGGTAAGAAGTTTATTTTTGTCATTTATAATATTTTAAAAGGTTTTTAGATCCTCCTTTAAGCCCCACTTACAAAAGTGACGAAAATGGGGAGGTGGTTGGTTGAATTAGTTGGGTGGTTGAGTTAGTTTTGGGTAGGAAGTTACTCTTTCCTTCTCTTTAAAAACTCTTCATGGAGTGGGGGTGACTTGCTCATTTTATGATTTTCATTCAAGGATTCTACCATTAGTGGGAATTGCGATTGAGGTATCATGTTTTCTTTAGTAATTAAATATAAATATTATATGTTTTTCTTTATTGATTAAATGTAAATTTTATATATTTTTCTTTATTGATTAAATATAAATATTATATGTTTTTCTTTATTGGTTAAATGTAAATATTATATGTTCTAAATATTATATGTATCCTTTATTTATTAAATGTAAAGGTTGTTTTTCTAAGGGTTGTTGCTTGTGAAATTGGAAAAGCAAACATTTCAATGTAAATCTTGAAAGAAGCATATTTGTTGCCTTATTTACATGTCATAAACCTAGATCATCATAGCATGAATTATATTTTTTATTTTTACATTAGATCTTCCTATAATTATAAGATAGTAATCGCCATATATATTGGCATTAAGGTTTGCATATAATCATATGTTATCTATATATTAGTATTAAGATTTCTATATAATCTTATAATTGCTAAATGTTGGTGTTAGATCTTAGAAACGATGGTTTTTATCTGTTTTTAAAAGGGGTTACGAAGTCATCTTGCTAAGGATCTGTTAGTTTGTTCATATCCTCTAATAGATAAACTAATGATGTTCTTTGTGTACGTAAGTATCTTTGAACCTTGTCAAACAGTTCAAGTACCTTGTCCATTAGAATATTCCTTACTTCTGCCTTCTATTAGATCTAGATGGCAATGTTTTTCTTATGTGCATTAAGGTCTCAAATAAATATGGACTTTGGATCATATAAAACTGCCCACTTTTGCATAGATTCTTCAGGATCCAATTCTTATAGTAGATTGTATTAAACATCTTATTAGCTCTTCATTTAGTCAATTTATATTTTGGGTGTCTTGTTCTTTGGTTGTCCAAATCTTCACAATATTCTTGATCGACCATAATCCAAATCTAGATAACCCACTTAATACGGTGTGCATACTCCTTAAGTCTGTCAAACTCCATCCTCTAGGTGAGACTCTAGCCAGGTATAACAAAGGTGTTTCAAATTGGGTGTGGTGGTCTATGAAGTCGTCGCTTGAAGAAATGGAAATGGTGTGGCTGCTGCTCAAAGGCAGAGTGGTTTTGTTTATAAACCATCCAAAATTTGAAGGTTGATTGACCAAATCTTACCTTGAGGTTAGGAATAACCTACATAAGTGCATGAACATGTATATAAACATTTATGTCATATGGATATTTGTATAGGTATCAATTATTAATTATAAATTAAATATGAATCCATTTATAGTTAAGATACACGATTTAGTAGATGAGTTTGTTGGAGTATATATATATATGATATAGATATTAACTTTTGAAACAAAAGAAACGTAGTTGTTATAGTTTAATACGAATGTTTATTAAACTAATCGATATGATCGCATATTTATTGTAATATGGCATTGATTCTATTATAATGGTTTTGTTAGTAGAAATATGATATATGGGGTTGGATTATAAATGTTGTAATTAGCATTTAAGTTATAAGTATTTGTAAATAATATTATCTATGCATTGTTTAGCTTGACGGTTATATGTAATTGATGAGTGATTAATATAATAGATAGTATCGATTTATTTGTTAATGTGAATAGATGAAAGAGGATATGGTGATATATTTATTGTTGACATTTTTTTAATTTAGTTGGAATTGATTTATTTACGATTTGTTACAATGGTTTTGTTAAGTTAAAAATTGATAAGAAGGATTCCGATCAGGGTAAAACATTGTATTTGGTTATGCTTTAAATAATTGGTATATTGTAAATGAATCTTGTGTAAGTTGTACCATTGGTCATAATGGGCTTGAGTGTAGGTCGTAAAGGTTTGTGTTCCAGAGGCATAGGATAATAAGATTTGATATGTTGTGTTGATGTTGTAAGAACATGATGTCTCCTGTATGAGAACTTTAGTTATCATAAATAAGGTAGGATGTAGGGTTTGGGTCTTGAGGTTCTTAGTGAGTATCGCATCTTAGTTTAAAAGTGATATGCTTATCATGTTATTGAATTAAGAATAGAATCATTTGTGATCTCTTTTAGATAGTTTAGTTCTAAGCGTTGCTCATCAAGTGTCTTGTCGAGTAATGGTTATTGCTAACTTTTCCTAGTAGTGAATTAAATGTTGAGAATAAGTGCTAACTCTTTGTTATAAGTGTTTTGGACTTGGATGAGTTGTTGGTTGCATTCATAATGAAGTCCACATTCATGGATCCCATTTGATATAATAAATTATGTTGTTGTTTATATCGTCTTGTTGCAAGGAATAGTAGAATAATTGAAGTGAATGTTGTATTGATTCATGGGTATCTTATGAGTACGGTACTGCTTTGAAGACCCATGGTTAGTATGTCATATTATATATTGCACTTAGGGTATGTTATTGGATTGGTCTATTTGAAGGAGTTGTGTTTTTAAGAGTAAATGTTAATGTGGGGATTGTTGTGTTTCAGTGGTGTCTAGTGAAAGTTTATTCCAGAGGCCAGTAGGGGTAGTTGTGGGTTTGATCCTTGCATTGTTGCATTCTGGTTGAAGAATGAGCATGTTTTGGTTTTATGTGATGTTGACTTCCCTCTGCTTATGGTTTATATGATTTTCATGACTATGTAAGAGGGATAATGCCTTGCTCAGTATATCTAGTCCTGTTGTTATGTCTTGAATCCATGTTGTTGAGCTCTTCTTGAAGGTTGTGGTTCCATATTGTGTTGAGCTTGTCTTAAAATTCTATGTTGGTCTGTGTAAAGGATTGATTTTTTGAGCAAGAGGACACATGCCTTTCTCTAGATTACACCTTGTTATGGTTGAAATGTTGGAGCAAGAGGACCCATGCCTTGCTCTGGTGATTTATTATGTTGTGATTGGTTGCAAGATGGTTGATGCCTTGCATTGTTATGTATATTTGTTGCTATGATGATAGTTATTATGTTTGATGGATAGGGTTTCTAAGTGCAGGTAGGGGAGTGGCTTCCAATGTGGGGTCGGTGCCCAAAGTGGTTGTCAGGGTAACCCATTGGAAGTTGTTAATCCAGTGATAACTTAAAAATAAATTTAGAGGGTTGGTTAGTTTTCACACTAATCAAGATAATTGGATGCCTCACTCATGCCTGTAATGCTCGTTCAGGCTAAGGATGAGATGAGAAGGCTGTGGTTGGCAAAATCAACTTCCTTGTCCTCATGAAAGGAATGTTGATTCTGCATGTGTCACCCTATGGGGCTGGCGTGTAGAGAGAGACTGTCAGGGTAACCATAGATGGGGGTCGGCGCCTAGCGAGAGACTGTCAGGGTAACCCATGGATGGGGGCCGGCATCTAGCTAGAGGCTGTCAGGGTAACCCATGTTAGGGCCATGCGATGACACTCTCCCTACTGCAGCCTAGCATTCCCTAGTTGTACTCTCCCCATTTGTCGTGTGTTTCCTCTGGAAGTGATATTGAGTTGCTTGTGATGTTGTCATGTGTTGTAATGGTGCCATGAATAGTCCTTGTTCATGTTAGGCATTGTCTACCTGACTGTTTGACATTTTGGGACCTTATGTTATCTCCTAGCTCGGAGGGGTGGGCCTCAGGGTTCCACATGGTTGGGTGGTAAGAGCTATCCATTGGTCCTTTTTGGAGATACGGTTTGAGTTCCGTGCAGAGGTGTTCCAGAACCAGTTCGCTCTCCTCCTTCAGAGTTGTATGCTTTCTTATGTATTCTTTTGTAAACTGACATTATCGGTCTTATAATCTTGTAATCATGTAATCCTGTAATGAGACTCTGTAATTAATCTATCCTGTTATAGTAAAAGTTATTTGTATCTATTTTAGCAGTGTAATGGCTATTGCTTCCGTAGTTTTATTTTCTGTCATTAATGCAGTTATGTTGCCCTAGAGTTGTTAGAAGAGTAATATCGTGTATACAGTGTAATATGATATGTTTGGTTACTACTTGCACTATCTTGCTTTCAAAAAAAATTTATTTCTGTAACTTTTGCACTTTTAGTCTAGCACTCTAGGGTTGCATGACGGGGCATTACACTTCTTCTAAGATAAATCCAAAAGAATAGGTTTTCACAAAGGGTTTCTTGAAAGTTGAAGGTCAAATTTGAATGCCAGAGGTGTTTTTTAAGTGGATGACCATTACAACAGTTGACAATAGGTAGCTAGATAGGAAACAAACATTTAAATTTTTAAAAACTTCAGAGATGATAGTGTGTTGTGCAAACATTTGTGCATTGTAGTGGCATCCTAACAAAATTTCTTCAAATTCAGCACATGGTCTCAAATTAGTGGGGAGAATTTGGATGTGATGAAGAAATCTAGCAATATGATGAGAGAAAAAGGCCCAGGGTGAATTTAAAATGATCCCTAAAACATTCTAGGACAATGAACACCAAACACTTGTAGAAATATGGCAAATAAATGACCAGGTGACTAATATTTTTAGTCATGTGACCAAACTTTTAATCACGTGACCAAATTTTTTTGCAACACAGCTATAAATGACTAGATAAATGACTAATTTGGTCATCGGTTGAAATGACTAAATAAATGACCAAATAAATGACTAATTTGGTCATCGGGAAAAAAACACAACTAAATAATTGGCCAGACAAATAAAAATGACTAAATAAATAACTAAATAAATGACTATTACTTCTCTATTCTTTTTTCTTTCTAATTTGATCATAATCCATGAATTCAAAGACAATACAAGGCAAGGCAATAAATGTCTGCTTAGACCAAAGGAATAAAGGGAGAGAAAGCTCGGACGTTTCCCATGAGTGGAGATGGATTATCTTGGCTCTTCAATCTATCTCAATGCACTAGCCACGACACAACATGCCCATTAATGATCCGCAGGCCTCGGGGAAGTGACTGTCCAGCCCTGACCTGCCAAAAACATCATTACTTGCCACCTTGCCAACATCTACCGAGGCCTTCAATCGCACTTTCCAACTATCAGAAAATAGATCTGGCCGCATAAAATATCTAGGGGCTATCTCTACCCCCTCCATGTGACCTCTCCTGTCTGCCTAAAGATCTAGCCCTTTATCAGACGAGTATATAATATATATTATATTATATATGATATAATATATATTATATTATAATATTACATAATTATTATATTATAATATAATATTATAATATTACATAATTATTATAATATAATATAATTTATATTATAATATTATATAATATAATATTATAATATAATATTATATTATAATATTATATATTAATATTATAATATTATATTATATAATATTATAATATAATATAATATTATAATATAATATTATAATATTAATATAAGACTTTTGGAACACATTGAAAAACATATCGAGTAGATAGGGCATATCGGCGTGACACCAAAATGTGTCACACTAATCAAACGAGAAACTATGAGCGCCAAAATGTTAATGATGGGTGCCAAAAGTAAAATGGTTAAAATTTAATTAAAATTTTGGCACCCATCTTGAAACCACAAAGGTAAACCCTAATGTTTCATGTCTATGAAAAGTGAGCGGAGGTTCAAGGGAGAGGGACAACACAAAATATGTAAGAAGCCTTGTTAAAATGGGACTAAATTTGGGGAAGTTTGTTGTAAGCAACTGAATTTGTCTGAAAGGTACAGGGAGATCGCATGTTCGATTATGGATTGAGGATCTTTGATGTGCTAGCACGATGGCCATTGCATCACGAGAAAATGGAAGTTCTACGTTGAATCCTAATGTGCCGCTATTTATTCCCCTGGCCTATCAGCAGGTGGAAGATTTTTTGCCCGAATGGTGGAAGCTCGTACAGTCTTCGTCGTGGTTTCATGATTACTGGCTCCGCGAGCGCTACGAGATGTTCGAGGAGGTGGAATGCTTTGCAGATCTATTTCCTAAAACCCTAGAAGATCTGGTTTTCATAAAGGAAACCATATTGACATTCTATTTGAAGCTGATCAGTTACAAACATAATGCTACCTAACTTTACTTTTTCTCTGATTTAGTGTTCACTTTTAGTGGGGGAAACAAAATCAACCAAGTTTCCCAATGAGATTCTTCTCATTTCTATAGTAATTTCATGTTATTAGGTGGCATTGTTGTATCTGAGTGAGTCATTCCGATTCTCCATCGGTTTCGAACAAGCATCATTTAAGTTTAGGTTCAAGTTGCCATCTTGTTGCTTTTAAGATGATTGATTTTTCATGAAAATGAAAATTCCATTGGACATTTTGGTATAGTTTTTTTTGTATTCATTTGTTTCTGAATTAATTTGTGTCTAGTTTCTTCATAATATTATAGACTATCTAAAGACAAGTTTTCTGAGCTCGAGGAGGACCTCTTGCTCTGCTCTGTGGTCGATGAGGAGTTTTTTGATGGATCAGACTCTGATGTGACACAAAATGAATTAGAGGGGAATAAGAAGGAGCTCTGAGATTCCTATAAAATTTTCAACCAAGAAAACACATCCATACAACCAACACAGATTTAATAGGTATCTCAATGATAAAGTTTAGGGTGTCTTCAAGATAGCCAGCACGGGCAAGGAGGTCAACCATGCACACATAATGATCAACTGTAGGTGTAATGCAATAAGGGTTACAAATGTGATTGAAGTATGTACAACTCTCATCCACTAAACCTGCATGGCTGCATGCACCTAGAATACAAGCAAAGCTTATAATGTTAGGATATGTTCTAGAGTGCTTAATTAATTCAAAGATTTTGAAAGCGTCCTTGTAAAATCCATTTTGTGCATATCCTGCAATCATTACATTCCATGAGATGACATCTCTTTGAGGAATTCTATCAAATAGTTCACATTTTGTGTCTATGATTCCATATTTTGCATACATATCTATGAGAGCATTTCAAACTATAATATCTCACAAGAACCCCCTACCATTATGCTTTGAATGATGTCCATACCCTGTTCCAAAGCTCCCATTTGGGCACAGGCAGGGAGGATGCTGGCAAAGGTTGTCAAATTTGGATTTATAGTTGACAATAGTATTTGCTTGAAAGTTTCTAAAGCCTATTGAACAAATCCATTTTGTGCAATCCTGCAATCATTGCATTCCATGAGATGACATCTCTTTGAGGCATTATGTTAAACAATTTGTGTGCGCTGTCTGTGCTTCCACATTTTTCATATATGTCTATCAGAACATTTCCAACTATAATATCTGACAAAAACCTACCTTCTATTATGCCTTAATGCATGTCCATACCCTGTTCCAAAGTTTACCATTTTGATACGAGCAGAGAGGATGTTGGCAAAGGATGTGGAATCTGGCTTTACACCTGCCAATTTCATTACCTCATGTCCTGGTGCAAACTGCCTCACGGTCGGTGATCTGTCTACACACTCAGGAACCCTTGCTCTGATACCACTTGATGAAGGGGGTAACTCATAAAACACACAATAACAGAAAACTGCACATAGAAAATAGAATAATATTTTATTAATATGGGCAAAACATTACATTACAGAAGCTCAAATACAATCAGAGGATGAATCCCCTGCAGGCTGCAACACATTACAACTCCCTCTCTCAAGACTCTGGAATCTTCAGCTTTCTGTAACCCCAAATCAACTAGGGTTTCTATTTTCCCGCCTTTTCCTAACTCTACACCTTCCCCCTTAACTCTACTACCCCAAGGGTTCCCAAAAATGGTCATATATAGCCCTTTTTGGTGGCCACCAACTTAATTTCAAAATTTGCATCTCCCTCCAAAAATAGGTCAACTTCACGGGGCCATAACTTTCGATCTGACCATTGGATTTTCAATTATAATACCGAAAGGTAGACTGCCTGGGTTTCCCGCCAAATCTCTGGCCCATCCGGAGCCTCTAAGTGCCTCAAATTTGACTTTGAATATTTCAATAAGATTTTTGGAATTTGAAATTTTAATATCTCACAAATGACAAATGATATTGAAGTGATTTATTCACCATTAGCTTCAATTCACCATTCTAGAGGTCTGTGTAAGATTTTGTATCCAACCGTGCACAAATGCAAACTTATAAAAATAGTAACCCTGCCAAGTTTAGCCCTTATTGAAAAGAAACAACATTTTTTTTTGGTTGATGCAAGATTGTTCTTACACCTTGGATGCTCCTGCATCACATTTGTATGAAAGTTTCTAAAGCCTTTTCAACAAATCCATTTTGTGCATATCATGCAATCATTACAGTTTATTAGACCACATTTCTTTCGGGGATTTTGTCAAACAGTTCACATGCCTTGTCTATGCTTCCACATACATCTCTCTCTCTCTCTATATATATATATGTTTATTCAATTACATTTGCTTGAAAGTTTTAATGCCTTAACATGTCTAACAGAGTAGTTACAACTACAACATCTGACAAAATTCCTCTATCCTTTATGTTTTGATGGATATCCATACCCTATTCCAAAGTTCCCATTTTGGCACAAGCAGGGAGGATGCTGGCAAAGGTTGTGGAGTTTGGCTTTACACCAACCCATTGTATTTTATTTAAAAATTTTAAAGCCTTTTCAACAAATCCATTTTATGCATATCCTGCAATCATTGCAGTCCATGAGACCACATTTCTTTGAGGCATTATGTTAAACAGTTCACGTGCCTTGTCTATGCTTCCACATTTTGCATACATGTCTAACAGGGCAGTTGCAACTACAACATATGACAAAATGCCTCTATCCTTTATGTTTTGATGGATGTCCATACCCTATTCCAAAGCTCCCATTTTGACACAGGCAGGGAGGATGCTGGCAAAGGTTGTGGAATTTGGGTTTACACTAGCAATTGCATTTGCTTTAAAATTTCTAAAGCCTTTTCAACAAATCCATTTTGTGCATATCCTGCTATCATTGTAGTCCATGAGACCACATTTCTTTGAGGCATTCTATCAAATAGCTCACATGCCTTGTCTATGCTTCCACATTTTGCATACATGTCAAACAGGGCAGTTGCAACTACAACATCTGACAAAATTCCTCTCTCCTTTATGTCTTGATGGATGTCCATACCCTATTCCAAAGCTCCCATTTTGACACAGGTAGGGAGGATGCTGGCAAAGGTTGTGGAATTCAGCTTTACACAGCCAATTGCATTTGCTTTAAAATTTCTAAAGCCTTTTAAACAAATCCATTTTGTACATATCCTACAATCATTGCAATCCATGAGACCACATTTCTTTGAGGCCATGGAACTATGCTAATTTGTCAAGACATAATGAAAGAGGGGAGTAAATTCATTTAAATTATCAATTTACAAGGACTACCAACATTTGGAAGCCCAGGATTGATATGAGTTTGTGGATTTAGATGACAAACTGCAAGATGAAAGAAGTTTTGATCAGATTATGGCAGATCATCGAGCAACAGATGCTGTGCTTGATGCAAGGGGAGGTGCTTCTATAAACAGAAAGCTTCCAAGGATTCTTCACGATCAAGGTAAACTGTTCTTCAGTGAATTCTTGTAACACAATGATGTCTCTTATAATCAAGTTAGGATTAATACCCTTATTTTTTGTGGGGTAGTTTAGACACATATGATGATGTTGATTTCATGCCGCGAAGAAGACAACATGTCGAGCCTCTAGCCACTGAACAAACTGAGGAAGAGCCTTATGAGGTAAATTTCCATAATCATTTAATTCTTCTCATTGTCATCTCAATTATCACATCTAGTAGTTGTCTATTTTGTTCATGTTAGAATAAATTTTTTGAGACTCTATCTATATGAACTTAAAATTTTCTCACGACTTGTGATGCTTGGCTACTTGCACAATCTGAATGAATACATTAGAAAATGATATGCCCTATTTGATGTGATGGTTGTGTTCTTGATAGTGGAAATTGTTCACTAATATACTATTAAGGCAAAGGAGATTGCCAAAATCTTGTTTGAATATTCTTTTGGACAAACATTAACATTTTGCATCTCATCTAAATTATATTTCCCAAGCATACACAATACCACTGTTCTCAATTGTTTAAAACATCCAATTGACCAGCTGATATGACTACCACTTCCTTGTCTTTTTGTGGTATGATATCAAATGGTTAGATCCTTTATGCTTTGAAGGGCAAAAGATTGTCCAATTCTTTTTGAAATGACATTTTGCCAAACATTAGCATTATTTTCATCTCTTTTGATGATCTTTTCCCAAAGATAACATTCTCTATTATTTAAGAGTTCCAGTTGATAGCTTGATATAATTCTATTTCTTAGTGATCTTTTGGGATGCTTTCAAACATGAATGTATCGACCCATTTTTTTATTGGTTATATCGTTTTGTAGGTAAGTACAATTACATTTTACCTTGTGCAGAGATTGGTAATTTTCTTTTCTAAATTGTTAAATTTATTTTGTGATTCTTTTTTCTGATTGGTAGTATTAAATTTTGTAGAAGGAAGAAGATGAAGAGGGTGAATATGAAATGTGCAATGTTCAGAGAACTTTAAGAGAATGGGTGACTAGAGATGAAGTTTGACGTTTCATAGCTAAAATGTTTAGACAATTTCTAGACAGCTATGTGAATCAGAAGAGTGGAAATGGTGAACTAGAGTACATTCAGCTAATCAATGAGATGGTTGTTGGTTAGTTTATACTATCTGCTTAGTTTCACAACATTTATTATTTTCCTTTCTTTTCACGCATGCCAATTTTTGTGATTATTTATACCATTACTTCAATAATCATGTTTGGTGATTTGTTGTCTCTGTTATTTTTTGAGCCACTTATAATTTCTTTATATTTTATGGTATTGACTTCACCAAATAAATGTATCTTGGAGATTGATTATAAATAGTTCATCTTTACACATCCAAATATTTCCATCTAGCTAGTTGATGCCCCTCAATCTGTGCTTGAAGTGATGGAAGAAGTAGCTCAAAATGTTGTATGGAGACTACATCCAAATTATAAAAACATTCATGATAAAATATATGTTAGAATCACAAATTTGCCTTTATATGACCAGATTCAAAATATAAGGTGTGTTTATTTTGGTGCTTAATGAAAAATTCTTAGTTTAATTCATATTGGATTCAGTTAATTCAATGTTATTTAGTTCTCAAAGATAACATGTTTTGTCTTTCTTTGAACAGGTAGGTTCATTTAAATACTATGATCTGCATTGGAGGGGTAGTGACTAGGAGGTCTGGGGTTTTTAAATTCTTCACCATGTGAACACAGATTATTAAATCTATAGCTCCATCTATTTATGGGCATGAAGACATTAAGACTGCAATAGCTATTGCTATGTTCGGAGGGCAAGAAAAGAATATTAAGGGAAAGCATCGTCTAAGAGGAGATATAAATTGCCTCCTCCTTGGTGACCCAGGAACAACAAAATCTCAATTCCTTATGTAAGAACATTTGTAGTTAGTCTATGTGTATGCTGTAAAATTAAATGTAGAATTTGATAGAACCTAATTAGTGTCTTCTTTTATGCACAAACTTTTGGAATGAACATGCAATTTCTCATAAAAACTTGTCAACTCAGATATGTGGAAAAAACTACTCCGAGGGCTGTATATATGACAAGAAAGGGTGCCTCAGTAGTTGTCAGTGAGACATTGAATGTATTTGATTTGCCAGTGAGGCTTAATGAAGTAAAAATTTTCAGAGTGATCAATCATATTTGTTCAAGCATTTTAGTCTTCATTTCATGGTGCTTCTCTCAACATTTGAATATCTATGATACTTGAAGTTTATATGCATAAAATTGTGAGGATTAATTAAGTTAGATTTGATTTGTAACTTGAATCATTGATTCACCCAAATAAATGACTACAATGACTAAATAAATGACTACCATGAATAAATAAATGACTAAATATACTACCAATTGACGGTAATTAATGATTACAATGATTAAATAAATGACCAGTTAACAACAATCAATGACTAAATTGATGACTAAATATACTACCAAATTGATGACTAAATATACTACCAAATTAATGACTAAATTAATGACTAAAATTTGTTTGGTCATAAATTTGGTCGTGAGATAAATGACCAACAATAAACTACCAATGGTCATGTGACCAAACTACTGATCACATGACCAATTTTTGGTCTAGTTTTTTTAGTCATTTATTTCTATTTTTCTACTAGTGAAAGCAAGTCCAAAACATAATGTGAAATTGTTAGGGTACATAATTTTCTATGTTATAGTAATTAACAAGACTTATATCTTATTACAAATTTGAATTTATTAGAAAATTCAGTGAATTTTTTTTTTCTAAAACTTAATAAAAACATCAAAAGAATGCATTCTTTAAAAATTTCTCTTCCAAAATGCAAGAAAGGGGCCTAATACATTGTGTAGTGTTAGGGGTGAGATGGTGTGTAGGTAGCAATTAGGCAAAGACTAGGTTGTGGCTGTTGATTTCATTGAAGTAGTGCATAGGTGGCACATAGATGGAAATGGAGCTATCAGTGAGTGGCTAATTGATGATGCAATGGTGGATTGATGAAATCCTATCGATAATTTGGGAAGAGGCAAAAAAAGTCATTGGTAGTAGAAATCTACCAATAGGTGACAATGGACAACTTTTTAAGTACATGTATATTATGTAACACCTATCTAACAAAAAATATATTTTTCTCATAATGTGTCACTTGTATGGATTTCTATAGATAGAGAGATAAAAAATATGGGCCTTGTCAAGGTTGTTAGATTTTAATGATTTCATAGGTGATTTATATATTTTTGGGCCTTATAAATGAAATGGAACACTCTATTTCTCCCTTAGAGAATTCTTGCAAAATTTTAATTTAAGAAGGCCTAACAACAAGTTGAGAAACTCTTTGAAGAAAAATCTATACTTTGCATATATGAAAGGAGTTATCCCAAATCTAACTTGCTTTGATACCATGTAAGTTTTATGATGAGTGAAATAAATATATCTTAAGATCAATTTAGATTTCAACCAAATAATTACCTAGTGCAATAAATCAAAGACTTATAGATGTTTCTAAACATAAAAATAGAAATGCCAATAAATATGAATAGAATTTGGATTTATCATCACTCAAAAAAAAATGCACATATATAGCAGTTTTGATGTATGATTCATGGTGACAAGTGTACAAGAGGGATAGTGCTTACTTGTCAACTAGAGGTAGTGGTGGTACTTGATGATCTAATTTGTGGTTGGAATTACAGGATAAATTTTCATGTAGACAAAGTTATGGAGATATGCTATTGGATATAGATGTATTTTTAATGGGAAGCCTATGATGTGAAATTATTCTTATAATTCAATGGCCAAGGTGATGTAAAGACATGGAAAAAGTGTGATGAATGTTGTCCTTTATTCATAAATGGTATATGACACATATTTATAGATGGTAGGTAAAATAGGTTCCCATGACCAAGTAGGGAATGTATCTACCTAATTTTCTAGGGAAACTCTAAAGTACAACCATACTAGGTTAGCTAGTCTAACTAGTAGGAAGACTAGTCTATAAATTGGTAGTTAGTTAATCCTTCTATAATATTTTGACAAGTGTCATGCACATATCATGTGTTTTTCATGTGGACAAGAGTGTGCTAGGTGTTGGCTCTATATGGTTCCAATTAGATGACACAATTATGTGGTGTAAGCATAGCTAAGTGTTGAATGCATATGGAGATGAATTGAGCGTATCAATGTAGATGCATTTGCACCCACATGTAGTGTCATACACAAAGGAAAGAGATCTATGAGGATTTGGTAAATCTATTGTAGAAGCTATCATGGACTCCTAGGATGGTGCCTAACTAGGAGATTGTATAATGTAACCAATAATTATATACATAAATGGTGAAGGTGTGGAGCTATTAGAGATGATGCGTGTACATATGTATGTGGTTAGGATTACAACATGCCCCTAATTTTAAAAATTTGGGGACTGATGCAGGGGCATCTTGATGTATCTTTTGAGACAAATGTTGTCATGATTCATAAAATTTAGTTTTTGGTTTGTTTGGAGTCAATAAGGTCATGTAAGACCATTTTGAGTCATTTGGAGTCATTCTATGATGTTCTATGGTGTTTTGGAGTTATGTTGTAAAAGTTGCAAAATATTGTCAAAATATGTTGTCAAAAGTTGCAAATGAAATAATTAGAGTTAACAAAAGGTTCGGTGGTTAGTTTTTCAGTTAAAAATGATTGGAAAATGTTAAATATTCCTTGTAACACTGATCCCAAGGGTTGGAGAGAAGTTTTGAATGAGAAACCATTTCATTTCGCACATTCTTTATTACATTTTCTATGAATAATGACTGTATTTCACATGGTACAGACTGGTACAGATAGATATGGTCCTAAAATTAGTTGAAGAAGTTAGAGGAGAGAGTTATATTTCAAATGCATTTGGTTTGAGAAAATTTCATTGGGTTTTGTAAAATTTATGCCATTTTTTATCTTGATAGGTTTGTAAAGTTTATTTTTCTAAAAGTTTGTAGTCTGAAAACATGTTAGTACAAACATGTACAAAATTATGGAGGATTGAAACCAATTGGAAAAGTTAGCCCTATGTTTTAAGAGATGAATTCTTTTTCTTTGAATCAATTTTATTGAGTTTTGTGTGAGTTATGGCATTTTTACTAATAGTAGGTCTAAACCCTGCCTAGGGTTTCTAGTGAACTAGAATATTTCATATATTTGATTCCAACCATCAAATAGTCATGAAAATTGGTGGAAAGTTATGTTTTAAGGATATATAAAATCCCTTTTGGGCTCAAGTGTTTAAAAATTTTCATGCGTGAGGAATTCATGACAGTATGCTTTCTTTTGCAAGAAAACAATCGTAAAACCCTAGTTCCATGAGGGTTTGATAGGATTTATACTTTGTGTGAACATGATTTGTTGGGAATCAATAGAATTTTTTGTAAAAAGACCAAAATACCAAGGAACTCATGCATCATGTTGGTTTCCCTTGTTGAATGCACATTAGGTTGTCATGGCAATGTTTCCAATGTGATCTCAAATGCATTTAATCATTGTTTGAGATGAATCAATTTATGAAAGTTGTCAAGTGAATCAAGTCTAGGGCTCAAGCCTTTAAAAGTTTGCATGTGTGAGGAATTCATGACAGTATTCTCTCTTTTGCAATAAAATATTCCTAAAACCCTAGTTCCATGAGGGTTTGATAAGATCTATGCTTTGTGTGAACATGATTGGTTGGGAATCAATAGAACATGAAATATTCTAGTTCGCTAGAAACCCTAGGTAGGGTTTAGACCTGTTGTTAGTAAAAATGCCATAACTCACACAAAACTCAATGAAATTGATTCAAACAAAAAAATTCATCTCTTAAAACATAGCTAACTTTTTTCAATTGGTTTCAGGCCTCCATCATTCCGTACATGTCCGTACTAACACATTTTCAGACTGTAAACTTTCAAAAAAATAAACTTTACAGACCTATCAAGACAAAAAATGGCATAACTTTCACAAAACCTAATGAAATTTTCTCAAACCAAATGAATCTAAAAGATAACTCTCTCTTCTAACTTCTTCAACCAATTTCAGGACTGTACCTATCCATACCAGTCCGTACCATGTGAAATACAGTCACTGTCCATAGAAAATGCAATAAAGAATGTGTAAAATGAATTGGTTTCTCATTCAAAACTTCTCTCCAACCCTTGGGATCAGTGTTACAAGGAATATTTAACATGTTCCAATCATTTGTAACTAAAAAACTAACCACCAACCCTTTTGTTAACTCTAATGACATCATTTGCAACTTTTGACAACATATTTTGACAATATTTTGCAACTTTTACAACATAACTCCAAAACACCATAGAATGACTCCAAATGACTCAAAATGGTCTTATATGACCTTATTGACTCCAAAAAAACCAAAAACCAAATTTTATCAATCATGACAACATTTGCCTCAAAAGGTGCATCAAGATGCCCCTGCATTAGGGACCCTTGTATCGAAACTTTGAAAAAGCACATTTAATTTTTGTCTTTCTTGACTTGTGAGACTTAAAGTCCTTTTTATTGTAAAGGAATTGATTTATCCTAAGAGATAATTTTGTTTTGAAAGTGGGTTTAATTTTTTATTAAATTTTCCTAAGTCCTAAGGTTTATAGTTCAATTTGTAGGTGCCTTAGACTTTTTGGCCCCTTTTCCTTTACAAATTATAAGTTGCACCAACATGCCAAAGTCTAAAGTAGTCATATTTGAAAGATGTATTGAAACTCTAGAGTCCTAGTGTGGTTTTGTTGTAGATCACTTCAATACTTGAAACCTAGTAGATATGCATTTATGTAGCACATGCGAGACTATTTAAAACTGCTTGATCTTTCCTATCTTTTTACATTTCTCCCACATAATCCAATACTCCAATTGTTGTGATGCTCTAGCTACCCTACATTCATACAATTCTAGATCTTGGGCTATATCAAGTAGTTTTGTGCATTTAGTCCAAGTTTTGTGAGCATTTTAAAACTGTTGATGTGTTGCTTCGATTTTGTTTGGAAATACAAATTTAATGTTAAATTTCTCTTTTCCAGTTCATTAGAGCTATATCTTGCCTTTCTTGTTTTCATTGAAAAAGTATTTGAATTTAGTCCTAGTTATTTAATGTACTTTGACCCCAGTCTTTGGTCCTAGGGTTTCCCATACCAAAATTTTAGGGCTTTCATGTAATTTTGTTAGCAAATTGTTTAAGCTCTTAAAAAATCAATGACCTTAAGTCTAGTTTTATTTTGTCCCTCAAGTGGATCTTATATAGTATGTTAAAATTTAGTTAAATTAATCTTTAAGTCCATCTTATTAAAAAATTGTGCTTGCAAGTTTTTGCACTTTCAATCTATTTTTTAATTACTATAAAATGCAAATGAAGTGCGAACTATGTTCAGAATTGCAAAACTTTTTTGTAGTTTGAAAAAGTTACAAATTGCTCTTGGAGTCTGAACTTCAGTTGCAAAACTAGAGTCTCAAAGGTTTATACAATTTGCAAAAATTTACCAAGTACATATTGTATACAGACATTGACTGATATTTGCATTCTATTTGCAATTTACAATTCTTTTTGTAACTTACAATCGGAGCCCAAAATGTGGCTGTAGTCTGGAAACCTAAAATACTTGGTAGTTTGCAACCAATTACAAACTATAGGACACACCTAAACTCTAATTGGAAATTGCACCTCACTTTACAAATTGCAACCTTTTACAAATTACACATCAGCCTTGAATCGTAAATTACAACTTGTATTTTGGGCCTGAACTCTTAAATGTATGAAAACAACAAAACACTCATTCTAAAGATTTTAACTCACAAAACTTGAAAATTGGATCAATTTAATCATGGAAAATCTATGTTTAGGTACAACTGAATATTTTTAATTATATTTTAGATTAATTAATCAAAACATTTTAGTATTGGTAAAATTGCATAAAATTAGCTAATTAACTTAAGGAATTAATTTCCAGGACTCCCGTAAATGGACATGACCTCTCTAGTGAAAATGAAATATGAGTATAAGGGAGTCATTCCAACATCAAAATTGGTTAATAATTGGATCAATATCACTAACTCTGACCTAGGGCATGTATATCTAGATGAATTCCATACCAAAATGGCTCAAATTGAAGCAAAAAATGTCATCTAAGGTAAAAAAAACCTAAAGCTTAGTGGGTTAGTTCAAGCTACAAGTTTTCCAATAACCTTGTAATCTTTATACTAAGTGATGGCATGTGCCAAGCACTATAACCTAGCTAGTAGGGAGATTAGAAATCCCAATGGAAATGCAGTATTATTGATCTTCCCTCAGTACATAGAAGAGATTTTTGACATTCCTTCTAGGGATACTCATTGCAATCTCACTTTGGAGTCAACACAAACCTATTATGACCAGCACTTGGATGATTGTCTGAAGAAAATAATGGAAGTTGGTTCTAGAAGCCAAAGGCTACATTGACTAGGCTACTCAAGAAGCTATTCAGAAGTGATTTCATTGAAGTGGTAAATGATTTCATCACTTTGTTGAGTAGAATCACTAGTCAAGAGGATGCCAAAGAATTTTAGACTTGGATGTTTAGATGCATAGCCAAGGTATTGAGAGGAGAAGAATTCTTTGATTGGTCCTCTTTAATAAGTGATACTCTCTATGACCAACTAATAAATATAATGCAAACAAATAAGTTTCACATGACTTCTTATTTAGTGTATTGGCTTAGAGGCAATAGTTTTTTAGTTTTGTAGGTGGTAGGCGAAATGATGCCTTGGGATTAGAAAGTCTATGAGTATTACCTAGAGCTAGGATTTAAAGCTTTGACATTAATTTTCTCTAATCAATGATGCTTTTGTTTTCTTTATTATTAGAATGCTTAAAGGGGTAAGTGCACAAAGATGGTAGACCAAAAGGGGGTCTTAAGATGCCACTTTTTTCTAAAATCATGAATGACTAATGTTGGATGAGAAATTGAAGATAGTTACACTCAAAATTTGAAGATACAACAAAAGCAAGAGTTGTAGTGCTCCAAATCTAGTTTCTAAACTACTAATTTTTCTAAAAAGTGGTTGAGATTAAGGGGTTCAAAAAGGGGGAGGACACAAATTGGTCCTTTTTTTCAAAAAAACATAACATAGTGTTTGGTGTGCTCCCCTTAAAATGTTAACTTTTAAGTATTTCAAAAATCGCTTCAGTGAGAAATTAGCTAACACCATGTAGTTTATCCCTATTTTTTCTGATAATTTTTTCATGAATAATTGATTTTTTTACTAATTTTCAAAGTGGACACATCCTTAAAAACATAAAATTGAGCGTGCCCCCCCCCCTAATTTTTTTGAAAACTAATCGAAATCCAATTATTTTTTGAATACGTGTAGAATGGAGTGTAGTTTCTAAAATGTAATTTATTTGAAATTTTGATGAACGGTTAAAAAAAGTCAAAAATACCACACACTAGTTTTGACAAAAAATAGATACACTAACAAAAGAAATTAAAGATGAAATCCTTATCATATTGAAAACGTGAAAAAAATTATATGGTTAAAAATCTAAGAGAGAACTTAAGGTTATGGTAGTATTTTTTTGACTTGTCATTGAAACGCATGCAAACCTAATGGGGAGCATGCTCCAAATTATGTAATTTTTGTTACAATATGGAAAAACACATCTTTGGACATCCAAAACACAATCCAAGCCTTTGGGTTGGAAGCCCAAGGCAAATCTAAGAAAAAGGCTTGGAAATTACCAAAGCAAAGCATAATGCAAGTGTGTTATAACGTGCTCGTGTTATGTGCATTCACATAATAAGAGCACATTATAATGCACTCGCATTATGGTGAAATAAAATCATCTCACTCCCTCCCTCGTTAACCCTCTCTCTATTATTCTCTCTCTCCCTCCCCCCTCTCTCTCTCTCTCACCTCTCTACCTCCTACCCTCTCTCTCACTCTCTACTTCGCTCCCCTCACTACCTCCTACTCTCTCTCTCCCCTCTTTACCTACTACCCTCTCTCTCTCTCACCCATCTACCTCCTAGTTTTCCTTTTACTAGCTTTCTTAGTTTTCTTTTTCCTTTCCAATTTCCCTTTAAACCCCCCACCATTTTTTCCCTATTTTAATATTTTCCACCTCTCCTCTCATCATTCTTCCCATCCAATGAACTTTCATTTTATCTTGTTTCCATTTCATCCTCCCAATTTATATCCTCATCCCTCTTTGCATGTCCTAGTTTTCTTATTTCCATTTGCTTTGTTGATAAGGGAGAGGGAGAGAGAGGAAGAGGGAGAGAGGGTGGAGATGGAGGGGGGAGAGAGGGAAGAGATAGGGAGAGAGAGAGAGAGAGAGTCCTAGTTTTGTTGTTTCCATTTTCTTTGTTGATAAGGGAGAGGGAGAGATAGAGGGGAGAGATAGGGAGATAGGGAGAGATAGATAGGTAGAGAGAGGAGACAAATAGGGAGAGATAGAGGAAACAAAGGGGAGAGATAGGGAAATAGAGAGTGAGCAAGATGTCCAGAGAGATGGAGAGAGATTGAGAGGTAGAGGGATGATAGAGATAGGGAGACAAGGGAGGGGTAGGGAGATAGAGGTTTAGGGTTTAGGGTTTTGGGGTTTGGGGTTTAGGGTTTAGGGGAATTATTTAGGGTTAATGAGTTTAGGGTTGCTCAAGTTTAGGGTTTATGGGTTAGGGGAATTATTTAGGGTTTAGGGGTTTAGGGTTTAGAGAGAGATAGAGGGGACCGATAGAGATTAGGAGAGATAGAGGAGACAGAGGGAAGAGATAGGGAGATAGAGAGTGAGGGACATGTCCAGAGACATAGGGAGAGAGATTGAGAGGTAGATGGATGATAGAGATAGGGAGATATGTGAGAGATAGGGAGATAGAGGTTTAGGGTTGCTTGGGTTCAGGGGTTTGGGGTTTAGGGTTTAAGGGTTTATGGTTTCTCAGGTCTCAGGGTTAGGGTTTAGGGGCATTATTTAGGGTTTATAGTTTAGGGGTTAGGGGTTAAGGTTTAAAGGTTTAGGGTTTAGGGTTTAGAGAAGGAGAGAGGGGACTAATAGGGAGATATAGAGGAGACTGAGGGGAGAGATAGGGATATAGAGAGTGAGGGACATGACAAGAGACATGGGGAGAGAGATTGAGAGGTAGAGGGACAATATAGATAGGGAGATAGGGGAGAGATCTAAGGAGATAGAGGTTAGGGTTGCTTGGGTTTAGGGTTTAGGGGTTAGGGGTTAAGGTTTAGGGGCATTATTTAGGGTTTAGGGTTTATGGTTAAGGGGTTAAGGTATAGAGGTTTAGGGTTTAGGGTTTAGAGAGAGAGGACCTATAAGGAGATATAGAGGATATCAAGGGGAGAGATAGGGAGATAGAGTGAGGGACATGACCAGAGACATAGGAAGAGAGATTGAGAGGTAGAGGGATGATAGAGATAGAGAGTTAGAGGTTTAGGGTTTAGGGGCACTATTTAGGGTTTAGAGGTTTAGGGTTTCTTAAAGGGTTTAGGGACATTATTTAGGGTTTAGGGTTTATGGTTGCATGTCAAAAGTAGTCTCTCTATCTTTATATCTCCATCCCCCCTCTCTCTCTCTCCTAGGGTTGCTCAGGTTTAGTGTTTAGGGGAATTATTTAGGGTTTGAGTTAAGGGTTGCCCAGGTTTGGGGTTTAGGTTTCAGGGGTTAGGGGTTAGGGTTTAGGGGTTTAGTGTTTCTCGGGTTTAAGGTTTAGGGGTTAGGGGTTAGCATTTAGGGGTTTAGGGTTTAATGGTTAGGGGTTAGGGGTTAGGGTTTAGGGTTTAGAGAGAGGTGAAGTAGAGTTAGCTAGCAACTCTAACATCAGGTTTTTTTAATTACGAAGAAGATGCTAAACAAGAAGAAAATGCGTATAGTGAGTCTTATGTTGTTTTCATTGGCTCTCAAAATTAGCTAAACTATCCTCAGGAGGTTGATAGAGCTAAGTCAGAGGATGATCCATGACCGGTGATCATGATTGCCAAAATGGGAACTCCTTTACCAGTTCAACCAAAGGACATAGTGGGGAGAAAACATGTAAGTACACTAAATCCTCCTACTTCTCCCTCTATATCTAGACCTAGTGCATTAAATCCAAAACCCCAAGACGAAAATCATTCATCTTCTTTAACAAATTGTTACCAACTTTTGGTATTATAGACCATGCTAAGAAGACTAAAATCCAAATGTCTAAGGTTGAGTATCTCCAAGCTAACCCCGAACAATTTGAGAGATTGACCAAGTTTGTCAAAAGCAAAGGAGCCCATTCTGGTCAAGACTCTCCCAAAAATGTACCTATTTCTCCTAAACCAAGGCCTGCACAAAGCAACCTCGTTGCAACTCCTTCATCTACCCCTAGAAAAATAGAGCCTTTCTATATTTCCTTACTTGTCAATGGTCATAAACTAAGTAACTCCATCATTGATGCGGGTGCCTTCGATAGTGTCATGCCTACCAAAGTAGCTAATACTTTGGGATTAACTTTGACAAAGACTTTTGGCCATTGTTTCTCTATGGAAACTAAGCAAGTGCCCCTCATAGGGCAAATCAAAGACGCTCAGTTTACATTTGTTGCTTTTCCTGAGAAGAGGATCAAAATTATTGTTCTTGTAGCAAATGTCCCAGCTTCATATGGTATATTGTTGGGGCGTAATTTTTGAAAGGATGTTGGTGGTGAGATCAACATGGATTGGTCAAAGGCTAGAATACCCGTCAAAGGTGTCATGTGGAAACTTCATCCTAAAAGGGAGGCCAAGTACACCATGACAAAATCTAAGGATCCAAAAGATTAGATTCTTTTTTAGTCCTCTAGTATGGGTACTTATTTCTTGACTACTAATGAGGTTTCAAAGTCATCAGATGATGATTCAAGCAAAGGTCAGATAACTAAAGATTCATCCTCTTCAAGTGAAGAGATTCCAAATTTTGAAATTGCCAAGGTAGGAAGTTCAAATGATGTTTGGACTTTGGAATTTGATGGTAGTTATCCTTCCACTAGATCTGGAGTGGGGGTAGTTCTCATATCCCTAGATGGAAATATCTTTCCCTTTTCTTTCAAGTTGCAATTTGACAACACTAACAACATTGCTAAGTATGAATCTTTGCTATTAGGAATGGATGTTGTACACAAGACAGGAATAAAGAATCTTCATGTACAAGGTGATGTCGAGATAATTATTTGTTAGGTAAGAAATCTATACCAGACAAAGAACGAAAGATTGATGCATTATCGTAATCATGTCTAGGATTGCATAGAAGGTTTTGATGCCTTTAACATCTTTGTTGTTCCAAGGGAATACAATGACAGGGTAGATTCTTTAGCTATATCAGCTGCTCTCATGGTTTCGCATAAGGATTTCAAGGGGAATAAGTATACCATTGAGTTGGTTTTTCAGTCGAGTGTTCCTGATAATTCTAACCATTGGCAAATATTCAATGACGATAACCAAATTATTGCCTTTTTGGAGAAGGCAAAAAATTTCAATGAGTTGTACTTTGAAGAGAGTAATTCTCCTCTTCAAGAATCCATCTCTGAAGTGAATCAGGAAACTAGTGAAGAAGTATTACAGCTGAAAGGGAATATGATTCCCAAAGGATTGGTCTCTCTAGAAAAACTTTTTGATAAGCATGATCACTATATCAAATAGAAACAATAGTTTGGATCTGATTCATCAACAAAGGTTGAACAAATTAATTTGGGTACAGAAGGTGATCCCCAAGTGGTGAATATTGGGAAATGTTGCACGTTGGGGGAGAGGAAAATTTTTGTGACACTTTTGCAATAGTACATTAATGTACTAGATTATTCATATGATGACTTGAAGTCTTTCTGTCTAAAAGAAGTTCAATATGAGATTCCTCTCAAGTCAGGTTATCTGCCTCACAAGTAGGAGCAAAGGTAGTACAACACAAAAATATCAGGTACCATTCTTGTTGAGATTCAAAAAATGTTAAATGCTAGAATTATTTTTCCTATCCATCATTCCACATGGATAGCTAATATTGTTCCAATAAGAAAGAAGAATGGAGAAATCCACATTTGTGTGGAATTTCATAATCTGAATTAGTCATCACAGAAAGATAATTAGCCTTCGCCGGCAATGGATCAAGTTCTACAAATAGTGACAAGTTTAGAAATGTTGTCTATGTTAGATGGCTTCTCGAGATACAATCAAGTGGAAGTAAGTGAAGAAGATCAGCACAAGACTACCTTCACCACTCCATGGGGTAATTTTGCATATTACAGAATGCCTTTTTGATTGATTAATGCTGGTGCCACTTTTCAAAGGGCAATGGACCTTGCTTTCCATGATGAGATGGTTAAGTTTATTGTAGTTTACCTTGATGATTTGACTATCTTTTCTAAGAATCGTCAAGATCATTGTCATCATTTGCAGAAAATGCTAGAAAGCTTCTACCAACATGGTATTTCACCCAATCCCAAGAATCCATCTTTGGAGTTACAGAAGGTAAACTTCTTGGACATATCGTGTCTAAGGAAGGTACCAAGATTGACTCTGAGTGGTCAAATCCATCCAGAGTCTTACCCTGCCTTCAAGTAAGACAACAATACATTCCTTCTTTAGGAAGGTAAACTTCCTGTGAAGATTTGTGTAATGTCCCCAATCTGAAATTTAGTATTAAATCCAAATCTGAAAATGTCTTTAACAAACTTAACACTAATATGCATTAAAACAACCAAACTAGCTAACTAGCTTGCACAAGTATTACACAAAAATGAACACAAACAACTCAAATGTTTTTTTATTATGATTTTATGATAGATATGACATGGAATCAGACCTATATCACTGATTTACAACAACAAAAACAAATACAACACTCCACAACGAATCTACTAGACACACACCAAAAACATGCTGAAATACACATATGTGATTCACTTGAAATTACCAAAAACATAGAAACTTCACAACACTTGCACCAAATGATATATGGCACCCAGGGACAATGATACAAAAAAAGGGAATGAGCTATCCATGTGCTACACAATAGAAAACTCAAACAACATCAATGGAAACACCACAAACACTCTGAAATGCTCAAAACACGCCCTGTAAACATACAAATACTTCACATACAATGCTCCTGAGACCAAACCAGCAATACCCAGCTGGTTAAAGCTGATCCAAACCTTTGAAATGGAAGAAATACACCTTCTATACTAACATGCAATAACATGCAAAACTTGCAACAACACAAATGCTCTAAAACCCCCAAAATCTACACCTGCACACAAAACACTAAAACTGCTAAAATCTCCAAATTCCTCTAGCTTTGATGCAACCTTTGTTGATATGCGCTGAATAACTAAGAGGGGGGGTGAACCGGTTGTCACAAAAACTTAAACAATTTCTGCAATTAAAACATTCATCACTTATCCACAATTATTATGATTTAACAATGAGTGCATGAAACCATAAACTTAGCCACAGATACAACATCAAACACAAGAGACACTAGATTTACATGGAAAACCCCAAGGTGGGGAAAAACCATGAAGAGGATTAGCTCTCAATATATATTGTAATCTTGAAATAATGATGTTCAAGCTTGGTCACTCCATAGGCCTAAACGTATTGACTTATTGCCATGAAGAACAACTAGGTCTAGCAAGCTCATTGCCTCAACCCTAAACCTAGCAAGATTACAATAAGGGATGTTAAACCCTACTAGTAGGTTATTTCTAGACTCATTACCAAGATCAACACCTTTTTGTATTTGCAACTAAAGTACAATAATTCCCCTGCTCTGCCCTTTCTCTTCTCTGCTCTTCGTCTTCTTTCCTCTGCTTCCTCTCTGCTCTACCTTTTGGACCTTTCTTAATATCTTTTCATTTCCACTTAAGGACACCTTTTCCATGACTCAACTACAAGTATTTATACACTACATCAACCTTGGAATGATCATCAAGGTTGGCATCACAATCATCAACCATTGGAACAATCTCCAAGGTTAGTATTACAAACATTTACAAATTAGGTCCTGACCTATTACAACAATGTGCAAAGGAAATGAAATGCGGATCATGCCATGCCTTAGCTGGGACTCAAACATGATATTCCACACCACAACATGCTTCAACAATCTTTAAGAGATCTCTGCAATCATTGGGATCAACTAGGTCGGTTAAGACTGGTTACACGCTACATTATCTGGGAACAATCTTCACACACCATCTTAATTTCTTAACACGGACCAAAGTCCAGATAGGAACATGATTATGAGACATACACAAGTATGCTATAAACATTAGGAGAAACCACACGAAACTTAACCACATTATCCATAGGAATCTTCTCATCGGAACACATGAACTTCTTTATCTTCAACTGTCATAAAAGAAAGATAGCTTGCAGACCACCAAACCATGAACCATTGCAACTGTAGGCACTTATCATCATCCCATACTTCCCTCTAGAACCATAGAGCCAAATACTTTAATGCGGAGGAATGCGGAGCAAAATACTTTCTTCCTGTCCCAACTGAACTTACAGAAAAAGTAGGTTTTACTCTAGTGAACACAACTCACTCAGATCTTCATGTGGATGGCTCAAAGTCAGAATGTAGCATCCTTAGACATACCTCTAACTTACTTCCAATCCATAGACCATGATCTTCAAGAAGAAATAAATGCACAGTAATTTACCAGACTATTCTTCAGCATACAACTCACTGTCTGTACTGCACTTCCCTATAACTCACTTGTTTCTTCCGAAGAGGCTAATTTTCTCAATATCGTCAACATACAAGTCTTCTAAACAAGTAATAGAATAAGATACAATTGACACTAATGACAACAAGGATATGTTGACATCAATGACAACACCGATTAGGCACATACTTGCAACAATCTCCTCCTTTGCCATTAATGGCAACATATGATGTGAAAAATTGCAACAACCATCAAGACAAGATTCTCCCCCTTTCTCTTTACACACCTACACTCTTTCTTTCTCCAAAATTCTCCCTCTTTCACATCAATGGCAAAGGGCACATACTTGCACTCTTATGTTCTGATCTATTCTCTCTTCTGAATTCTCTGACTACTCCCCCTTTGAAGTAGCCCTAAAAAGCACCAATACGGACCTATGAACAACGCCAGACTGATGCACTATTGTGCATCTCAATTTCTTAACATGGACCAAAGTCCAGATAGGAACATGATTATGAGACATACACAAGTATGCTATAATCATCAGGAGAAACCGCACGAACCTTAACCACTTTATCCATAGGAATCTTCTCACCAGAACACATGAACTTCTCTATCTTCAACTGTCATAAAAGAAAGATAGCTTGCAGACCACCAAACCATGAACCATTATAACTGTAGGCACTTATCATCATCCCATACTTCCCTCTAGAACTACAGAGCCAAATACTTTAATGCGGAGGAATGCGGAGCAAAATACTTTCTTCTTGTCCCAACTGAACTTACAGAAAAAGTAGGTTTTACTCTAGTGAACACAACTCACTCAGATCTTCATGTGGATGGCTCAAAGTCAGAATGTAGCATCCTTAGATATACCCCTAACTTACTTCCAATCCGTAGACTATGATCTTCAAGAAGAAATAAATGCAGAACAATTTACCAGACTATTCTTCAGCATACAACTCACTGTCTGTACTACACTTCCCTGTAACTCACTTGTTTCTTCCGGAGAGGCTAATTTTCTCAATATCATCAACATACAAGTCTTCTAAACAAGTAATAGAATAAGATACATTTGACACTAATGACAACAAGGATATGTTGACATCAATGACAACACCGATTAGGCACATACTTGCAACAATCTCCTCCTTTGCCATTGATGGCAACATATGATGTGAAAAACTGCAACAACCATCAAGACAAGATTCTCCCCCTTTCTCTTTACACACCTGCACTCTTTCTTTCTCCAAATTTCTCCCTCTTTCACATCAATGGCAAAGGGCACATACTTGCACTCTTATGTTCTGATCTATTCTCTCTTCTGAATTCTTTGACTACTCCCCCTTTGAAGTAGCCCTAAAAAGCACCAATACGGACCTCTGAACAACACCAAACTGATGCACTATTGTGCATCTTAGTTTAGAGAAGGATGGGTGATGACTCCTAACTTTTCTCTGAGATACTCAAAATCATCCTTAGACAAAGGATTGGTAAAAATGTCTACAATCTGATCCTTGGTAGAAACATACTCCAACTTGAGTTCATTCTCTATCACTTTTTCTCTCAGGAAATGATACCTAATGGATATGTGCTTGGTCCTTGAATGCATCACTAGGTTCTTTGATATGTTTATGGCATTTGTCTTGTCACAAAAGATGTAATAGGTTCTTCATACACAACTTTTATGTCCTTTAAAGTCTGCTTCATCCATAACACTTGAGTACAACTGCATCCTGCTACAATGTATTCTACCTATGTAGTAGACAAGGATATTGAATCATGTTTCTTGCTTAGCCAAGATAATAATCTTTTTCCCAAGAAGAATGCACCTCCACTTATACTTTTTCTGTCATCCACATCTCTGACCCAATCTACATCAGTATATGCACTGAGAGTAAAGTCACAGTCCTTAGGGTACCACAAACCATAATCTATTGTGCCTTTTAAATATCTTAGAATTCTTTTGACTACCATCACATGTGATTCCTTGGGTTCTGCCTGAAATCTTGCCATAAGATACACTGCATGCATTATGTCAGGTTTGGTTTGAGTCAGATAAAGTAATCCTCCAATAATAGATCTATACTTTTTTTAGTCTTCCATGGATGAGTTATCATGTTTGCTCAACTTACAACTAGTTATCATAGGTGTGCATTCTGGTTTAGAGTCTTCCATCCCAAATTTCTTTAACAACTCTTTCACATACTTAGAATGTGAAATTAAGATACCCTTATCTGATTGACTTATTTGTAGACCTAAAAAGAAGTTCATCTCTCCAAACATACACATTTCAAATTCACTTTGCATTTCTCCAGCAAAAACTAAGCACATACCTTCATTGCCTCCAAAAGTAATATCGTCAACAAAAACTGCAACAATCAAGGTTTATTCATCATTGATCTTGAAGGAGAGATTACTATCTGTAGTACGTTTACTAAACCTTAACTTTATCAGGTACCTATCCAACTGTGCATACCATGCCCTGGGAGCTTGTTTTAATCCATACAATGCTTTCTTCAATCTACATACCATGTCCCCTTGTTCTAATGATTGAAATCCTTCTGGTTGTTCAATATAGACTTCCTCTTCCAATTCTCCATTTAAGAAGGTAGACTTCACATCCATTTGATAAACCTTGAAATCTTTGTATACTACAAAAGCCAGAAACATACTTATTGCTTCAATCCTTGCTACTGGAGAAAAAGTTTCTTCAAAGTCTATTCCTTCAACTTGAGCGTATCCTTTGCATACCAACCTTGCTTTGTTTCTTACCACTTCACCATTCTCATTCATTTTGTTTCTGAAGACCCACTTTGTACCAATTACATTCTTGTCTGTTGGTCTGGGAACAAGATCCCAAATCTGATTCTTCTCTATCTACATCAATTCCTCTTCCATAGCCTCTATCTAATTCTCATCTTTGCAAGCCTCATCCACAGTTTTAGGTTCAATCTTAGAAATCAGACAAAAATTTACTTGTTCTTCTACAGCTTTTCTTCTGGTTAAGATCCCTTTGCTCTTATCTCCTATGATTTGATTTTTAGAATGACTGATTCTTACATATCTTGGAGTTTTGGAAGCACTTACCAGAGCTTGTTCTTCTTCATCTGTGTTGTCTTCATGCTGCACCACTTCTGAAACATCTGGATCATCTAACTCATATCCACTTGATTCTGAAGACCTTTCCTTACATTCATCAACTTTAACATTTGCAATTTCAATGATCTTATTCAGCCTCTTATTATAGCACCGATAGGCCTTACTCTTGGTGGAGTAACCAAGGAAGATTCCTTCATCACATCTAGCATCAAACTTTCCTAAATCTTCTTCTCTTTTGATATAACATCTGCTACCAAAAAAATTGAAATATTTCATGGTAGGAACTTTGCCATGCCACATTTCATAGGGAGTTATTGAATTGTTACCTTTCACTTGAACTCTGTTTAGGATATATACTGCGATGTGAATTGCCTCTCTCCAATATGCTTCTAGAAGATGAGCTTCTTTCATCATGGTTCCAGTAGCTTCTTGAACTGTTATGTTTTTCCTTTCAACAACTCCATTTTGTTGTGGAGTTCTGGGCACAGATAACTGTCTCTTTATTCCATGTTCTTCACAAAAGAAATTGAATTCATTTGATGTGAACTCTCCTCCTCTATTAAACCTCAAGCATTTAATTTTTAAAACCATCTCGTTTTCAATCATTGCTTTGAATTTATCTAGAGCTTCAACTTTCTCTTTCAAAAAGGTAACCCAAGTCATTCTAGAATAATCATCAATGAGCAGCATGAAATACCTGTCTCCTTGCAAACTTCTTACTCTTGTAGGTCTACACAAATCTGTATGCACTAGCTCAAGTAGTCCTCCAACTAATTGGTCCTTACTTTTGAAACTTGTTCTTGTCTGTTTCCCAAATTGACACTCTTTGCAAACCAGATTAGCAGGCTTCACAAGCTTAGGCAAATCTCTAACAATCTGTACAGTACTTATCTTCATAATATTATCAAAATTTATGTGACACAACCTTCTATGCCATATGTGGATATTATGACAGATGTGGATCAGGATAATTAGGTTAAGGGTGATGAGAACAAAAGTAGCAAAGGTAAACAAGTGGTTGATGATGATTTAGGTGGGCCTTCAACTCACACCAGAGGTAGGAACAAGAAATAATTTGAAGCTGAGAAGAAAGAACTTCTGGATTTCGCAAAGATGCATGAGGCTTTCTACCAACAGGAAATAGAAGTTGTTGAAACTCTAAAAAAGATGAACTAGTTTCTTTTTTTAGTTCTTTGGACTCTCGTAGCTACTTTATAATGCTTTTGTTTTGTTGTAGCTTCTAGTTGGCTGATGGTTGGCTTTCATCTTTTTTTTAGCTTCTTTTTGTAATGGGTTTCAAGGCTCCCTTTTAAAACCTGTTTGACCTTTAATCAAAAACCTTCTATGCAATAAATAACTCTCATCAAACTAAGTCAACAAGCAATAGTTCTCGGTTCCTTTCAAGTGATAGATATTACCTCTGGTCTTCTTTCCAGTTGTAATGATTGTTCCGAAGCTTTCCCTAATCTTGCATCCATTGTCCTTAAATCTTAATTCATAGCCCTTGTCACACATCGGACCCACACTCAGAAGATTATGTTTTAATCCTTTCACATACAAGACATCTTCAGTATTATGCTTGCCATCAAAAGAAATAGATCCTTTTCCACAAATCCTACGAGCTGTATCATCTCCAAACCTAACCAGTGCACCATCATATCTTTCCAAACTTATAAACTTGCTTTTGTCACCAGTCATGTTGTGAGAGCAACCACTATCAATAACCCATTCATCCTTGTCCTTAATAACCTGAGCAGCCAAAGCAGTTTCCACTAGTTTTTCTTCCTTCACACAGCTAGAAGAATTAGTAGACACAAGATCTTCCTTAATAGCAATGAACAAGCATTCATTTATAGAAGAACTAGCATTATCTAGTTCACCATTATCTGATACTCCATCATCATCAAAATCTTCAACATAATAACACTTCTTTTGAGTCCTAGGCGTGTTCTCATACCTTCTTTTATTTCTTTCAATTCTTTCAGGACATTTGGAAGCAAAATGTCCTACTTTACCAAAAGAAAAACATTTGAATGGTAGTTTGCCTTTATACTTATTAGATCCTCTTTGTATTCTATCCACAAAGTTGGCTTCAGCTTCATCTAACTCATCATCAAATTCTACCTTGTATTTTTTTGATCTGGAAGTACTTCCAGGAGTACTGGCTTTGAAGGTCGTCTCAACTTTTGGTAGAACATCATCTAACTCCCTCATTTCAAAAGCAATAAGCTTACCAAGAAACTGATCCCTGTTAATGATTTTTACTTGCATGAATTCTTCAATCGCAGCTACCTTGTGACAATAGGACTTGGGTAGAGATCTGAGAATTTTCATAACAATTCCTTTTTTTCAAGAGTTCCACCTATGGCTTTTATCCCTTATTTGCAGTTTCTAGATCCACCTCTTTCATCAATATTGAGTTGGTTAATGAGCTTAGCAAAGCATCCTTTGCCTTGATATCTATCTTATATTCTTTGATTTCATCTTTAGTCATTGGGCCATTTTGAGGCATGGTGTATTCTATTTATGTAGCTTTCTAAACTTTGTAACCAAGAGAAAGAAGATGGTTTTTCATCTGAGCCTTCTAGATAACATAATTCGTTCCATCAAGATGCGGTGCTTCCTTCTTGTAAGACATTTTAGATCTTCCTCAAGCTATTAAACTTTCTTTAGAGGAACCTAGCTCTAATACCAATTGTTGATATGTGTCAGACAACTAAGAGGGGGGGTGATCAATTGTCACAAAAAGTTAAACAATTTCTACAATTAAAACATTCATCACTTTTCCACAATTATTATGATTTAACAATGAGTGCATGAAATTAGAAACTTAGCCACAGATACAACATCAAACACAAGAGACATCAAATTTACATGGAAAACCCCAAGGTGGGGAAAAACCACGGAGAGGATTAGCTCTCAATATATATTGCAATCTTGAAATAATGATGTTCAGGCTTGGTCACTCCACGGGCCTAAACATACTAACTTACTGCCATGAAGAACAACTAGGTCTAGCAGGCTCATTGCCTCAACCCTAAACCTAGCAATATTACAATAAGGGTTGTTAAACCCTACTGGAAGCTTATTACTAGACTCACTGCCATGATCAACACCTTTTTGTATTTGCAACTGAAGTACAATAATTCCCCTGCTCTACTTTTCCTCTACTCTGCTCTTCCTCTTCTTTCCTCTACCTCCTCTCTGCTCTGCCTTTTGGACCTTTCTTAATATATTTTCATTTCCACTCAAGGACACCTTTTCCATGACTCAACTACAAGTATTTATACACTACATCAACCTTGGAATGATTATCAAGGTTGGCATCACAATCATCAACCATTGGACCAATCTCCAAAGTCGGTATTACAAGCATTTACAAAATAGGTCTTGACCTATTACAAAAATGTGCAAAGGAAATGAAATGCAGATCATGCCATGCCTTCGCTGGGATTCAAACATGATCTTCCATGCTAGAACATGCTTCGACAATCTTCCAAAGATCTCTACAATCACTGGGATCCACCAGGTCAACCAAGACTGGTTACACGCTACATTATATGGGAACAATCTTCCCACACCATCTTAATTTCTTAATGCAGACCAAAGCCCATATAGGAACATGATTAGGAGACATCCACAAGCATGCTATGATCATCAAGAGCAACCGCATGAACCTTAACCACTTTATCCATAGGAATCTTCTCACCGGAACACATGAACTTCTCTGTCTTCAACTATCATAAAAGAAAAATAGCTTGCGGACCACCAAACCATGAACCATTGCAACTGTAGGCACTTATCATCATCCCAGACTTCCCTCTAGAACCACAGAGCCAAATACTTTAATGTGAAGGAATGTGGAGCAGAATACTTTCTTCCTGTCCCAACTGAACTTACAGAAAAAGCAGGTTTTACTCTGGTGAACACAACTCACTCAGATCTTCATGTGGATGGCTCAAACCCATAATGTAGCATCCTTAGACATACCTCTAACTTACTTTGAATCTGCAGACTGCGATCTTCAAGCAGAAATAAATGCGAAGCAGTTTACCGGATTGTTCTTCAACATACAACTCACTGTCTATATTGCACTTCTCTGTAACTCACTTGTTTCTTTTGAAGAGTCTAATTTTCTCAATATCCTCAACATACAAGTCTTCTAAACAAGTAATAGAATAAGATACAGTTGACACTAATGAGAACAAGGATATGTTGACATCAATGACAACATTGATTAGGCACATACTTGCAACAACCTCTGGATGAGATTGCTATCTGCAATCCAAGAACACTGCCCTTAGATCACCTGAAACTCATGTCCACCAGCCACAATCTCCAACTTCAATGCTTTCCCTGTCCACTGAAGAAAACACAAGCTAAAAAACTCTGTGAGAAAATTGTCAAATCTGCAATAGTCCCAAATGTGTTTTTGGCCTCCAAATAAATAGAGGAGCAAACCCAAACGACCCTTTCGTGGAAAATTAAATAAAATAATATTATTACATCAATTTCCATCCAAAATAGGCCCACCATAATGACCATTGCAAGATTCCCCACCAAAATTAAGTAATAACTCCATGCATGCAAGATGTCATAAAAACTGCCAAGGAATCTGCTAATAATAGCCTACCACCTAAACTTGGAGGTTACAAATCTTCTCACATGAAATCACATGCCCTTCCTTGGGTAAGTAATCCAAAATAATAATATTAAATTAATTATTTGACCCCTTTTATCATAAATAAGAATTAATAAATGATTCAGGCCCAAATAACCAATTTTAGATATAATTATTTTCCAATTTCCATACCTTAGCCCAAGGAAAATATTTTGAATTGAAAAATATATCCTCCAACATAAATTAAATAAAAAGGGGACATATGACAATTTGTTCCAGATTTTGGAAAGTAGACTTGTCATATTGTGGATATGATGAAGGGAAAATCCACTTTTCATTGGAGTGTAGAAGTGAAAGTTGCTTTCCATGATATAAAAGAGTCAATTGCACATACTCTGGTCTTAGTTTGTCCAGACTACACCAAATACTTTATCATGTACAGATATGCTTTAGAGCATACTTTATCTGCCATCCTAGTGCAACCAAACAAAGAAGGGATTGAATCTCCAATAGCCTTCATGAGTTGTCCTTTGAAAACTCGTGAGCTTAAGTACTTACCAATGGAGAAACATGCTTACACTGTGGTAAAAGGAGTTAAGAATTTTAGGTATTATATCCTTAACTCCCTTACTATTGCATTGGTGCCTGATTCAACAGTCAAGTCCATCTTGACTCAGCAAGAATTTGGAAGTAAAAGGGGTAAATGGATTGCTAAGATCCAAGAGTATGACATGGAGATTAGACCCACAAGCTAGTGCATGGGAAAGGTTTGTGTCAATTGATCACTGACAACATACTAGAAGAGATTGTTACAAGTATGAACAATAAGTGTTGTCATTGATGTCAACACCTAAGGTCAGCATCTAAGAAAGATATTTAGATGAGTTTGAACAAGTGTTTGATTGTTCTATCTCCCAAAATAGTGCAGTGTTTTTCTCCACATTTCCTCAGAATTGAAGACTAGAGTGTGAGATTAGGATATGATTTAGAGAAGTGTCTAAAGATTCTAAATCCTAAGTTTAGAGGTCTAGAATGTTGTGCAGCAAAAGATCTATTTACCAGTTTGAAGACTGTGTCTAGCAATGTGTTCAAAGTGACAGGGAGAAAATGTTTTGCTCTGCATTTCTCTGCAGATTAGAATTTGGCTTTGTGGTTCTAGACTTAAGCTTATAAAGTCCTTAGCTATCTTTATTCTAGAGGATTTGTGATTTGGTGCTCCGGAAGATAAGATTGTGGTGTTATACTTCAGGTGAAAGTTGTTGAGTTCAGGTGATTTTTGTTCTCTTCAAATATCTCCAAGTGAGATCTATTGTAGATGGATTTGTTGGCTCTCAGGAGAATTTATGTTGTTCGTGGATGTGTCAAGATCATGTTAAATCATTGATCAAGGTTTTCTTGTCATGATTGTGATTGAGGAAGCGTATGATCAAGAATATTCCCTATTTGGCTGACCTATTTGATTGCGATGATCAAGACATTTTTGATGAATGTTTAAGTGATGTGTAGTGTGCTTGGATAGATTTAAGTCTAAACTAAGGTGTAATACATTACACCCTCATTCTTTTGTTGTGTGTGATGTTTAGGTCTAGACCTAATTCAATGTATGTATGAATGTCGACCTTGATGTACATTCCAAGGTTGATGAATTGTATAAATACATGTAATAAATTTGTGTTTCAGGAGTAGCAATGCAAAGATGTGAAGATAAGTGTGAAGTAGAAAAGCAGAGTAGAGAAGAAGAATTTTATTGCCCTTCAATGGAACTAAACTCAGCTATGGTGTAGATGATATCTAATCAGTTCAAACCTATGGCAGTCAGCCTTATCATTTTAGTGGTGAGTCTGTATTGTTGTTATATGGAGCCTAATCAGACTTAGAGGTTAAATTTTCCCCACTTTTATCAGCGTGGTTTCCCCCCAAATTCCTACGGGGTCAAGGGACAGCGCCCCTGGTGTGCTCCTTGTCGCGATACAGGGTGGGGTCTAGGGGCAACGCCCCCGAAACCTCAAAAGTTTTTTATTATTTTATAAAGGCACCGGGAGTTATTTTTCATTGACCGACATAAGAGAACCCTAATTTTGTAACCGACAAAAATATTGATAAAAGTGGCTAAGCGTTAGGGTTTTGATTGATATTGTATTGTAGCATTTGCAACAGTATTGAGTTACAGGGATTGTTGGTTGTAATCGGTTTGATTTACTGGATAATAATATTGGACTCTCTATTTGGTGGATGTAGCCCGAGTTTGGGTGAACCATGTTAAAAATTGTCTCGCTGTTATTAACTCTGTGTATTTCCACTCCTCTGTTTAATCTTTATTTACATTTAATTGATATCTTCTGTCGGCTAACCCTAACAAGTGGTATCAGAGCGGGTTGTGTTCGATTATCATCTGCAGGAAGGTCTCACGGTTGAGTGGGAGTAATGGTGGAGGAGGGTAAAATGAAGGTCGATAAATTCAATGGGTAGAACTATCAGTTATGGAAGATGCAGATGGAGGATTACCTCTATCAAAAGGATTTATGGATGTCGTTGGAAGGAGCAGCCAAGAAATTGGCAACAATGTCTGATGAGGATTGGAATCTTCTTGATAGAAAGGCACTGGGAACCATTCGGTTGTGTCTGGCACCATCGGTGGCATTTAATATAATAGAAGCGAAGACAACAGATGGTCTAATGAAAGCTTTAGCTAAATTGTATGAAAAACCCTCAGCCTCAAATAAGGTATTTCTCATGAAGCATTTGTTTAATATGAAAATGGTTGAAGGTGGATCTGTGACAGATCATTTAAATAAATTTAATACGATTGTCAGTCAATTATCTTCTGTAAATGTAAAATTTGATGATGAAGTTAGAGCTCTCTTGATATTATGTTCATTGCCTAAAAGCTGGAATAGTTTGGTAATGGCGGTTAGTAACCTTGTTTCTGATTCAAATACCCTGAAATTTGATGATGTTGTTGGTGTCATCATGAGTGAGGAAATTCATAGGAAAAGCTCAGGTGGATCCACATTAGGCAGTGTTTTGAATGCAGAAAGCAGGGGTAGATCAAAGGAGATAGGAAAAGGTTCTGGAGGTCATGGGAAGTCACGAGGAAAATCAAAGGATAAGAGGTCCCAAACCAGAGGACAAAAAGATTGCTGGTACTGTGGGAAACCAGGTCATTTGAAGAAAGATTGCTGGTCTCAAAAAAATAAAGGAGACAAACAAGAAGGCAATAAGGAGGCAAATGTGGTAAGTAATAAATCTGAAGATGATACTTTGACTCTTTCCCTAGATAATGTTGATGATTCATGGGTTTTAGATTCAGGGGCCTCATTTCATGCTACGCCCCATAGAAGTTATTTTCTTGATTATGTCCAAGGGGATTTTGGGCTAGTTTATCTAGGAGATAACGAACCTTATCAGATTGTTGGAAAGGGAAGAATTAAGATTAAGTTGCAGAATGGGAATCATTGGCTACTACAAGAGGTAAGGCACGTTCCAAGGCTCAATAGGAATTTAATTTCAGCAGGGCAACTAGCTGAAGAAGGTTGCATTGTTACATTTACTGATAAAAAATGGAAGGTTTCAAAAGGTGCCTTAATAGTAGCAAAAGGTGTGAAAGTAGGCACCTTATATCTTTGTACAGATCATATTGTTCCTTCTACTTTAGCTGTTGCAGAGAAAAAAAAACAAGGTTTAGGAACAGTTGCTGCAGGTTCGCAGGAAGAGACTAAAACAGTTGCTGCAGGTTCGCAGGAAGAGACTAAAACAGTTACTGTAGGTTCTGAGACAACACTGTGGCATAACAGACTTGGGCATATGAGTGAAAAAGGTATGAAGGTACTTCATTCTAAGAAAGTTTTACCAGGTCTGAAATGTATTTATATGGATTTCTGTGAAAGTTGTGTGTATGGCAAACAAAAGACAGTTTTCTTAGAGATGGGAAGCAAAAGAAAAATGAAAAGTTGGAGCTTGTGCATATAGATGTATGGGGACTAGTTCAGGTATCCTCTCTCGGTGGCTTTCGATATTATGTTACATTCATAGATGATGCAACTAGGAAGGTATGGATTTATTTCCCTAGGCAGAAATCTGATGTATTTGAAACATTTAAGAAATGGAGAAGCTTTGTTGATAATGAGACGGGTAAAATATTAAAATGTCTCAGATTTGATAATGGTGGTGAGTATTGCATCAAAGAATTTTAGGATTATTGTTCATTTAATGGAATTCGTAGGCAAAAAATGGTTCCAGGGACTCCACAAGAGAATGGGGTGGCTGAACGCATGAATATGACAATAATGGAGCATGCAAGGACCATGAGATTGCATGTTGGGCTGCCTTTAAACATGTGGGTAGAGGTTGTCAACACTACTGTATATTTAATTAATAGAGGTCTTTCAGTTCCTTTGGGTTGTGGTATTCCAGAGGAAGCATGGATAGGTAAGAAGGTGAGTTATTCTTTTCTCAAAACCTTCAGATGCGAAGCATTTGCACATGTAGATTCTGAAAATAGAACCAAGATGGATGCAAAATAAAAAAAGTGTACCTTTGTTGGATATGGCATTGATGAATTTGGTTATAAGCTTTGGGATTTTGAAAATCAAAAAATTGTGAGAAGTAGAGATGTTTTATTCAATGAGAAGGTGTTGTACAAAGATCAGTTGCAGTAGCATGAGAAGAAAGAAAAAGATTATGTGGTGTTAGATGATACTCCAAATAGTGATGTTCCGGTGGTTCATCATACTCCACAATAGCAACCAGAAATACCACAAACTCCAGCAAATGTTAGATGGTCAACAAGGATAAGTAGACCTCCTGAAAGGTTTTCTCCCCCTTTGTATTCTATTTTGTTAACAGATACTGGTGAACCAGAAGGGTATGATGAAGGTATGTAGGTGGATACATAGGTTCAGTGGGAGCTTGCAATGAAAGAAGAAATGGACTCCTTGCTGAAAAATTAGACTTGGGAATTATGTAAGTTACCTATAGGTAAAAAGGCTTTACCAAACAAATGGGTTTATAGGTTGAAAAAAGAAGATGGAGGTAAGAAAAGATTTAAGGCTAGGCTAGTTGTAAAAGGATTTACATAGAAAAAGGGCATTGATTTTGATGAGATATTTTCTCCAGTTGTCAAGATGACTTCTATTCATATTGTTTTAAGTATTGTGGCTGCTGAACATTTGCATTTGGAACAACTAGATGTGAAAACTGCCTTTCTCCATGGTGATTTGGAGGAGGAGATATATATGGAACAGCCCCAAGGATTTGAGGTCAAAGGTAAGGAGAAACAGGTGTGCAGATTGAAGAAGAGTTTGTATGGCCTAAAACAAGCACCTCGGCAATGGTATTTGAAATTTGATAGTTTTATGGTTGAGCAAGGCTACAACAGGTGTAATTCTGACCATTGTGTTTATTTTAAGAGGTTGGATAATGACAGCTACATTATTTTATGTTTATATGTTGATGACATGCTTGTAGCTGGGTCTAACATGGATCACATAAGAGAGTTAAAACAACAGTTAGCACAGTCCTTTGCTATGAAGGATTTGGGAGCAGCAAAACAAATCCTTGGTATGAAAATTTGTAGAGATAGGAAGAACATGAAATTGAGTCTATCTCAGGCTGATTATGTTGAAAAGGTGTTGCAGAGATTCCATATGGAGAATACCAAAGTTGTCATCACACCTTTGCCTAGTCATTTGAAATTGACTAAGGCAATGTGTCCTAAGACACAAGAGGAGGAAGACAAAATGTCCAAGATACCATATGCTTCAGCTGTAGGAAGTTTAATGTATGCCATGGTATGTATGAGACCAGATATTGCACATGTTGTAGGAGTCGTTAGCAGGTATATGAGTCATCCCAGATTGGAGCATTGGAATGCGGTGAAATGGATTCTTAGATATTTAAGAGGTACATCCAATAAACACTTATGTTTTGGGGGCTCTAATACTAATTTATCTGGTTATGTAAACTTAGATTTAGCAGGGGATATTGATACCAGGCGGAGTACTACAGGTTATGTCTTTACTATAGGTGGGACAGCAGTGAGTTGGATTTCCAGGTTGCAAAAGGTGGTTTCTTTATCCACCACAGAGGCAGAATATGTAGCTGCAACAGAGGCAAGCAAGGAGATGATATGGCTATAATCTTTCATGAAATAATTGGGCACACAATAGGTTAATAGTTATTTGTTTACGAATAGCCAGAGTGCTATACATCTTGCAAAGAATTCTACCTTGCATTCAAAGACCAAACACATACAGTCGAGGTATCACTTCATTTGGTCGGTGTTGGATGATGGACAATTACAGCTGGAAAAGATACATATAGATGACAATCCAGCGGATATGTTTACAAAGGCAGTGACAAGGGAGAAGCTGAGCTCCTCTTCAGCTTCGGTTGGTCTTCTAGACTGAAAATAACAAAAACAGAACAACAGAGTCCAAGGTGCTTATTTCCAGTGGGAGCTATAGGGTCAATGGTGTTATGATCAGTCTCCAAGTGGGAGATGATGTGGTGTGGAGTCTGATCAGTCTCCAAGTGGGAGATTGTTGTTATATGGAGCCTAATCAGACTCAGAGGTTAAATTTTCCCCACTTTTATCAGGGCAATTTCCCCCCAAATTCCTATGGGGTCAAGGGGCAACACCCCTTGCGGGGGTTTGGGGGTAGCGCCCCTTGCGTGGTCCAGGGGCAATGCCCCTGGTGCGCTCCCTGTCGCGATATAGGCCGAGGTTGAGGGGCAGTGCCCCTGTGGGGGCTCGGGGGCAACGCCCCCAAAACCTCACATAGTTTTTTATTATTTTATAAAGGCACTGGGAGTTATTTTTCATTGACCAACATAAGAAAACCTTATTTTGTAACTGAAAAAAAGATTGATAAAAGTGGCTAATGGTTAGGGTTTTGATTGATATTGTATTGTAGCATTTGCAGCGATATTGAGTTGCAAGGATTGCTGGTTGTAATTGGTTTGATTTACTGGATAATAATATTGGACTCTTTGTTTGGTGGATGTAGCCCGAGTTTGGGTGAACCACGTTAAAACTTGTCTCTCGTTGTTATTAATTCTGTGTATTTCCATTCCGTTGTTTAATCTTTATTTGCATTTAATTGATATCTTATGCCGGCTAACCCTAACATGTATACAGTGAGCATCTTTGGATAGTGAGCCCTGGGTAGTGATCCCTAAGGCAGTGAGCCTCTAATTTTTGGTATTGCTATAACATATATATCTTTGTGGGCTAACACCCACCATGGTTTTTCCCTCATAGGGTTTTCCATGTAAAAATCTTGTGTCTCCTATGTTGAATGCGTTATTGTGTTAAGCTTTTGATTTTAGGATTTCATGATTAAATCTGAATAACAGTAAATAAGTGATTGATGTGCTAATATTCATAAGAGGTTAAGTTTTTGGTGACAACTGATTCACCCCCCCTTAGTTGTCGTGTGCATTTCAGTAATTGGTATCAGAGTGAGGGTTCCTCAGAAGTAAGCTTAACAACTTGAGGTAGATCTGGGATGGCGTACATCAAGGTTGCTCTTTGTTAGTGCCTGAATTGACTGGCAGTTTTTGAGCAATTTCCATGCAGGCACTCTCCCTAAGTATCCAAAAAATGTTCTAAGTGTTGGACCTCCTCAGCATTTTTCAGCTACAGCATCATATTTTCCTGAGGAGGAGGTCATCATCATCATCTTGTCTTCGATGATGGTCTGCATCATCATGTTCTTCATCGACTGGTTTCTCATCGTCATCATCATATTTCAATATCGGGTGATGTTTGGTTTTTATCCTGATCCTGCTGATGAGCTACAGTGCGCCCTGATTTGCTTGCGGGGGTGATTTTTCAAGTATCCGGTGATCTTGCACTTATCACCTTGCCCAGACATGATGATGATGTTGCCCCGATATTCTGAAGGGGTTATTCCCTAAGTTGTTCGACCTGACTTGCTTTTTCTTAAGGGTCGTCATCATCATCATCATATTTCCAGTTATCACCGAGTTGCTTGCGAGGGTCATCATATCTTCTGCCTTCATGATATTTCGCCGGGGTGATATCTTTATCATCGGGTGATCTTGGTTATGATCATCCTGATGATGTTGTTGAAGAGTTCTAAGTGTGACCCGATATTCACTGGGGTCATCATATTTTGAACGTCAGGATGATCTTAGTCAATATCATCCTGATGATGTTGTATCACTTCGTGTTTGTTGTTTCTCATCCTGATGATGCTGACGTCATCCTTATATCAGGGTGATATCTTTTTCTCTGCCTATCTGCATCATGATATTTCTGAAGGAGGGGGTGATATTTTCATATCACCCAGGTGTATGTTTGTTCCAGCGTCATGATGATGCTGATATCAAGGAGATATCCGCCTGTCGGCTTCGTGCATTATCTAGTGGGGGGTGATTTTTTCAAGCATCATCATATTCATCAATCGCCCCGATCTTATAGTGGAGCTACAGTGCAACATGATTTTCGTGCATCAGGATGATATTTCCAAATATCCGGTTGTCTTCCGAGTATCATCCTGATGTCGATATGATGATGACATCATCAAGGTCCGGGGGGGTTCATATTTCTAACACTGATCATCTTGTGGAGATTCCCTGATATTTGCAAACATGATGATGACGTCATCCGGATATGAGGAGGTGCGCAGTAGGCAGATATGATGATGACGTCAGCAGGATATGATGATGATGTCATCAGGATGTTTATCGGCCAGACTTTTGGTATAGGCTCAGCAGGAGGATGTTCCTCCGATGGATCAGGTTGTGCCAATGAAGGCGATTATCATGCAGGTTGTATTGCAATATGATGCTGACGTCAGGGTGATATTTTGGGCAACAGGATATCATGCTGCTGGAGGATGATGATGATGATGAAGTCTTATACTAGTGTCGTCAGGAGCAAAAGCACCGACATCATATATGCTCATGACCTAGTATATAAAGTGTTAAGGAGGTTGCTGCGGGGTGCATGTGGGATAATTGGTATCCTGCATTTTCAAATATCATGATGATGAATCTCGGCGGGAAATGGTTGCGATTAACTGTCTGATGTTCTTCCCAAGGCCGCGGGTTGGTGCGCCATTAATGGCGATTGTTGCAGAGGTATGGGCGGTGGCGCAGGGCTCGAAAAATCTTCCTGTCTCCTCCCCTACCTGCTGCATTAATGTTTGAGCGCCATTTTTATGATACTGTATATCTGGCGGGATTTTTGGTCAACCTGGTAGTTAATGCTGAATGCACCCTCCTGCTATATAATGCAGACGGTGTTATTCATTCAAGGTTGTTGAAAGTTGAGGATTTTTGGCTCTGTAATCCAAAACCAGCTGATCTGGTTGCTCTGTACAGTCTAACTTGTGAGTTTATGTATCTCCTGTTGTACGACTTGGCATGAATCCACTGATTTCATGGTTGATCTTATATGAGTAATGCTATCTTAGCATGTGTTGTGTTAATTCTGTCTCCAGTATTGCATGTATTCTTCTTCTGGATCTAGATATTTGCGTAATGTTTAGATTCTAGAGCATAGAATTCCTATGTTGAATGTCTGATCTTTTAACTTCTGCTCAAGGGGTAGATTAAACTGTTTTCAGGTTGAACATTGGGAAGGGTATACTGCAGTAGGGATGCCATAAGTAGAGATAACTTAACACTCTTCATTGGGAGATATCTGTAGGGCAGATATCATGTGTATCCCCCTGAAATCCAGTTTTAGCTATTCATGCTGATCATTCACAGGTGTATGTCTACCGACTCCAAGCCCTGGATAGGCACCAATCATGCTGTGTTCTTGTGTTATACACCATGTCCAGCTTTGCATCCAAAATTCAAACTAAAACATTTCATACTTCCACCTATTAGTTGTAAGAGTAGGATTAGGAACCCCCTGCATGCTCTCATACCCAACCAGACATCATGTCCAAGAATGTTGCCAGCCTTGTGATCTATCATGCAGATCTTGGTCCATACATGAGAGTATTCTGCCTGTTGTTGTCAAGTTAGATCCTTCTATCTTTGAGCTAGTCAAGGTTACATCTTGAGTTATAGGGATACCCCCCTTGGTGCGGCAGAACCAGAAGTGAAGGGGAGGAGCTCACGCAACCTCCTGTATTCAGTTGGCTGAATCTGCCTGTGCATTAGAACTGGCAATCCCTAATGTTGATTCAAAAGAAATGTCAACACTCTTGAACACCTAGAAAGAACTAAAGAAGAAATCAGAGATCTAAAGGAGAATGTTAAAGAAGCAGATGAATGTATAAAAAAATTAAGAGAGCAAGTCAAGAAGCTCAAAGAAAAATATAAGGAGGCTACTGAATAACTAATATCAGCAAATGAAACCTTGAATGATTTGAAAATGGAAGTTGTAGAAAGAACAAAAGAAGAAGAAGACCTAAATCTATTGGTGGAAGACAAATCAGAAGAATGTGCTAAGATTGAAGAGGAAATTTGGATCCTGAAGTCAGACTTGGAGAAAACAAAAAAAATGAAGAAAAGTTTAAGATCAGTTCAGCAAAACTTGATGAGATGATTGCTAGTTAGAAGAGCCCTGATGACAAAGAAGGCTTGGAATTTGAGAAAGGTGAAAGTTCTAAATTAGGACAAGAAAGGAATGCTAAGATCAAAAAGAATAAAGGAAAATAGACTCAGAATCAAAGGAACATACCTAGAAGACCACCAGTCAGGCAACTAAATGCTCAAAGGTACCCATCTTTCAATGGCTATTGTAATTCATGCAATAAGTTTGGTCATAAGGCTACTTAGTTTAGGAGCAAAATGAATCAAAATGTTCCATCATTCTGTAGTTAGTGTTTCAATTGCAAGAAAATTGGTCATAGAGCAAACAAATGTATAAGTCAGATTAGGAACGGTTTCAACAATGGAAGGAATGATCAAACTTTCAAAGGTAAATGTTTCATATGCAATAAAGTTGGTCATAAAGATATTGTATGCAGAAGTAAAGTGAGTCATAATTCTATTAGGTGCTATGAATGCTATAAGATGGGACATAGGGCTAATGAGTGCAGAAGCCAAATGAGAAATGGCTATTTCAGGGATAGGATAATTAAATCCTTCAGTGACTACTGTTATGCATGCAACAAATTTGGGCACAAAACTAACCAATGCCGATCCAGAGTAAATGGAAGAAATACTAGCCAGAGAAATGTTGTGTGCCACAAGTAGAATTGTTGAAATTAAGAAACACTGAAAGGGGGGGTGAATCAGTGTTCTTCAAAACTTATTATTTTGTTCCTTTATTAATTTACCACATACATTCAAAAGAAAGAAACATGAACTCAAGAACAACAACAACAAAATCATCACACATGAACACCAGAATTTTTATGTGAAAACCCGGTTAAGGAAAAAACCATGGAGGGGGTTAACCCACAAGATTTTATACTCTATTAAAAGTATTACAAATGGGAAGGCACATGCCTTCGGGCACACTACCCAAAGCTCACTACTCAAAGGAGGCTCACTACCTACAAGGTTAATTACAAAGAGTTCACTGGAATACATGAACTGAAGAATAGCATCTAATAATGCAAGATTACAGTTCTGGTTAGGATCAATATACTGACTTCACACACTTCATCTCTCACTACCCTGTTTTACTATTCTTCCATGATCCGACCCTCAGATCTCTGCTTCGCACTTGATACTGCCTTACTTCACACCTCTTATCTCATATTTTCATAACCATACCCCAAAATGATCACACCCATCGATCATATATATCCGTAACATGAAATCATATCAACTGCAGTCAACCTCAAGAAGACTTAGAAACTTTTTCAAGATCATTGTTCTGTCGGCTAAATCCATGCACAAACATCGATGCGGACCATAACTTATGAATTCAAGTCACCACACCTATTGGCCAATACCACTGGATCTCATAAATTACTCAACCAACCACTTTTCTTAATCCACACAAGGAACAAACACCAAGTCGGCATGTTCTTCACTGGACTGAACTGTCTAACCAAAATCCAATACTCAAAATCTTGCAACTTTCAATCCCTTCCTCACTGGAGGTTAAAAATTTGGATTTAGGTAGCCTTAACATCCCTTAACATACCCGCAGATCCACAACACAATATGATTACCTATGGAGAAATGTGGACCAAAATGCTAGACCCTATCATGTGCTCTATTCCTATCTATTCGGACTTAGACAAATCTGAAATCTAACTTCTGGTATGATCAAATGATGCAATGCAGATGTGTAAGATAGATTTAGTTGCCATCAATGACAACACCTGACATGCCTAGTAGTGTCTCTTGCCAACAATCTCCCCCTTTGGCATTGATGGCAACACTTAGTGAAAAATGACTAAGTGTTAGAATAGCCCCCCTTACTACGTACACTTGTGATTTCCAATGCTCCCCCTTTGATGAATTCCTCATTTTTCACTGCTTTCCTCTCCCCCTTTGACATCAATGGAAAAGGTCGAGGTCCGAATCCAAAAGTTCACACAAAACTCTATACATTCTTCCGCATATGTACACATAATCCTTATGTCTTATCTACATAAACTTAAACACATCACCAAAAATGTTTTTCAACAGTGCCAACTCACTGTCCCAACTTTTCTTCATGCCATCCAAAACTGAAATATGACCATTGAATAAGAATGCCTATGACTCTGACTTTTGCAGATCAATGGGATCACTTGTCAGAGCAGCTGCTTGAGCTTCTGTCAATGCATTGAACATTGTTTCTAACTTAGGGAGAATCAGTCCCCGAAGTTCACACATCCTTGCCACAATGTTTTCTTTTTCTTTCACAAATTTCTTTATTTTATCAATCAAGTTAACTACTTGACATTCTTGACTTGCTACAGATACTGTCAAAGGATTAAAGGATTGAGATACATTTGACAATTTTCGCTCAGACTCCTTTATTTTCTTCTCAATGTCCTCTACAACTTTTGACCAAGATAGACAAAATTTGTACACATCTCCTCCTTTAGTGAGGGCATTTTGAATACTCTTTACACTAGTATCCAACATAATTCTATCATTGGCAGTTATTCTTTTTAGTTCACTAAATCTTTTATCATTAAATTCATTCCAAACTTTGACTTCTGCTGACTTTTCAAAAGACTCAAAGTGAGTACTTACAGAGTTTATCAGACTCTTCAACTAACCGGAGGGGGATGCTGATGAAGCAACTCACTGTCTTCAATATGGAACTTCAAAATTTCCTCGTTGGCCTTAGCTTGTGCAAAAGAGGCCAAGTTCATCTTCTGTACCAGAGAAAGAGTATCAGAATTGATTGGACCTTATATTATATCTGGATCTTCTGCAACTTGTTTATCTTTCTCCAAAATTTCTTTCACTGCTTTTGTAGTGTCTCTTTCCCAATATGATGTTTCAAATTTAGGCCCTGCATTTCTTCCATTTCTAGAGTCAACTAGATTGTCTTGCTTATCATTTTCATTCTTTTTCTCTGCTTTTGCTCTCTCTGCATCATTAGCAATGTATTCTGCATTATTTTCCAGAGGATTTTGTGTATCCTCAGTAACAACATTATCAGCATTTTTACCAAATTCCTCAACATTCAGAATGGAGGAATCAACTCCATCATTAGTTTCATTTTCTTGATCTTCCTTGTTCTTAATTCCTTCTACTTTATGCTCTTTATTCTTCTCAGAATCAACTTTAGTAGGATCATTTATTGCCATATTCATTTCTACATTTGCCTCACTAGATTGGCCTAGAAAAATTTGTGTGTCTTCTCCATCATCAACATTATCTTTCTTTATCATCTCTTCATCTTCTTTATTTGATATTTCCTCTTTCGGAATAGAGAGGTCATCTACCTCAACTTGCTGCTCATTTTCCTTCAACTCTTCTTCATTTGGAAGGGATGTATCATTAGCATCAGGTTCCTCAATGGCCACATAAAACTTATTCTTGTCTAGGGCTTTTCTCAGAATTTGCTCTGTTTCTTTGACCACTTCATCAATGTCTCCAATCATTAGCTTATTCATTCTTTTCTTGCTTCTGAATTGATCTTTAACTTGTTTGAAAAAAATTTTTGCTTCCTTTTTAGAGATGATCGGACACAGACTGGACAACACATGTTCCCTTAACTCCAAATCCTTTTCTTTAGCAACTTCTTTTCTCATCTCCAAGATGTCACTTAGATTCTTAGGGATTTTAGATAAAATTTCCACAAGTGCTCTATTGAATGTATTCAAGTACTTAATAGTAGCATCCTCCAAAATTCTCTTGTTGGTTTTATCAAATCTATCATAATATTTTGTTATGGGCTTCAAATTCCCATGAAAAGTTACTACATTCACAATGTCTTCAACTGACAGGGTTGATCTTTCAACATGGGTCTCAGTCTTTTGTCTTTTGGTTACCCTTATACTTTCGGAGGGCTTGTCTTTGGCAACCCTTGATGCTTCTGCTTTCTCTGATTTTAAGCTTCCAGAGGGCTTCTCCTTAGACACTTTAGTAGCCTTAGTGCCTAAGACCTTCAACTCTTTAACCTCACCATCTGACTCAGTCTCTTCTTCATCTTCCTTCTCCACACTGACATATGACCTTTTGGCCATTACTTTTGTCCTTTTTCCTTCCTTATCGGTAGATTTTTCTTTGGATTTCTCTACAATAGGAGAAGGTGATGCACCAAAGGTTAAACCTGTACTCCTAGTAGTCCTTGGCTTAGAAGAGGATTCTACCAGAACACTTCCCTGTTCCATGTCCTGCTTCTCCTTCTCAGCTTTCTCTATCCTTTCCCTATTTTGTCTCATAGCTTCTTTTGTTATGCCAATTCTTTTTGCATACATTTCAACTTGCCTTTGGATTTTTCTCTTAGATTTAGGTTTCTGTAGATCAACATGCAGTTTCACACTAAGTTCACTATATGTACCGAATCTCTCAACTGAAGTATCTTTTGGTTTGCTCAGAAGGTGTTGAGTGTACATTCCTAGTATTCATCCATCAACTTCATACCCAATGGGCATGATCCATATAGTCATTGGTTCAACTACTCCCATCAAGCATTGATCTATTTCCACCATGAAGAAAATTGTATCCTTGTACTTTTCCACCATAGATGTAGGGATTCTTTCCCTTGATTGCATCATATTCTAAAAATTCTTAAAATATCCCCAAAGAGTAGTCCTTTAGGCATTAGAGTCACCAATATCGTTCAAGTGCTCTCTTATTTGTATGGAAAGAAGCTTATCACTGGTCCAACACAGGCTTTTCTTCCCGAGTAACTCATTCATGAAATAGAAGAACAAACACAATACCAATGTACCATACTTGAATGTATTCTTCTTGTCCTTTTTGATCTTCTTCAAATTCTCCATTAACTGGTTTTGTAGCAGCTCACACAGGTCATAGTCAACATTCTCTCTTAACATCTGATAGGCAGCATAAATGGTTGTACCAGATATAGAGTTTTCTCTGCTGGAGTGGTTTATCTTATACCCAATCACCATAGATTCAAATTTGACATCTGGATCAATTATATCATTTATTGTCATTGCCCTCTTATCAAATTTTGATCTGGTAGTTTCAGTTACAGTTTGATTCTTCATTGATTTCAACATTAGCAGTCCACCGAATGAGTTTAATCCTGTTACGGTCTGGATGGCATCCTTGGTGATCTTAAAGGGTTTCATCAACCACATGAATTCAACATGCATCTGACTCAATACATACTGGACCCACTCATCCTCACCGAAGGACGGGAACCCAATAACCTGAATGAAATGTTTGACTTGCAATGCCTTATACTCAGGTTTAAGACCATGAATCTCATCCCTCAGATAATTCTTGAACAAATCTACTAACTTCAAATCCCCAAAATCATCTATGCTAGCATGAATATAAGCCCTAATATCTTCAACGTGCAACACACCATGTGGAACATTTGAAAAGGCACCCAATGGATTGACCTCTACAGATTTGTGTGGATGGTTTTTGAATTTAGGTTAGGGCCTTTCAGTGATATCAACAACCAACAGAGTAGCCATATCCAGAGATTGCAAATTCAGAGAGTTTCACAGAGAATACCTTGTTTTGCCAGTTAGGGTTAGCTGTCGAATTCACTTTTTGCACTTTAAATCTTTGAAATCTCAGCTCAGGCACTCTTCTCCTTATTTTCTTCAAATGCAAAGTGATTCAAATGTTGAGTAAATGACCTTTATGCTTCGTAAAACCTAATTTGCCATTGTAATAAATGCTTTACCCTAATACATCCAGTTACACTATTTTTGCATATAGTCAATCTTCAATTGCTCCACAATCAATCACATAAGCTTCTTTTCTTCCAGAATTTGCTTTAACAATTCTGCAATAGGCTTCTTTATCTTCATTCATCGTGCCAGATTCAGGCACCCACTTACTAGTAGGGGGAATTAGATTTTCAATGCAGCTCCCCCTGAGCTAGAGCTCCTGTTTCAATTCCTAGAGAAATTATCAGCACTGGATTCTGGTGCGAACCCATTGCCATCATTCATTTCACCTTTCTCCATCCATGTTTTGTTCATTTCATTCTAGATCTCATTCACATCAACTTTATCCTTGCCTTTATCTTGTCTCTGCATGTTTTGGTTTCTATTTACCAGACCTTTTCTATCATCATTCCTGCTTCTGCAAAATCTTGTAATATGACTGTATCTATTGCAATTAAAACACACAACATTTCTTTGCTCATTTACTTTATTTCCACTTGATCTACACTAATTAGCCATGTGTTCAAATCTATTGCATGAAAAATAGTTGCCATTGAAAGAATTGACATTTCTTCTGTTGTTAGAGTAGTTCATCATCATACTTCTACATTCATTAGATCTATGACCATACCTTTTAGAATTGAAGCATTGACTAGAGAAAGATGGACCACTTTGATTCACTCTACTTTTGCACTGAGTAGCTCTATGACCAAATTTATTGCAATTGAAACAATTTCCATTGAAAGATGGATACCTTTGAGCATTAGGTTGCCTTATCGGAGACCTTCTACGATTCCTTCTTAGATTTGTTTGATCAGATCTAGAGATTTCACCTTTCTCATATCCTAGACCATGCTTATCATCTTCCTTCTTCTGACTATCAAGTAGTACCTCGAGTTTAGCTAGCTTATCTTGAACTTTTCTTTGTATTCATTTGCAGCTTCTAGGTCATGCTTGAGAATAACAATTTTCTTTTCAAGTTGTTCCTCATTATACCTAGTTTCTTGTAGATCAAACTTTAGATGGCCAATTATTCTATCCCTTCTGCAGCACTCTTCTATTCTTTCTTTCAAATGCTGACTTAGGTTTTCTTTAGTCTTCTTCCTTTCCTCTATTTCCTTGGTTAGCCTCATCACTCTGAATTCCATTTCATGTTTTAATACAACAGCTTCTTTTGCCAGCTTCTCACATTCCTTTGATTTTTCCTTCAAAGCCTCATCCATGCCATTGTCTTCATTCTAATTTGCTAACCGCTGAAGTAGCTCCCTCCTCTTTTCCATTAATTTGCTCAGTTGCCCTTTTAAAGTCTGAATTAAATCCTCAGCATCTTTATGATTCTCTCTCAGTTCTTTGACTTCTACTCTGGACTGATCAAGATCTTCTAAAGCAAGTTGAAGTTGTTCATTAATGCCATCAGAATACTTGGATGAACCCATTGAAATACCTTCCTAGATCTTCCTCAAGATGTTAAACCTCTTCCAAGGGCTCTGATACCAATTGTTGAAATTAAGGAACACTAAGAGGGGGGTGAATCAGTGTTCTACAAAACTTATTATTTTGTTCCTTTATTAATTTACCACATACATTCAAAAGAAAGAAACATGAACTCAAGAACAACAAAAACAAAATCATCACACATGAACACCAAGATTTTTACGTGGCAACTTGGTTAAGGGAAAAACCATGGTGGAGGTTAACCCACAAGATTTTATACTCTATTAAAAGTATTACAAATGGAAGGCACATGCCTTCGGCCACACTGCCCAAAGCTCACTACTTAAAGGAGGCTCACTACCTACAAGGTTAAATACAAAGAGTTCACGTGAATACTTGAACTAAAGAATAGCATCTAATAATGCAAGATTACAGTTGCAGTTAGGATCAATATAGGGACTTCACACACTTCATCTCTCACTGCCCTGTTTCAGATCTCTGCTTTGCACTTGATACTACCTTACTTCACACCTCTTATCTCATATTTGTCCAACTATACCCCAAAATTCTTGCACCCATCGATCATATATATCCGCAACATGAAATCATATCAACTGCAGGTGGCCTCAAGAAGACTTAGAAACTTTTTCAAGATCACTATTCTGTCAGCTGAATCCATGCACAAACATCAATGCGGACCACAACTTATGAATTCAAGTCACCACACCTATTGGGAAATACCACTGGATCTCACAAATTACTCAACCAACCACTTTTCTTAATCTACACAAGGATCGAACACCAAGTTGGCATGTTCTTCACTGGACTGAACTGTCTAACCAAAACCTGATACTCAGAAGCTTGCAACTTTCAATCCCTTCATTACTGGAGACTAAAACTTTGGATTTAGGTATCCCTAACATCTCTTAACAAACCCTCAAATCCACAGCACAATATGATTACCTATGGAGAAATGCGGACCAAAATGTTGGACCCTGTCATATGCTTTGTTCTTGTCTATCCAGACTTAGACAAATCTGCAATCTGACTTCTGGTATGATCAAATGATGCAATGCGGATATGTAAGATAGATTTAGTTGCCATTAATGACAACACCTGACATTCCTAGTAGTGTTTCTTTCCAATAGGAATGGATTTGGTCATACCTCTAAGTTATGCAGAAGTAAGAACATGAAGAAGGATACTTAGGCATAATTGAAGAAACTAGTAGATAAGGTTGATTTGGCAGAAATCAGGAATGAGACGAACAAGGTTTCGGTCAAGAAGTAAGTAAATGAAGTCAAGGATGGGTCTACACCAGACTCTAGTGTAGATTCTTCCTCTAGGAAGTGAATTGGGTGCTTTGACTCAGGGGGAACTTTAATGAAAATCTTTTTCCCTTGACAAAGTGTTGATGTTGATGCCTTAGCATGAAGAGACAAGGTAAAGGATTAGAAACAAATATTTAAGTCAAGACATAGAATATGATTGTAAAGGATAAAGGAAGAGTTGTACAAATCTAGATAAGGAAAGAACATCATATCTGAATGGATATGAATCAAATGAACTTGTTGCTACAATGGATGAAGAGAAAGTTGAACATGAAGACAGTCAATATGAAGAAAAAAAGGCTCCAAAAAGTATAGTTAAGACTCCTAGGTATGTAATGATAAATCATTATGAAGATCAAATTATTGGTGACAAAAGCAAAGGGGTATTGACGAGGAAAAGAGATGCAAAAGAATAGAAACAATATGAACGAGAATGGAGAAGTAATAAGGAACTAAGCAAGACTACACACAAAGATTTCAAAGTGTACCAGATGAATGTGAAGTTTGTATTCTTGAATGATTGAAGAAAGCCTTGTATGGACTAAAGCAAGCTTCTATAACTTGGTATGCAAGATTGGATAAATACCTATTGCAATAGAGATTCAATAAGTGAAGATCAAATATTGATTGTCGAAGTTTATATTGATCTAAGGGTATTACTGGCTATATGTGTTATCAAGTTGTCATGTTGTGTTCTCTAAGAAGGAAAGTTTCTGGTTGGATGCCTTACTCTAATTTGAGAAGAGTCAAATCTAAAGTTTTGAGAAGACAAGCTATGTTAATCCAGAGGTGTTTTGAAATGTGAGCAAGAGCTGACATAGTTTGATGTGTACTCCTAAGGGGGAGTATTCAAAGCAGTAAAAGGAAAAGATGTAGCAGAGCAGGTAGTAATAAGAGATGGTTGAATAATCTCAGATTGATTAGAGTAGAAGTGTCCAAGTAGGTGAAAGATTTGTTGAAGAATTTTGGAATGAAGGATTGTAAACCAACATGTACTCCTATGGGCAAGAATAATGAATCACCTAAGATCGAAGGACTACTTTATCTAACCTTTACTAGATCATATATAATGCATGCAGTTTGTCTTATGACAAGATTTAAAGAAGAACATAAAGAACCATATGTGTTGGCATTTAAAAGGGTTATGAGGCTACCTCTTAGGGGAAGTAGGTAGATGATGCTGATATGAGTTTCTGATAAAGAGAAGTAAGTGTTGCAGTGTTGATTAACAGGGGAAGTTGTGCATTGATAATAAGATCTAAGTTGAGCTTTGCTAACTCAAGAAGGAGAGAAGAAAAAGGTCTAGCACCCTTTTCCATTAATGTCAAAGGGGGAGAGAAGTTCATGTGAAAAACCTAAGGAGAAAATTGTTGTCAGAGAAAGCATAAAGTAAGGAGGAGCAAAGAAGCAAAGCAAGTTTGTTTGTCTTGATGGTTTTTCACATCATATGTTGCCATCAACAACAAAGGGAGAGATTGTTGCAAGTATGAGTAGTAAGTGTTGTCATTGATGTCAACACCTAAGGTCAGCATCTAAGAAAGTTATTTGGATGAGTTTGAACAAGTGTTTGATTGTTCTATCTCCCAAAACAATGCAGTGTTTTGCTCCAAGTGAGATCTGTTGTAGATGGATTTGTTTAAGAGAATTTATGTTGTTTTTGGATGTGTCAAGATTGTGTTAAAGCATCGCTAAAGGTCTGCTTGTTATGATTGTGATTGAATAAATGTATGATCAAGAATCTTCCCTGTTTGGCTGACCTATTTGATTGCAGTGATCAAGAAGATGTTTTTGATGAATGTTTAAGTAATGTGTAGTGTGCTTGGATATATTTAAGTCCAAACTAAGGTGTAATACATTACACCCTCATTCTTTTGTGGCATGTGATGTTTAGGTCTAGACCTAATTCGATGTATGCATGAATGTCGACCTTGATGTACATTCCAAGGTTGATGAATTGTATAAATACATGTAATGAATTTGTGTTTGAGGAGTAGCAGTGCCAAGATGTGAAGATAAGTGTGAAGTGGAAAAGCAAAGTAGAGAAGAAGAATTTTATTATGCTTCAATGGAACTAAACTCAGGCATGGTGTAGATGTTATCCAATTAGTTTAAATATATGACAGTGAACCTTATCATTTCAGCATTGAGTCTGTATATAGTGAACATCTTTGGATAGTGAGTCCTTAAGGGCAGTGAGCCTTTGATTTTCAGTAATGCTATAACACACACACACACATATCTTTGTCGGCTAACACCCACCATGGTTTTTCCCTCATAGGGTTTTCCACATAAAAATCTTGTGTCTCCTATGTTGAATGCGTTATTGTGTTAAGCTTATAATTTTATGCTTTCATGATTAAATCTGAATAATAACAAATAAGTGATTGATGTGCTAATATTCATAAGAGGTTAAGTTTTTGGTGACAACTGATTCACCCCCCTCTTAGTTGTCTTGTGCATTTCAGCAGAGATATTTGATGATGAGGAAGTGAATACCAAGATACTTCCCACAGTCCTATTCGTGAGCACAATGGATGAATGGTATTCAAACATTGCACACTTCCTCACATATGGAGAGTGTCTTGAGCATTTTTCATATAAGGAGAAAAGGACAGTCAAACTCAAAGCTACAAACTTTGTTCTATGGGACAATTGTTTGTACAAAAGGAGCATTGATAGGATTTTTATGCAATGTGTAGACAAAGCACAACAAGGTAAGTTGTTGGAATCTTTTCACAATTTAGCATGTGGAGGACATTTTTTAGCTCTAGTTACAACTCACAAAATTTTGAGAGCAAGGTACTACTGGCCCACACTTTTTTAGGTTGCATACAACTGGGTGTGTAAGTGTGAATTGTGTCAATAGTTTGTGGGGAAACCCAAGTTGGAAACTCTACCCCTCAAGCCAGTTGTGATTGAGGAACCCTTTCAGCAAACGTATTGATTTCATCAGTGCAGTGAATCCACAATCAAGTGTAGGACATAGTTATGTTCTCATAGCCACTGATTATTTCACCAAGTGGGTGGAAGCTATTCCTATAAAGCATGCTACTTCAGAAGTGGCTTGCAAGTTTCTCAAAGAAAATATTATCTCAAGGTTTGAGGTGCCTAACAAGATAGTAGTAGATAATTTTACTTGTTTTTCATCTCATGAGATAACAAAGTTTTGTTTTGAGTATGGGATCATCCTTGCACATTATTCTGACTATTACCCCCAAAGAAATGGTCAAGTCGAATCATGCTCAATAAGAATCTGGTTACCATAATCAGGAAGTTGGTTGATGAAAATCAAAGAACATGGCACAAGGCATTGTATGATGCATTGTGGGCAGATTGTATCACCCCTAAACGAGCAATTGGCATGTCTCCATTTCAGCTCCTGTATGGTTTGAATGTCAAGATACCTATCACGTTGGCGTTGCCCACTTTGAAGTTGTCTAAGGCAATTGAGAATAAAACTTTTGATAGTTCTATTGACAATCATGTTATGTTTCTTGCTGAACTTGAGGAACAACATGTGAAGGTGGTGGATCACATTGTAGAGCACCAAAGTCATGTGAAGAACCTCTTTGACAAGAAAGCAAAATCCTAGGATATCCAAATTGGAGGTCAAGTTTTGTTATGGGACAAGAGAAGAGAGCCGAAAGGGACGCAAGAAAATTTTGATTCTTTATAGAGAGGTCCTTTCATGATTCACCAATTCTATGGTGAAAATAGTTTTCTTCTGGAGTATCAAGATGGAACACCTTTTCTATTGCCTCACAATGGACAACATCTGAAGTTGTTCACTCAGTGAAGCAACTAATAAGTTTGTACAATTTGTATATTTTTGTGGTTTTTTCATTTTTTTTGTTTTGTGTTGTGTTTTTCACCTAACTCTATAGCCCAATGGTTGGATGAAGACACTTAGAGTTCAGGGATTCTTCTCTCTTCAATCATTTCAAAGGATGATTGAAGGAAGCTCCCCAGTTAGAGCCAACTGTTATCCTTGAATTTTTCTTGTTTAATTCATGGGATAAACCCTATAAAACTTGTCTGTTTCGTAGCCCATGTCCTCTAAGCATGTAAATCAAGACAAATTTAAGTCATCTCGAGCATGGTTCGACCCCTCAAGAAATCTTTTCGATTTGGGTTGTCGTTCGTATTTCAAAATTATACAGGTATTTACTTTTTAAAGACTTAGTCTTTTTCCTCAAGGTGCAAAAGTGTATAAATTATACACTTATGCACTTTTGTGTAATGTGAGTGCAGTTGTGGAGAATTTCTTTGCAACTACACCTATCATGTAGTTGTGGATAAATTCTCCGCAACTACACTCCCTATCCTACACGCTCGGGTATTAATGCCATTCATGGCGGGTTGTTTTAATGTTTTTACCCTTATTTTTTTAGTTTTTACTTTTATTTCCTCATCTTTTTACCTCTGTCACTGCGCTAGTTACCCTTCGTGCCTTGTGAAGACTTGATCGATCTTGAATTTGTGCATTTTACTAACACATTTTGACTTAACAATCTACAATCTAATTTAAGTTTTAGTTTTAAATCGTAGGTTGTGTTTCTAAATCATAGATCTCAAGTATGAATTTCTTTAGGTTTTGTTCATAGTTTTCCTTTTCTTTCCATTTTTTTTCACTATTATTTTGTTTTGTTTGTTCTGTAGCAATTGTGTAAATTATTTAAAACCTAGTTTTTGTTTATCACTCAATTCCTGTTGTCAGCTAAATACCACACAACATTGTTAACATTTGCTAATATGCATCACTAAAACCTAAGTTAAAGGTGTTGTGTGGAGTTTAATCTCCACACAACACCTGACCCACATCCAAAGCTTTTAACTTACTTTTTCGACAAAGTGTTGTGTGAGGTTTATTCTCTGCACAACACCTTTTTGTTTCAAGGTGTTGTGTGGAGAATAAACCATGCACAACACTCTATCCTGGAGTATCCACCGAAGTGCTAAGTGTTACTTAGTACTGTGTTCTAGTGTACTTCAGAGAAAATTCTCCTAAGTGCATCAGATTGTCTTACCTATTAGTGCACTTCGAAGAATTTTCTCCCAAGTGCACCTCCTTGATATTTTGATCTACAAGTAGTATAGTTCAGAGATTTTTCTCTGAACTACATCCAAAGGAACTATTAAGTGTAAAAGTGGAGAATTTTTCCCACTTTACACAAATCACTATTTGAAGTGTAGAAGTGCAGATCTTTCCCACAACTACACGAAGCTAAATGTTTGAAATTTTTCTAGCTCTGGAAAGATTTCTAAAAACCATTTTTTGCAGTCTACTACCAAATGTCTGAGACTTCTTCGAAGAAGAAAAACATGAAGTACAAGCATTAAGGTGTCTTCCCAATGATCTTTGTGGAGTCCAGCATAGATGATATCAGTAATACAAAAATTAGACATGTTGACATGTCAAAATTTCTAGAGAGGGTAAATAAGCAACCCATTCTTGCGCACATGCAATGTATCCTCAACAATGACATTTATTTGGTTTCCACCTTCCCAGTATCTTCTCAGAATCTAGAGTTTGTATTGGCAATGGTAGTGAAATTTGATAAGGACAGCAGAAGCATATCAGATGCAAAGGGGAAAATTATAATAAAGTTGAATGAAGAATTCTCTGATAAAGTTTTTATGTGTTTGGATATTGATGACTATGCTAATCTTATAGTAGAAAAGGCACAAGATCACTATGTGATGTAGAGGAAAAGAACAAAACACAACTTCATACTAGCATATTGCATAACAATGTGATACAATCACTTAGATGCTTCAAGTTTCCCAAGAACTTCTCAAGACAAAGGTCTCCACAAAGGCACCATTAGGGGTTTCTAACTCTCCTGACCCAAACAAGACTATCAAAGGCCTTCTTATCCTTCATTAACTCCAACACAATGATCTCTAACCATTCCCTAGGTCTGCACTAATCAAACTCCCTCTATACCATTAACAGGCTGTCAAACCTTGTAGCCCTTCTTTGAAGGACAGTCACTCATAACTTTCAGTGGAGGCCTCCTTTCAAGACTCTCAAGGCACTTTCAAATACCCATTACTGAGCTTTAAAACATATCCAAGAATCAATATATGTTACTTTGTAAAGAATGTCTGAAAAATAGGACTGTCACTGTGTTAAATAGGCCTAATAGGCTTTGCATGCAAACAGGGTTTATTGAAAGTGAGCACTCCATGACTCCCCACACCTTAGCAATGCTTGGAACACTTCATAAAAGGCCTACATAAGCTTAATAATCCCTTAAAGGTTCATTCCACATGAATTTTCTACAAAATCTAGATTAAAACTCTCAAGACTGCCCTCAAAACTCTGTTTTTCTTGACTGTATACAGAAAACAGTCATAAAACCATGATTTTCTTTACATCCACCTTAGATATTTGGTCGGAGACCTCAGGAGTTTGAAAGGTAATATTGCTACAATCATTTCCATCAAGGATTTACAACATGCAAAGGATAAACAATGAAGAAACACCAGATTTCATGCCCCTGCTTACCCTAAGACAGGGTTTGGACTGTTTTAACTAAATTTCCAAAATCTACCACAAATCAACACCAAAATGCATGAAATAAAATACAAGTGGAAGGTGACTGAATATATTCTCACTTACAAACAACAAGACACCCATGCATGTCCGTATAGGGCCGTACATAGCAAGGAAACAACAAATTTCTGTAGAATACATAGGAAACAGTGTCTTTTGCTATTCCATTATCAAATCTCCTATCACCTCTGAGGTTACAAAGATAAATAAGGCCTTTCTAAAGGCATTACAAATGACTTTTTAGTTTCCCACTGTCTTCCAATGACCCAAGACACAAATGACCTTTCAACTGCCCAAAACTACCTTTTTAGTAACTTGACTGTTTTTTCCAATTTTACATTGGTAACTTTTACATTCTTGCAATATTTTGTACATTTGAGACTCCTAATCTCCTAGACACATAACAATGACTCAAAATAACCTTATTATAATGTTAAGACACCAAAATTGAATCATCCTCCAAAAATTTCATTATAGAAGCATGAGGTTGGCATGGTGCTCCTGCACCATACAACCAACCAACAAAGATTTCCAAGTCCCTTGGAAATGTATCAGCAACAAAGTCTTTTTCTGCATCTCCTCTGGCTTCAATCTTCAATCTTCTCACCTACAAACTTCAAATCTTCAAATCAATAGAAAGGCGACCAACCAACCATAGAACAAACTACCATCTTCTTAGAGCATCCTCAGGCTCTTTCTACTCCCATCAGTGGAGTATTCTTCAGGCTGCAACATCAAGTGCTTCTTCAGGTATCCATCTCTCTCACTGCTTCACAACAAACCAACTCACCAAACCATTCATCTCACCCAACAGCAGATCCTGGTGATGCACCTACCACTCTCTCCTCAGTGGTTTCTCTATGTACCCTTATCTAGCCTAATCTCCATTGGAGAATAGTCATGACATACCTCATCTTGTCTGTCCACACACATAACCTCAGAAAACATCCTTTTGCAGCTAGATGGATAAGCACCTACAACCAAACAACTTAGCAAATAAAAACAATGGTCACCAACAAACATATTGTTTCAACATCTCCTCCTAGAGCTTTTGCTAGCTCTGATACCAATCTGATGCAGAGGAAGAGAACAAAACACAACTTCATACTTGCATATTGCCTAACAATGTGATACAATCACTTAGATGCTTCAAGTTTCCCAAGAACTTCTCAAGACAAAGGTCTCCACAAAGGCACCATTAGGGGTTTCTAACTCTCCTGACCCAAACAAGACTATCAAAGGCCTTCTTATCCTTCATTAACTCCAACACAATGATCTCTAACCATTCCCTAGGTCTGCACTAATCAAACTCCCTCTATACCATTAACAGGCTGTCAAACCTTGTAGCCCTTCTTTGAAGGATAGTCACTCATAACATTCAGTGGAAGCCTCCTTTCAAGACTGTCAAGGCACTTTCAAATACCCATTATTGAGCTTTAAAACATATCCAAGAATCAATATATGTTACTTTGTAAAGAATGTCTGAAAAATAGGACTGTCGCTGTGTTAAATAGGCCTAATAGGCTTTGCATGCAAACAAGGTTTATTGAAAGTGGGCACTCCACAACTCCCCACACCTTAGCAATGCTTGGAACACTTCATAAAAGGCCTAAATAAGCTTAATAATCCCTCAAAGGTTCATTCCACACGAAGTTTCTACAAAATCTAGATTAAAACTCTCAAGACTGCCCTCAAAACTCTGTTTTTCTTGACTGTATACAGAAAACAGTCATAAAACCATGATTTTCTTTACATCCACCTTAGATATTTGGTCGGAGACCTCAGGAGTTTGAAAGGTAATATTACTACAATCATTTCCATCAAGGATTTACAACATGGAAAGGATAAACAATGAAGAAACACCATATTTCATGCCACTGCTTACACTAAGATAGGGTTTGGACTGTTTTAACTAAATTCCCAAAATCTACCACAAATCAACACCAAAATGCATGAAATAAAATACAAGTGGAAGGTGAATGAATGTATTCTCACTTACAAACAACAAGACACCCATGCATGTCCGTACAGGGCCGTACATAGCAAGGAAACAACAAATTTCTGTAGAATACACAGGAAACAGTGTTTTTTGCTATTCCATTATCAAATCTCCTATCACCTTCGAGGTTACAAAGATAAATAAGGCCTTTTTAAAGGCATTACAAATGACTTTTCTGTTTCCCACTGTCTTCCAATGACCCAAGACAAAAATGACCTTTCAACTGCCCAAAATTGTCTTTTTAGTAACTTGACTGTTTTTTCCAATTTTACATTGGCAACTTTTACATTCTTGCAATATTTTGTACATTTGAGACTTCTAATCTCCTAGACACATAACAATGAATCAAAATAACCTTATTACAATGTTAAGACACCAAAATTGAATCATCCTCCAAAAATTTCATTATAGAAGCATGAGGTTGGCATTGTGCTCCTGCACCACTATGATACACATTCAGAGAAATGTAGGAAAATCATCAACACCCAGTGGCTTAAGACTGCTAGGCCTACGATTGCAAGGTGGCCTAAGACCATTTACCAGAGTGAGTTCATTGAGGAGGTAGGTGATCTCATAACCCTCCTGAGCAGAGTTAAAGGTCTTCCAACATCCAACACTTTTCAAGAGTGGATGTATCAGTATATTCATGTCATCAGGAAAGGTAATCAAAAGATATGGTGGGGACAACAAATCAATGACTCAATCTGTGAACAATTATCTAGGGTGTCTACAGCACTGAAGTTCTATATGACTTCATATTTGGTGTATGTTTTTACTGCCATGAAGCATTTTCCTGGTCTCACTTCAAAAGGTGACAGAAGAAATATTCCTGTGTATGAATACTACCCCCAATTGACACCGAAGGAAAGTATCAAACACTTTAGGAGGGTAAATGATACATTTTCTATAATTATATTTGTATGTTTGAAAAGGAACTTGAGAAGAAAAGAGTCTCTGATGAGGCTTGGGAACAAGTCAAAAGGTTTGGATGTATATTTCTACAATTTCCCACTTTCACCTATATCAGAGTTGGTTGCTTCAATGGGCATCCATATATGCTACCAAACTATCCAGGTGATAAGTTGATTTTGATGGAGTTGTGTAGACAAATCGTGGATGTGTATAACGAGAAAGTAGGAGCTCATGGCGCTGGATTCAAATTTTAAGTTCAGATTGGTAGGTATTCCATTTCCATGACTCCAAAGGCCAAGGAAATGGAGACGAAAATGTAATGGGTGACTTTGAAAAGGTATAAGAAAAGACATGACTTTGATTACCAAGGAATGGAAGATAAATTGAAAGGTAATTATACTCATGTTCATAAGATTGAAGATGTATGGGCAGAATGCATAAGTGATGAGGATGTAAGGAAGCTAGACTTCAGTCAGCTTACCTTGGAACAAGTCAAAAACTTTGGTCTAGCTAATGTCCCAGAGGACATGCAAGAGGAAAATGACCTAGTGGGTGTTGCATATGCAGGAAATAAGATTGCTGACACTCCTCTTCCACCAATTCAGTGGTCACAGAAGGAGATGACTTTAGTAAGAGAGAGGTTCCAACCCATTCTTGCAAATACAAATGTTTGGCTACAGAAGAAAGGGATTAAAATAAAGCCCTTCAAAATAGGCTTAGAAGAAGAACAAACATAAGGACCTGCTAGTAAAAGGGAAGAGTTGAGATTGAAAAATAAGGAAGATAATCATGACACCAGTAAGAAACTGAGGTATATTTTCATGACAAAAGGAGATAAAGGCAAGAGGAAAGAAAAAGAGGGAACGTCTGCTCAACTAGATGTTGAACAAGAAGAAGTTGCTGCTAAGGAGTCACAAGAACTTCCTGTTACTTCTCAACCTGAGTCTACACAGGTAACACCTTCCCCTTCTCCTCCTATAATTTATGAATTGTAAACTCATGTTCCTCTTGTGTCTTCAAATGCTCAACCTTTGCCCATTATTTCTGCCATACCATCCATATCTGTGCATTCCATTCATTCATCCCCATCTACACCTACAAATAAACCATTGTTTGGAAACCTTCAAGGCAACATAGAAGATGTGTTTGGTTCTCTTCCATCTTTGCTAAGTTTCTCAGATGTACCTATGTCTATGATTGATGCAATCACACAATCAGATTTTGATAAGTTTTTGTCTTCTTCCACATCTAAAGTGTTGATTGATGTCAATCCTACTGTTGTTCAAACTCAGACTTCACCCATTGTCACTTTCACTCCATTTGTGTCCACATCAATACAAGATACTTCCATCCCACCTATTTCTCAAACCATAAATCCTATCCCATCCTCTCAAACTCTGGAAATAGAAATGGGAGGTGATTCTTTTGTTCTTCCCCCTTGGCTGATGTCACAAAAGCCAAAAATAAAGAAGCAAGCAGTATCTCCTAATGAGTTTGAATTTGGCCAACTTTTTCATGCCCACATTTGCATGTGGACATGAACACTTGAACCAACAAATTTTTTTAAGACCTCATAAAAGGTATACTATTATCGTGTATCACATGATCGTCTAATGTGCACACCTATCTGTGTTGTCCCTACGACATCAAGACAAGCATGCTACACGAAACGGGAAGAGGAATTTCAAATGTGATGGGTAGATCGAACACCGTTCGTACACCCTGCATAAATGGGTTTGATGTTATGTTAGGTGACACCATGAAGGAATGATTCATAAGATGATTCCATCCTAGGTGTTCTATATGAAAGTGGAAGTGGCCCCGCCTTAAGAGCACTAATCCCAAAAGTATGTTAAATTCCTAGCATGCAAATGTTTAATTAACGCTAGATCCATTAAATGATTTCTATTGGAAAAACAACAATTAATTTTAACTAATGCAATAAAATTTAAATCTCAATGTTACATCATTACTAGGAAAATAGATTACTACTATGAAACAAATAAAAAAACAAAACTTAAATCTACCATTATAAAGATTTTAATATTCCAAAGAAGAGAATTTTAAATGATTTAAATAACCACAATAGTTCATAAAAACAACTAATAAAATCTCCTCTTAAACATATTAAATTTTCCTAAAAATAACAATGATTATTTGATTCCATCAAATAACATCAGTACACCTTTAACAATGTTAAAATAAAATAGTTAAATAACATTCTCTCATAGTGTTGACTAATAAACCCACTAGTTTTTGATATAGATAAGCTACTAGGATGGGAACAAAAGCCAAACAGTAGTAGAATAGGCCCAAGGCCACCAACAGCTGACTAACAACCGATTAACAGTTCATCAAAAAACATAAACAAAACATTAAACGAGTCTTTAAACAAGTCTTTTAAAAACATAAAGTAAGAACCACCTAGCTAAGAAGAGATTTCTAGTCATCAAATATCATATTGATTAAATTTTCCTGATCCTCCAGTAGAGAATCCACGGTCTTCTTTTGGTCCACCTGCAGAATAGAAAAGGCTTTAGTAGCCTTGTGGGATGACCTCAAAACCATCTTAACTAGATTCTTGACTTTGTTCTCCATCACAGACAGGCGAGATTTAACTTCAGCAAGCTCAAATTCCAGCTTCTTGTTATCAACATCCCTTCTTGCACTCATAACTTCTTTGTTAGGGGTTTCCTGCACCTTCGTTTCTTCCTCATTAGTATCATAGAAAGATATATTCATAGAAGAAAAGTGGCCCACGCCCTCTTGTTCCTGCATAGGGGTGGTTTTGGTTCCCTTGATTTCAACATCTTGCATAGTGTCTTCTCTATCAGAAGCAGTGGAATAATCCACAATCTTATAAACTTGGTCTTCTAGCAGAGTCCTCCTTACCTAAAGCAATTTCTTTAACAATCATAACCTCCTCCTTCCCCAGAATCCTTTGCTTTTTACTAGATTCTTCAACCCCTTTCCTCTCACCTCCCTCACTACATCTCTTTTGTACAGTTTTGTTTTGTGCAGGACTCCCTCCCTGACATTTTTTGTTATATTACATAGGGTTTCTGCTTTTCAAGTTACACAAGCCCTCAATAGCAACAACATGAGATTTGTTCTAAGAGGTCTCAAGGGTTTGACCCAAGAATCAGCTGCCAGAGAAAGCTTTCAAAAAGGAGGTGGTCTTTGACATGGGCAGGCTAGACAAGGAACCCGAGGGACCACTCATAGGATGGTTAGAAGGGGAGGCGGGTTGAGAGGCCTTCGGAGTGGTTGGCTTCGCAAGTGTCACACTTAGGGGAATTTTATCTTTGGATTCTTCATTTGAGGTATCCTCAATAGGATGAGCAGTAGGAGGTTTAGTCAGACTCAGAGCCAAATTGTAATGATACAACCAGAAAATTAGGCCTTGGTGTAAGGGCACATAAATCACTTCAGGGTCCTCTTCGCGGGATTTTTTGAATAAATGACAGAGGCTTCAAGGCTGGATAGCAAGAAGCAGAGGAAATTCACCAGATCCTTATGACAAAAATGATTAAAAAAGGCAAAATGATAGTGATAAAACACTCTATATCTACCCTCAAGAGTAAAATATTTCATTATCAGAAAGCATACCCGATTCCATGGCGTGACCAGACTCTCAAGTTCAAAGCCACCCTGTAGCCAAATTTGTTTCTTGCCTTCTTTATAAAATAGTTTCATACCCTCAAAATCTGGGACATGAGGCTACTTCTTGAGTTTGTTTCCTGAACATGGCAAACCAGTCGCAGCAGCAATGGAGTCCTCTGAAACAACAAATTGGACCCCTCCATCTTTCACCATTCACCTCCCATCCCATGATTCAACAAATTGGGTCAAAACATTTTCGTCATAGCCATTCACAGATTCAAGGAAAGCCATAATTCCTCCCTCATATGCTATGCTTCAGACTTGCAAGTCATCCTTGAATTCATTGCAATTCATTGGTTCCATCCTCACTTTATCCCCCCCCCATTTCTCTATACCTCCAGTACACAAAGCCAAAATCCCAAAAGTAAACAGAAGCAAGTCTCTCATAGAAAAAGTTGTTGCAGAGAGTAGGGAGAGGTCGCGCAAAAAATCTAACTATGCAAAAAATAAGAATCTTAAGTTTCTTTATCTCCTTTGCATGCCAATCCAGAACCTGAACGCATTCGGATCATAAATGCCATTAGGGCCCGACTCGTGCGAGCCTCTCAAATCGAGCACATTAAGCTGGAGTTGACAAGACCCTTTACAACTATCTTTCTACCAAACATGATTTAAACTAATTTTCTCGAGATGCACATAATACTCAGTTTGCCACCTCATCACAAAAGAGTGAGTAGGACTCCTTCTATCATCCTCCATGCCACGTCTCCCTTTATGTCAGAAAGGCACGCCAAAACACTACTCCATACACTAATATAAATCATACCATCCATCATGAGGGGATTAGGGGCTCCTTCTGATTAATGGTAGTGGGAGGGACCAATTGGCGAGAAAGCCCACCCCTAAGGGGTTATTAGGCTATCCACCCACCCAAGGCCTACCTCCCAACCCCCCGGTGGGGTCTTATGGCTACCCACCCAGAACTAGAATTCCCTAGGTTGGGTGGGAATAGAAGAGATAGACCGTGGGTAACGAGAATTCTAGTTGCCGTATCCAGATGGAACCTAACCATTGCTTCATCTATCCAAAATCACTTGAAACATTTTAGGTGGGTGGGAACTGGACATACAATCATTGATTATCCTGGGTAGATTATCCAAATCCCTCCAACATCTTAAGGGGTGAATATTAATCCCCAAATTTGCCATAAGGTCCACGACCTTATTTCCTTCCCTGTAGATATGTTTCAATTCTTTACCCTTGAACTTTAGGAGAAGACCCTTTATATCTTTGATGACATCCTCTATCTGCCAACCAACACTACCATTCACTTTAACAACTTCTATGACAACCATGGAATCACCCTCCACAATTATGTTTTTAATGCCTATAGACAAGGCAATTTTGAGTCCCCATAGGAGGGCCATAGCTTCCACAGTGTTATTGGTATTTTCCCCTATGCTACAAGCAAAAGCAGCCATCAAAGAACCCTTATTAGACCTTATCACTCCACCACTAGCTAACCCTGGGTTACCTTTGGCAGCACCATCAAAGTTTAGTTTTGACCAACCACTTGGGGAGGGATCCAGTTAGTGTTAGCTTTGGGTTTTTTCCTCCTATCATCCACTCTGCATATACTTAAAGGAATAGTCCATTGTTTAATTATGTTCGTTTCTCCACAGGCATCACAACCAAGGTAATCTGCATTAGTCCATAGATTCCTGGCCACCGATTGAAAGTTATCAATTTTCATTTTAACCTCTTGGAGTAGCAAGATGTCAGTTTTATTATCAAAGATACAGTTCATGACCAAGAATTGTTTGTGGGGGTTATTAAACCCCTAGATGTTCCATGATAAAATTTTCATTTGATAAGACCCTTATTGGAGCCAATATCTATTGTCTTATGTCTGCCCATAGCAATATCCTTGTTAATCGCCTTCTGTCTTGTTTCTCTATGGGGCAGTCGTCCCTGTTTGGTGTCCGCCCCCACATCCACAATCTTCTTTCTTGGGCCTCTACCTTTCTTTTTAACCGTATTCCAACCCTTCGAGTCGGTGATGCTAGAACCTGCCCCTGGAGTAAGGGTCACAGTATTGTTGCTAGGGGATGCAATCCCTGATTCTTCCTCACCTCCAGTCATAGCCGACACAGTCGGGATGCATAACCCCCGAAAAAGCTTGTTTCTCTATGATGTCCTCTTGGAGAATCTCCCCATCTTCAAATCCAGTAGGCAAGGAAGCCATACTACTAACAATACCTGAAACAGGGGAAGTTCTCAGGCATTCAAAAGGGGTATTGCCATTGGTCTCCACATTATGGGGTTGGGTAGTATCACTAGCATCTATAGTAGCCTTGTTCTTTTCTGGGGATTTAATTATGTTCATCAGATCCTCCCTAAATGGATAGTCCTCTGCTCCTTCAACATTCTAAGCCTTCTTAGCCTGGGTAGACTTTACTTTGCACTGTAGAGCTAGGTGGCCCTTTTTATTGCAGATTTGATAGAAGGTTGTAGAGTTTTCATACATTATGGGTTGGACCCATTGTCCATATTTAGATTTAGGAGTAATATTGTTAGGGAGGATCTTGTTAATATCAATGCTAACACATATTCTAGCAAATATTAACCTTGATTTATTTTTGGTGGTGCCATCAAGAGTTATGAAGTGTCCAAGCGAGTTGGCAATCCACATGAAAATTTCTTCATCCCAAAACTCTAGAGGAAGGCTCGGGAGTCGTATCCAAACTGGTGTTGTTTTATTTAAATCTGTCATACTATCAAATCCTGGTTTCCATTTGCATAAAGACAAACTATGCTTTCCAAACATCTAGGGTCCCCGTGCTAGCACAGTGGCAAGGTCCTCCCTAGCCGTGAATTTAAAGAGAAACATCCTGCTATTCATAGCATTAACAAACACGCTACCTTTAACCCTCCATTTAGTAATCACCCATTTTCTGACCACATCTATAATGGGTCTGAAGGAAAAAAATTTTGACCAGAGCATTCTCCATGAAGGAGACCACTTGATCCATCACAGCGTCTAGAAGCTCCAACTCGGAACCATCCTCCAGCGCTTGAAATTTTGGAGAGACACTAGTTTCCACCATTTTCTCCCCAAACAAGGCCTTTTTCTAGGCATTGGGCCCCAACACCTATAACAAAGCATAAAGTTGTGTCACACTTTCAGCTGACTTATCAGCACAAGTGAATTTAAGTATTGCTAACTAAAAATCAATTTTGGTCAAACATATGATCTTGTAAGATTCATTCTAGCTAAGTTAGATATGTACACAACTTTTCTAACTAAAATTGTTGGCTAAATGCATATGTAGCACCACTATGAGGCCAATTTACCAAAAAAAAAATTATTTAAAAATTTTGATATTTCAACAACTTCTAGTCGTGTAAATAATATTTAAAAAAAAATATAAAAATACCCTTTTGTAGATCTATAAGTTTAGTTTTCAAATATATATATATATATATATATTAATAGTTTAATTATTATTTATATTTTCCTTTCTATTTTTACTAAAAGTAGGTTTTTAGCACAAAACATTAGGTTGCTTACCATGTCAAGGAAAAATAGTAAAACTTATTAAAAAAATATAAAAAAAATATGATGCACTAGATAAAAGAATCTATATCAAGATGGTATAATTTTTTTTCTATTTTAGATAAATAGTTAATATGAAAGTTGACGTCGAATGGAAACAACTATGTTTTAATACACACACATTTTATTATTTATTTAAAAATATATATTTATCAAAATTGGAAACAAATATATCCATGCACTAAAGTTTCAAGTTTTAAATACACACAAAAAAATTGAAGAAAAAAAAAAATTACTACATAAAGATTGACGTCTCATGTAACTTCATTTTTTAGATTTTATTAGCAACTAAATTATAGTGCCAATTTACTAAAAACTATATTTAAATAATTTTTTAAATTTTTCCAAAAAATACAAACATAAAATATACTAAAAATAAACATTTTATGGTGTGGTCTTATTTTGCAGCGTGTGAGCAGAGGAATCTCCATCCCCATCATAGTGCACGTGACCCACAAGGTCCTCATTTCCATCCAGTCCACATGGGATAGTCCCTATCCCCGAAGCATCCCCCAAGAAACCCTACGACGGAGGGTCTGGAGGATCGCCTAAGTCTCCGACAGCCATCCAGAATCAAATTCAAATTCAAATAGTAAGCGAGAAGTTGCAGAGCTTACAATTTAGAAGGCTATTTGTTTTCATTTGCAACAACCTGGGATTATTAATAAACCCACTAGTTATTAATACCATAATTAAGTATTTCACTAGAGCCATGATTATATACAAATATTCTAGCTTTATTTTACACTTCTACTATACACATAATGAGAAAGGTTAACTTATTAGATTAATCAACACTAAGCATCATTAGTTACCACTAATTTCTAGGGCAAACCACTAATCACACGAGGAGGTTATAAAAGAGCATACTAACACTCATTTAGTCATTTGTTGTTTGTAGATTTGGGAGAGGGCAAGAAGGAAGGGAGAAGGATGCTTCACAAAATTTGTTTTTTTTTTCAAGATATTATGTTTCTTTTCTTCAATGAGATGTTTAGGGTTTCTAGAGATTTTCATGTATCTACTTTCTAACCAATAGATGTATTCCCTCTATTTTGTTTTTTATTTAGCTTATATTTAAATTTTCCTATCCTTATTTATTTATTATTTCATTTTACAACAAACACATTGCAAGCAAATAAATACTAAATTCATATATTAGCTTTTAAAGAATAATTATAAAATACATATATATTTATAAATATATACATAAATGTATTTGTCTATATATACACAGACGTTTATATATCCCTACATATATATACCACATCTGTATATATACAAGAATATATTTATGTCTACACACACACACGCACATATATGGGTCAATGCAAGAAGTCGGGTCCACTTTTTGGCCAAAAAGTGGAAGTGTTTTCCTTGATTTTCAAAATGTGTCACATTTGACCTAAACATTTGAGGCACTTAAAGATTGAATCTTGAAAAAAGTTAGTAATATAAAATGTAGTACTCAGAGTCTAGTTTCCAAATATGTAATTTATTTTAATACTCAAATGATACAAATAAATTTTCAATAGGTATTTCTAAAAACCACTGTTTAAAAGTCACTTTTTTTAATCATACCATGCACGTGTACAACCAACATAATTTGACCTAAATAAAGTATTTTTCTAAATCTTTTTGGGGAAAGATGTGTAGTATACTGAAGTTTGATGAGGATATTTTTTTATAATTTTTTTCCAAATATATATTTTTTAATTAATTTGTTATTGGCCCTAATTGTTGTTTTTGAAAACCCCTCATGTATGACCAACATAATTTGAGCAAAACTAATCATAAAATTATTATTTTTTCATTGTGTAAAGAATGATGTGTAGATTGATGACATATAATTTTAAAAAAAACATTAAAAATTAAAAGTTATTAAAAAATACAAACACCTATCATTTCAAGTTTTTGGACTAGTTTACTCATAAATTAAATAATAAATAGAAAAAAAAATCCAAGAAAAATTACATATTTAAAAACTAGACACTGTCATCTGTAATGGGTTTTAATTTTGTAAAAAAATTCAAAAAAAAATATCGTCAGCCATATAGGTAAAGTCAATATTTCCTCTTGTTCTATACTTAGACAAATACTTGCAGGTCCAAGGCTCAAGGTCGGCTACCCATGCCTTTCCCGAGCCTAAAACCAAACCAAAGGCAAGGGAAAAGGTGGTCATCCATTTCAAATTTCTTAGAACGGGTACTCGTTCTAAAACGGGCATGCATTATATAACAGACACCCATTATAAAATGGGTATTCGTTATTTTTACAAATGGGTACTTGTTTTATAATGGGTACCCATTATGTTTACGAATAGGTACCCATTTTAAAACAAGTACTCGTTTCTTTTATATCTATTATTTCCTATTATCAGGGAAAAATGTACTATGACTATATCCCTGCAACTTGCATGTCTGATGTACGGGCCGACAGTGACATTTTCTGCATTTTTTTACTTACAGGTGTCTTGGGGAATCTCCTGGCATGCCATATTGTATTCAAATTTTGAAAGGAATCAATCATATGAACAATTTTGAAGTGGAATCAAGTGCAAGAGCTATTTTCAAGAGGAATAAAAAAGAGGGTTTTTGTTATTTACATCTATTTTTACTTCAAAATCTATGCAACAAAGGATCTACATCTAGTTGTACTTCAAAATTTTAAAGAAGTACATCAATATGAAATTGGATTAAATATCATTTGTTATTTTATCAAGAGGGTTTGGTAATCATGGGATCAAATCAATGTCAAGAAAAAAAATAAAGGAGGGTCATGACACCTCAAGAAATTGCAGCAAATAGAGAGAAGGAAGCAAAAAGGCAAAGAGATAGAAGAACAAGGATTCAAAAGATGAAGAATGTTGAAGCATCTAATTCCATGACTATTGAAGAGAAAGACATTTAAGAGACTATAAAGGATGGGATGAATGTAGATGATGCAAATGTGGAAATGGTGAATTTAGAAGAAAATGTAACTATAGAAACAAATGCATGTATGTCTTCAAAGCCAACTTTCAATGATATGGAAAATATGACTATAGAAACAAATCCAAGTATGTCTTCAAGACCAACTTTCGATGATATGGAAAATGTGACTATACAAACAAATCCAGGTATGTCTTCAAAGCCAACTTTCAATGATATGGAAAATGCGACTATAGAAACAAATCCAGGTATTCTTCAAACCCACCTATCGATGATATTGATTGACTTAGTTTATTAAATGAAGCTAGATATACCAATGATGAGCTCAATTATACTACTGAAAAAATGGAAAGAGGAAATGAGAATAAAATCCCTTATATGAGTGAAAATGAAAATATTTTTTTAAGATTGAAAGAAATGTCTTGGATAATCTTCTTGGTAAGATTTCTTGGAGACAAATGAGAACCCATGCAAATAGATTATATAAAATATTTTTTTATAGAAAAACTCTTGGATTTCAATGTCAACTTATGATGCAATTGATGAAAATGTGGAAATTATGAAAAGTAATGAAAAAATTAGGCATTTTTGTAAAACCTAAAAAGAAAGATGAATCAATGAAAAAAGTTTTATCTAGTGTTGCTAATGTTATTGATTCTATTGGTAAAAAGAGTCGATTTAAAGATAGCAATGTAGCACAAAGAGCTATAACAACTTCTTTAGTCAATAATTCATTTTTGAATAAAAGAATGATAAGTAAGACTAGTGAACTTCTAAATATAAATCGTAAAACTTTGAGAAGAGCAGCAAAGACAAGAGAAACTATTGAAAATGATCCAATTAACCAATGTTAGAGTTTTAGTGGTAGACTCCCAAGGTATGACATGAAATTAAATAATGAAATCAAATCTTTAATTGAAAAATATTGGCATGATAAAACAAGGGTATCGTCTAATGTTAGAGATGTTTTAAAATTAAGTGTGGGGTCCAAAATTCATGACCCTCATCCAAAACGTCTATTAGACATGACTCAAAATGAATTATATAAAAAATTCTTAGATGATCTTCAGTGTTAGTACCATTTAATATTACCATAAGTCAAAGATCTTTCGAGAAATGTAAACCTTGGTATGTGAAAATTAATAAACAATGAATCTCTTGTTGTAAAGCTCATGTGCAATTTCATTATTATTATGATGTTTTTTGATATATACGTTCTACTTTGCATTCTAATGAAATTATGTAGGAATGTGGTATTAATATGCCATCTCAAACAATTAAGGAGTTTGTAGCAGGTTTATTTTGTGAAACATCTAATGGATATTTATTTTAATCAAAATCATGTATTTATGGACAATGCAATAGATGTGGCAACTTTTCATTGTTAGGAGAATGTATGCATGAAAATATTTCAGATGAATTTGGACAACAATTAGTGGATGTGAAAAGATTCAAGAATGTTGAATATTCTTTAAAAGATGAAAAATTTGGAAAACGTTGCGAGTTAGTCACAAACAAACATTTGTGTGCATGCATTCATCAAAGATTTTAAGGATAATATTGTATCCAAATATGTGAAACACTCCCAATATGCTTGGTGGCTTGATGGACAATTTCGTACATGTAAAAACATATTTCCAATTGGAACTATCCTATTAGTGGTTGACTTTGCAGAAAACTATACTCTTTCTCCACAAGAGGAAATTCAATCTTAGTATTATAATTCAATGCAGGTGGCCATCTTTGTTCATATTGTATACAAACATGCAGATGATAGTACAGAAGATAATAGAAATTTTTTTATTATCATTTCTATTTGAGTGATAATTGATTACTCTTCAGAGTTTGTACAATATTGTTTCACAAAATTTTATGAAAGTTTAAAAGAAAGAGAAATCTAGATGGCACAACATTTCATATGGTCAGATAACTATACAGGGCAATTAAAAATGCAAGAATATTTTACTGGCTATGTAGGTGATGCAGGAGCATCTAGGGTGTAAGAGCAATCTTGTATCAACCAAAAAAAAATGTTGTTTCTTTTCAATAAGGGCTAAATTTGGCAGGGTTACTACTTTTAGTAAGTTTGCATTTGTGCACGATTGGATACAAAATCTTACATGGACCTCCAGAATGGTGAATTGAAGCTAATGGTGAAGAAATCACTTCAATATCATTTGCCATTTGTGAGATATTAAAATTTTAAATTCCAAAAATCCTATTGAAATATTCAAAGTCAAATTTGAGGCACTTAGAGGCTCCGGATGGGCCCGAAATTTGGTGGGAAACCCAAGCAGTCTACCTTTAGGTACTGCTTGCGCTCAATTGTCTTTTCGAGAGCTTTCCGAGAAGGTATTATAATTAAAAATCTAATGGTCGGATCGAAAGTTATGGCCTCGTGAATTTGGTCTATTTTTTGAAGGAGATGCAAATCTTGAAATTAAACTGATGGCCGCCAAAAAGGGGCTATATATGACCATTTTTGGGAACCCTTGGGGGGGAGAGTTAAGGGGGAAGGTGTAGAGTCAAGCAAAGATGGGAAAATAGAAATCCTAGTTGATTTAGGGATTACAGAAGGATGAAGATTCTAGAGTCTTGAGAGAGGGAGTTGTAATGTATTGTAGCCTGTAGGGGATTCATCCTCTGATTGTATTTGAACTTCTGTAATGTAATGTTTTGCCCATATTAATAAAATATCATTCTATTTTTCTATGTGCAATTTCTGTTATTGTGTGTTTCATGATTTACTTCCTTCATCAAGTGGTATTAGAGCAAGGGTTCCTGAGTGTGTAGACAGATCACCGACTGTGAGGAAGTTTGCACCAAGACCTCAGGTTGTGGGTTTCCTGCAGAGATCAAGATGCCTCAACTAAGAAACCATGGTGGGAGGAATGCTTTGATGGAAGAAGGTTTTAGAGCCTTGCAAAGACAAATTGATGCATTGCAAGAGGAGCTGCAAAGAGGGTTCGAGCCGAGGAGAGAGGAAAGCGAAGATAAAGCTGAAGAAGAGCTATCTAAGGAAGAACAAGAAGCTGTGGGAGATACTACATAAGTTAGGTTATTAAGGGTCATTTCAAAGATTGGAAAGAGGCCCAGAATCGAAGTTTCTACCTATTCTAGAGATTTGAATCTGGAATAATTTATTGATTGGATCAATGATATGGAGGAGTATTTCGAGTATGAAGATGTGGAAGACCTAGAACAGGTCAAGTTTGTAAAGACAAAGTTGAAGGGCCATGCTAGTGTTTGGTGGAAGGAGGTCCAGTTAGAGAGAAATAGAAGAGGAAAAACAAAGATTACCAGATGGGATCAGATGGAGAAATTGAAGAAGCAGTTCATTCCCGTGGACTATGAGATGGAGTTGCTAAAGAAGCTACAAGGATTGAAGCAAGGTAACAAGTCTATTAAGGAATATATAGATAATTTTTATAAGATCACTATCAGGACAGGCCATGGAGAGGCCAACAAGGAGATGGTAGCCCGTTACATTAATGGGTTGAGGCCAAGAATTCAAGAAGAGCTGAGCCTGGTCAGAATGACTACCATAGAAGATGCATACCAATTTTCCTTGAAAGTAGAAGAGAAGCTGAATAAAAGATTTACAGAAAACAAAGGGGAAGAGGTCAAGACGGAAGGACTGGTGGAAGACCCTATGGGGGCCAAAATACAGATTCAAAGAAAAGTGAAGAAGCCGACACCAATCAAAATTAGAGAGGAGATAATACTTACTGCCCTCGGGACCAGAACAATGGTGAGCAAAGAGGAAGAGGAAGAGGCAGACCTGGGCAAGGACCTGGAAGAGGAGGTTTCAGAGGAACTTGTTTCCAATGTGGAGAAGAAGGGCATCGAGCATATGAGTGTCCACAACATCAAGGAAGGAAAAATAGAAGACTTGAAGGTAATGCACGAGTCGCACATGCCGATGAAGATGCGCAATCTAAGCACTCTGAAGATGTTGAAAGGGGAGAAACCCTAGTTGTGAGAAGAAATTTGTTGAATGAGAAGAAAGAACCCAATCAGAGGAATAGTTTATTCCACACAAGGTGCAAATGTGAAGGTAAGTGTTGTGATATTATTATTGACAGTGGAAGCACCAACAATCTTGTTTCAGAGGAGATGGTTGACAAGTTGAAGCTCACAAGAAGAAAGCATCCACATCCATATCAGATTGCATTGTTGTAGAAGGACCATAGAGCTTTGGTCAATGAGCAGTGTTTAGTGAAATTCAAGATTGGGGACTACCATGATGAGGTGTTGTATGATATCATACCGATGGATGCATGTCATATGTTGTTGGGGAGGTCATGGAAGTATGATAGGAGCGATGTCCATGATGGCCGTGCAAACACATATTCCCTAACAAAGGATAGAGTTCATCAAAAGTTGAATCCCTTGAAGGAGGTGGAAGAAAACGTATGTAGTAATGCTAGAATTTGCTTGGTAGATGGTAGGAAATTTTTGGAGGGTATGAAGTATGAGTGTCATTGCTTTGCATTGATTCCTAAGATTAGTCAAAAGAAATGTGAAGATGTACCAGCATAAGTTTAAGATATGTTGGAAAAATTTAAGGGCATTATCTTTGATAATGTACTAGAAGGTTTACCACCAGTGAGGAAGATAAGTCATCAAATGGATTTGATACCAGGAGTCAGTTTTCCAAATAAGGCAGCCCACAGAATGACCCCTGCAGAGAGTGAAGAGATGAACAGACAAGTTCAAGAGCTATTAAGGAATGGGCTGATAAGAGAGAGCCTAAGTCCATGTGCAGTACCTACAATTCTAGCACCGAAGAAAGATGGATAGTGGAGAATGTGTACAGATTCTTGAGCCATCAACAAGATCATGATCAAGTATAGATTTCCATTACCTAGAATGGATGACATAATGGATTGTTTGAGTGGAGCCAAGTACTCCACGAAGATTGATCTGAAGAGTGGGTATCACTAGATCTGAATCAGAGAAGGAGATGAATGGAAGACAGCCTTCAAGACAAAGGAGGGTTTGTATAAGTGGTTAGTCATGCCACTTGGGCTAACCAATGCACCGAGCACATTCATGGGGCTCATGAACGAGGTATTAAAACAATTTTTGGGAAGTTTTGTTATTATTTATTTAGATGATATTTTAATTTTCAGTAAGACTTGGGATAAGCATATGATTCATATCAGAAGAGTTTTTGAGAAGTTGAGGGAGGAGAAGTTGTTGATCAATTTGAAGAAATGTAGTTTTGCAAAGAAGGAGTTGGTATACCTAAGATTTGTTGTCTCAGAGGAAGGTCTTAAGATGGACCCAGAGAAGGTGAGGACTATCATTGAATGGCCTATGCCAAGGAGTGCTTCCGAGGTAAGATCTTCTCTTGGTTTGGCAAGTTTTTATAGAAAGTTTATTAGGAATTTTAGTAGCATTTGTGCGCCCCTAACTGAGACAATGAGAGGGGATAGAAAAGAGTTTAGATGGAGTAAAGGAGCAAACAAGAGCTTTGATACATTGAAGCAAAAAGTCATAGAACAACCTGTTTAGGTACTTCCAGATTTTAATAAGGTATTTCAGGTAGATTGTGATGCTAGTGGTAGTGGTATAGGAGTTGTTCTGAGTCAAGAAGGTAAGCTCATTGCCTATTTTAGTGAGAAGCTTAATGATGCCAAGAAAAAGTATTTTTTTTATGATCAGGTGTTTTATGCAATAGTTTAGGTTTTGAAGAAAAGGAGACATATTTTTTAACCAAAAGAGTTTGTTTTATATACTAATCATCAGGTTTTGCAATATCTTAATAGTCAAGGAAAGTTAAATCAAAGGCACTTAAAATGGGTAGAGTTTTTGTAGAATTATACTTTTGTTTTGAAGCACAGGGGTGGGAAGTCCAACAGAGTTGCAGATGCCTTGAGTAGAAGGTAAAATTTGTTGGCAAAAATGAAGATAGAGGTTGTTGGGTTTAATGAGCTCAAAAGTTTGTATCCTAAAGATCCAAGTTTTGCAGAGGCTTGGAAACCTTGTTTGAAACCTCTTACTTTGGACAGGACAAAATGGTTGGATTACATAATCCAAGATGGCATGTTGTTTAGAGGAAGCCAGTTGTGCATTCCGAGGAGTTCCATGAGAGAGAACCTGATTAAGGAGAAGCATAGTGGAGGATTAGCTGGACACTTTGGTCGAGATAAGACCATTGCTATTGTTGATGAACATTATTACTAGCCACAATTGTAGCAGGATGTGAGAAAATTTGTGCAAAGTTGTAGAGTGTGTTAGATGGCAAAAGGAACAAGTCAGAATATAGGGCTATATCAGCCATTACCTATACTAGAGAAGCCATGGGATGATATTAGTATGGATTTTGTTCTTGGTTTACCAAGGACACAGAGAGGACATGATTCTATTTTTGTGGTGGTGGATAGATTCTCAAAAATGGCCCATTTTATTCCTTGCAAGAATAATGATGATGTTCATATTGTAGAGTTATTTTTTAGGGAGGTGGTGAGATTACACGGTCTACCAAAGAGCATAGTTTCAGATTGAGATACCAAGTGTGTTGGTTATTTCTGGATGACATTGTGGAAGAAGTTGAAGACAGATTGGAAGTTCAGTTCTGCACACCATCCACAGATTGATGGACAGACAGAAGTGATGAATAGGAGTTTGGGTAACCTGCTACGATGCTTAGTAGGAGATAAGCCCAAGGGATGGGATTTGATTTTACCACAGGTAGAATTTGCTTACAACAATTATGTCAATAGGAGCACATGTAAATCTCCATTCTAGGTTGTGTATGGGAGTAGCCCAAGAACTGCCTCCGAATTGAGGAGGATGGATAAGGGGGAGAAGAGTAGTGTTGAAGCTGAAAATTTTGCTGAGCACATGAAGAATTTGCACGAAGAGGTAAGAAAACATATCCATAAGATGAATTCTTAGTATAAGGCTAAGGAAGATCATAAGAGGAGACATAAGGAGTTTCAGGAGGGTGATGAAGTCATGGTTCACTTGAGAAAAGAAAGATTTCCAACTAGTACATATAATAAGCTGAAGATGAGGAAATTTGTACCATGTAGTATCCTGAAGAAGCATGATTCAGGAAATGCATTTGACATAGAGTTGCCTGATGACATCAATATTTCACCAGTGTTCAACATTTTAGATTTGACAGAGTATCATGATGATGGACTTGATAAAGGAACACAGTGGGACATTCCAACATCTACTTCAGAGAAGGAGGAGATATAGGGCATTCTGAATAGCCGTGTGGGTAAGAGTACAAGAAACAGGCAGTATACAAAATACTTGGTGGAATGGAAAGGAAGGCTTGTTGAAGATTCATCATGGTTATCTGAGACTGAGGTCAACCGTTTTGGTTTCCCTCTAACTCATGAGAAGTGACAGGGTCACTTTTCAAATTACCCTTGGTGTCTGATGCAGGAGCATCCAGGGTGTAAGAGTAATCTTGCAGCAACCAAAAAAAATGTTTTTTTTCAATAAGGGCTAAATTTGGCAGGTTTACTATTTTTAATAAGTTTGCATTTGTGCACGGTTGGATACAAAATCTTACACGAACCTCCAGAATGGTGAATTGAAGCTAATGGTGAAAAAATCACTTCAATATCATTTTCCATTTGTGAGATATTAAAATTTTAAATTCCAAAAATCCTATTGAAATATTCAAAGTCAAATTTGAGGCACTTAGAAGCTTCGGATGGGCCCGAAATTTGATGGGAAACCCAAGCAGTCTACCTTTAGGTATTGTTTGTACACAACCGTCTTTTTGAGAGCTTTCCAAGAAGGTATTTAATTTAAAATATAACAGGCAGATTGAAAGTTATGGCCCCGCGAAGTTGACCTATTTTTGGAGGGAGATACAAATCTTGAAATTAAGTTGGTGGCCATAAAAAAGGGGCTATATATGACCATTTTTGGGAACCCTTGTGGGGGAGAGTTAAGGGGGAAGGTGTAGAGTCAAGAAAAGGCAGGAAAATATAAACTCTAGTTGATTTGGGGATTACAGAAGGCTGAAGATTCTAGAGTCTTGAGAGAGGGAGCTGTAATGTGTTGTAACCTGTAGGGGATACATCATCTTATTGTATTTAAGCTTCTATAATGTAATGTTTTTCCCATATTAATAAATTATCATTCTATTTTCTGTGTGCAATTTATGTGATTGTGTGTTTCATTATTTACTTCCTTCATCAAGTGGTATCAGACCAAGGGTTCCTGAGTGTGTAGATAGATCGCCGACTGTGAGGCAGTTTGCACCAGGACCTGAGGTTGTGGGTTTTCTGTTGAGATCAAGATGCCTCCATGAAGAAACTATGGTGGGAGGAATGCTTTGACGAAAGAGGGTTTTAGAGCCCTGTAAAGACAAATTGATGCATTGCAAGAGGAGCTGCAAAGAGGGTTCAAGCCGAGAAGGAGAGAGGAAAGCGAAGATGAAGCTGAAGAAGAGCTATCTGAGGAAGAACAAGAAGTTGTGGGAGATCTTGTAGAAGTTAGGTTGTTGACGGCCATTTCAAAGATTAGAAAGAGGCCCAGGATGGAAGTTTCTACATATTCTGGAGATTTGAATCCGGAACAACTTATTGATTGGATCAATTATATGGAGGAGTATTTCGAGTATGAAGATGTGGAAGACCCAGAACGGGTCAAGTTTGCAAAGACAAAGTTGAAGGGCCATGCCTGTATTTGGTGGAAGGAGGTCCAGTTAGAGAGAAATAGAAGAGGAAAAGCAAAGATTACCAGATGGGATCAGATGGTGGAGAAATTGAAGAAGCAGTTCACTCCCATGGACTATGAGATAGAGTTGCTAAAGAAGCTACAATGATTGAAGCAAGGTAACAAGTCTGTTAAGGAGTATATAGAAATTTTTTATAAGATCACTATCAGGACAGGCCATAGAGAGGCCAACAAGGAGAAGGTAGTCCATTACATTAATGGGTTGAGGCCAAGTATTCAAGAGGAGCTATGCCTGGTCAGAATGACCACCATAGAAGATGCATACTAGTTTTCCCTTAAGGTAGAAGAGAAGATGAATAAAAGATTTGATAATAAGCAAAGGGGAAGAGGTCAAGGCAGAAGGACTGGTGGAAGACCCTATGGGGGCCAAAATGAAGATTCAAAGAGAAGTGAAGAAGATGGCACCAGTTGAAATTAGAGAGGAGATAATACTTACCGCCCTCAGGACCAGAACAATGGTGAGCAAAGAGGAAGAGGAAGAGGCAGACCTGGGCAAGGACCTGGAAGAGGAGGTTTCGGAGGAACTTGTTTCCAATGTGGAGAAGAAGGGCATCGAGTGTATGAGTGTCCACAACATCAAGGAAGGGCAAATAGAAGACCTGAAGGTAATGCACAAGTCGCACATGTTGATGAAGATGCGCAATCTGAGCGTTCTGAAGATGCTGAAAGGGGAGAAACCCTAGTTGTGAGAAGAACTTTGTTGAATGAGGAGAAAGAACCCAATTAGAGGAAAAGTTTATTCTACACAAGGTGCAAATGTGAAGGTAAGTGTTGTGATATTATTATTGACAGTGGAAGCACTGACAATCTTGTTTCAGAGGAGATGGTTGACAAGTTGAAGTTCACAAGAAGAAAGCATCCACATCCATATCGGATTGCATGGTTGTAGAAGGACCACAAAGTTTTGGTCAATGAGTAGTGTTTAGTGAAGTTCAAGATTGGGGACTACCATGATGAGGTGTTGTGTGATATCATATCGATGGATGCATGTCATATGTTGTTGGGGAGGCTGTGGAAGTATGATAGGAACACTACCCATGATGGCCATGCAAACACATATTCCCTAACAAATGATTGAGTTCGTCATAAGTTAAAGCCCTTGAAGGAGGTGGAAGAAAAGGTATGTGGTACTACTAGAATTTGCTTGGTAGATGATAGGAAATTTTTGGAGGGTATGAAGCACGAGTGTCATTGTTTTGCATTGATTCCTAAGATTAGTTAGGAGAAATGTGAAGATGTACCAGCAGAAGTTTTAGATATGTTGGAAGAATTTCAAGACATTATCTCTGATAATGTACCAGAAGGTTAAACACCGGTGAGGAAGATAAGTCATCAAATGGATTTGATACCAGGAGCCAGTTTGCCGAATAAGGCAGCCCACAGAATGACCCCTGTAGAGAGTGAAGAGTTGAACAAACAAGTTCAAAAGCTGTTAAGGAAGGGGCTAATAAGAGAGAGCCTAAGTCCATGTGCGGTACCTATAGTACTAGCACCAAAGAAAGATGGAGAGTGGAGAATGCGTACAGATTCTCAAGCCATCCACAAGATCACGATAAAGTATAGATTTCCATTACCCATAATGGATGACATAATGGATTGTTTGAGTGGAGCAAAGTACTTCACGAAGATGTATCTGAAGAGTGGGTATCACTAGATCCGAATAAGAGAAGGAGATGAATGGAAGATAGCCTTCAAGACAAAGGAGGGTTTGTATGAGTGGTTAGTCATGCCATTTTGGGTTAACCAATGCACCGAGCACATTCATGCGGCTAATGAACGAGGTATTGAAAGAATTTTTGAGATATTTTGTTATTATTTATTTAGATGATATTTTGATTTTCAGTAAGACTTGTAATGAGCATATGATGCATATCAGAAGAGTTTTTGAGAAGCTGAGGGAGGAGAAGGTGTTGATCAATTTGAAGAAATGTAGTTTTGCAAAGGAGTTGGTATACTTAGGATTTGTTCTCTCAGAGGAAGGTCTTAAGATGGACCCAGAAAAGGTGAGGGCTATCATTGAATGGCCTACACCAAAGAGTGCTTCCGAGGTAAGATCTTTTCATGGTTTGCCAAGTTTTTACAGAAAGTTTATCAGGAATTTTAGTAGCTTTTGTACCCCCCTAACTGAGACAATGAAAGGGGATAGAAAAGAGTTTAGATGGACTAAATGAGAAGACAAGAGCTTTAATACATTGAAGCAGAAAGTCATAGAACAACCTATTTTGGTACTTCCAAATTTCAATAAGGTATTTCAGGTATATTGTGATGCTAGTGGTAATGGTATAGGAGTTGTTCTGAGTCAAGAAGGTAAGCCCATTGCCTATTTTAGTGAGAAGCTTAATGATGCCAAGAAAAAGTATTTTGTTTATGATAAGGAGTTTTATGCAATAGTTTAGCCATTGAAGAAATGGAGATATTATTTGTTCCCAAAAGAGTTTGTTTTATATACTGATCATTAGTCTTTGCAGTATCTTAATAGTCAAGGAAAGTTAAATCAAAGGCACTTAAAATGGGTTGAGTTTTTGTAGAGTTATACTTTTGTTTTGAAGCACAGGAGTGGGAAGTCCAACAGAGTTGCAGATGCCTTGAGTAGAAGGCAAAATTTGTTGATATAAATGAAGATAGAGATCGTTGGGTTCGATGAGCTCAAAAAATTTTATCCTAAAGATCCAAATTTTGTAGAGGCTTGGAAAGCTTGTTTGGAACCTGTTGCTTTGGACAAGACAAAATGGTTAGATTACATAATCCAAGATGGCATGTTGTTTAGAGGAAGCCAGTTGTGCATTCCGAGGAGTTCCATGAGAGAGAACCTGATTAAGGAGAAGCATAGTGGAGGATTAGCTAGACACTTTGGTCGAGATAAGACTATTGCTATTGTTGGTGAACATTATTATTGGCCACAATTGCAGCAGGATGTGAGGAAATTTGTGCAGAGTTGCAAAGTGTGTTAGATGGCAAAAGGAACAAGTCAGAATACAGGGCTATATCAGTCGTTACCTATACCAGAGAAGCCATGGGATGATATTAGTATGGATTTTGTTCTTGGTTTACCAAGGACACATAGAGGACATGATTCTATTTTTGTGGTGGTGGATAGATTCTCAAAAATGGCCCATTTTATTCCTTGCAAGAATAATGATGATGTTCATATTGTAGAGTTATTTTTCAAGGAGGTGGTGAGATTACATGGTCTACCAAAGAGCATAGATTCAGATCGAGATACCAAGTGTGTTGGTTATTTCTGGAGGACATTGTGGAAGAAGTTGAAGACAGATTGGAAGTTCAGTTCTGCACACCATCCACAGATTGATGGACAGACAGAAGTGGTGAATAGGAGTTTGGGTAACCTGCTATGATGCTTAGTAGGAGATAAGCCCAAGGGATGGGATTTGATTTTACCACAGGTAGAATTTGTTTACAATAATTCTGTCAATAGGAACATAGGTAAATCTCCATTCCAGGTTGTGTATGGGAGTAGCCCAAGAACTGCCTCCGAATTGAGGAGGATGGATAAGGGGGAGAAGAGTAGTGCTGAAGCTGAAAATTTTGTTGAGCACATGAAGAATTTGCACGAAGAGGTAAGAAAGCATACCCATAAGATGAATTCTCAGTATAAGGCTGAGGTAGATCATAAGAGGAGACATAAGGAGTTTCAAGAGGGTGATGAAGTCATTGTTCACTTGAGAAAAGAAAGATTTGCAGCTAGTACATATAATAAGCTGAAGATGAGAAAATTTGTACCATGTAGTATCCTGAAGAAGCATGATTCAGGAAATGCATTTGACGTAGAGTTGCCTGATGACATCAATATTTCACCAGTGTTCAACATTTTAGATTTGACAGAGTATCATGATGATGGACTTGATAAAGGAACACAGTGGGACATTCCAACATCTACTTCAAAGAAGGAGGAGATATAGGGCATTCTAGATAGCCGTGTGGGTAAGAGTAGAAGAAATAGGCAGTATACAGAATACTTGGTGAAATGGAAAGGAAGGCCTGTTGGAAATTCATCATGTTTATCTGAGACTTAGATCAACCATTTTGGTTTCCCTCTAACTCATGGGAAGTGAAAGGGTCACTTTTCAAATTACCCTAGGTGTTTGATGCAGGAGCATCCAAGGTGTAAGAGCAATCTTGCATTAACCAAAACAAATGTTGTTTCTTTTCAATAAGGGCTAAATTTGGTAGGGTTACTATTTTTAGTAAGTTTGCATTTGTGTATGGTTGGATACAAAATCTTACACGGACCTCCAGAATGGTGAATTGAAGCTAATGGTGAAGAAATCACTTCAATATCATTTGCCATTTGTGAGATATTAAAATTTCAAATTCTAAAAATCTTAATGAAATATTCAAAGTCAAATTTGAGGCACTTAGAGGCTCCGGATGGGCCTGAAATTTGGTGGGAAACCCAAGCAGTTTACCTTTAGGTACTGCACAACCATCTTTTCGAGAGCTTTCTGAGAAGGTATTATAATTGAAAATCCAACAGTCAGATCAAAAGTTATGGCCCCGCAAAGTTGACCTATTTTTGGAGGGAGATGCAAATTTCAAAATTAAGCTGGTGGTCGCCAAAAAGGGGGCTATATATGACCATTTTCGGAAACCCTTGGGGGGGAGAGTTAAGGGGGAAGGTGTAGAGTCAGGAAAATGCAGGAAAATAGAAACCCTAGTTGATTTTAGGATTACAGAAGGCTGAAGATTCTAAAGTCTTGAGAGATGAGCTGTAATGTGTTGCAGCCTGTAGGGGATTTATCCTTTGACTGTATTTGAGATTCTATAATGTAATGATTTACCCATATTAATTAAATATCATTCTATTTTTCTTTGTGCAATTTCTGTTATTGTGTGTTTCATGATTTACTTCCTTTATCAGTAGGGCTCACAAAGAAAACAATATCCAACATATGTGGAGTTTTTTTTGAGCTAGACATGGTAAAGGAGAACATGATGGATCTGGAGCATGTGTAAAAGAGCTCTTGCTAGAGATCAACTAAATTTGAGGATGCAACAAAATTTAGAGAACTCTACAATTCAACGAGATGAAGTGAGAACTCTACAATTCAACGATTCTTTTGGTTAGTTGAAGAAGAGAATATTCCTACTCGACTTGATTGTAAGACAATTACTGGATCAACAAAATTTCATTCATTTAAGAGTTCAAATGCAAGCACATGGACTATATGGACTAGGGAGCTTGCATCTTTTTGTCAATTTTGTATTACAGGTGATTGAAAAGTATGTGAAAATATAGAATGAGTTGAAGAATGGAAACAAATATCCTTGAAACCTAAAGAAACACATGATCATCTTGAAACAACAATTGAAGATGATAATCAAGTGTTTGCATCAGATGACTATGATCGTGTTTCAGACCTTGTTCAAGAAGGTACTTTAATTTTTAATATTTTTTATTACATTTTTTTGTAATCTATATAATTAATTATATATGTATGTGTGTACATATTTATGTGATTTAGATACATGTCACACTTTATTGAATTAAATAGTTTTTTTTGCAGGACATGTGTAGTTGTTGCACCTAAGGATAATTACGAGGAAACCGAGTATTTTTTGGCTCAATGTGTTGAGAAAAACAAAAGTTGTTACATCCTAGAGTAGATGATGATACTACGAGTATCCAACAGGTTATGTGGTTGTTGTCGGCACCTGGATACGAAAACATCTAATAAGAAAGAATGGTTTGCCTGCGTTTGAAGATTATGAAAGAAATAAGAAGATCATACACTACTCACATTTGGTTGTGGTAAAAAATATAAAACTAGTCAAATATCAAGGGAGACCGACTAATAAATAGTTTTGGACACTTTCTATGGAAGAACATGAATCAATTATAGATTCATTACAAAAAATAGAGGATGCAGATGGTACAATGAAATATATTTCTAGGTATGTATATAGTTTTATATATTTAATTGATAGTTAATATAGTTGTATTAAGCCATCCTCTTACCTAACCTTAAACAATTTCCTATAAATATAGAACTAATTTTCTCATATGACACATAGTTTGAGTGGCTAGGTTATTTACCTATGTATTTCCCCTTTCACCACCTCTCTTACATCTCATTAAGCAATCCTCTTACATCCTCTTAAGTCATCCTCTTAGCTCCCCTTAAGTCATCCTCTTACATCACCTTAAGACATCCCTTTATCTTATAATTTGTATTGACTCGTGTATCTCCCCTTAAGCCATCCTCTTACATCCCCTAAAGCCATCCTCTTATGTATCCCCTTAAGACATCCTCTTATCTCCCCTTAAGACATCCTCTTATCTCCCTTGAAGCCATTCTCTTACAACCCTTTAAGCCATCCTTTGTGTTATCTAGTTACATATTGCTTCAATGTTTTATGTTTTTGGTATATATATTCTTTCATTCTCATTTCACCTTCTATATTATTCCTTTTTTATCTTAAAATTTGCATGGACTCATATACATATATAGTTAATTTACTTGTACATTTGAACATTATTTTTGCAGGTGTACCCTACAAGTAGATATTTGCATGATTTTCAATAGAAGTTTTTACCATACAAATACGTGAGGTCAATTTTGTAGTCTTCAACTAAAAGTAAACACATTAGGTAATTGTATATATACTCATATATTTCATATTCAACATGTTATCTAGTTACATATTGTATCAATGTTTTGTGTTTTTGGTATATATTCTTTCATTCTCATTTCACCTTCTATATTATTCCCTTTATCTTAAAATTTGTATTGACTCATGTAAATATATAGTTAATTTACTTGTACATTTAAACATTATTTTTGCAAGTGTACCTTACAAGTAGATATTTGAATGATTGTGAATAAAAGTTTTCACCATACAAATTTGTGAGGTCAATTTTATAGTAAAAGTGAACACAAATTAGGTAATTGTATATATATACTCATATATTTATCATCCATCCTCTAAATCTATCCACTTGTACATCCCCTTAATTCATCCTCTTAGCTCCCCTTAAGCCATCCTCTTACATCCCCTTAAGCCATCCTTTTATCTTATAATTTGTTAATTGACTCATATACATCTCCCCTTAAGCCTTCCTCTTACATCCCCTAAAGCCATCCTCTTATGTATCCCCTTAAGACATCCTCTTAGATCTCTTTATGCCATCCTCTTACATCCCCTTAAGCCATCCTTTGTGTTATCTAGTTACATATTGCATCAATATTTTATGTTTTTGGTATATTTGTTCATTCTCATTTACTTGTACATTCATTAGTTTTTGCAGGTGTACCCTACAAGTAGATTTTTCCATGATTGTGAATAGAAGTTTTCATCATACAAATTTGTGAGGTCAATTTTGTAGTCTTCAACTAAAAGTAAATGCATTAAGTAATTTAATATATATACTCATATCTTTCATATTCAACATGTCATATCTAGTTACATATTGCATCTTGATATTTTGTGTTTTTGGTATATATTCTTTCATTCTCGTTTCACCTTCTATATTATTCTCTTTATCTTAAAATTTGTATCGGCTCATGTAAATATATAGTTAATTTACTTGTATGTATTCATTATTTTTTACATGTGTACCCTACAAGTAGATTTTTCCATGATTGCTACTATAAGATTTCATCATAATGTAAATGCTAGATCAATTTTGTAGTCTTGTCAAACTAATAATGGACCTATGAGCTAATTGTATAGATACTCATATGTTTCATCATGAGTACTATAGTTGCATTGTATCTTGATATTTTGTGTCTTCAATATATATTCTTTCAAATTCAAATTGCATAATTTTTTGAGCTCTACATAGTGGTGCTATTGGTTCATTATTATTTTTCTCCTCATCTATATTTTTGTTTTGAGACTATTTTTATGATATTTCTATAGAATTAATATTATGGTAATATTTGCTATTGGAAACTATACTTGCATAAAATATAAAGTTCCTAAATCAAATTTTACTAGGGGGATCATTGGTTATGTAATTTTGGGGGGTAATCTTATGCATTGATTTTGTTGGCTTAATCTTTGTTTGTTTTATAAGAGGAGTCTATCATAGTCAACAATAGGCTATTCAATTTATCCTTATGTCATCACCTTAAAATAAGGAAATTATAAGTCTTAGTGAGATGGAATCCTAAAACATCTTAGGTGGCTTCATCTTTTGCTCCATCTCTATGGACTTTTTCTTGAAGAAGGTAGTCATTGGTGGAAGCAAGTATAGGCTAACAAGAATGATCGTATCCTAGGATTGAATGGTTGTTTTGTTGGTAGTGACACTATTATGACATCATTTATTGAGTTCCCTCACACTCTTTGGAGTCCCATATTCAAGCATTGACATGAGACAACTTTATTTTTGTTTAGTTAATTATCATAGAATTTAATGTAAAATGGACTTTACTCCTTCACACTTATTGGTCAACCTGGCATTTTCCTATGCCCCTTAGGTTTTGGGATTAGGTTATATCCTTCTTTATAACTTTAGGTTTTAGATCTATTTTTCTAATTACTTTATTATATTTTCATACCTCCTTAGGGTTTCATTTCCCTTTGTTTTTTGTGCTCCACAATCTTCTCTTCTCTTAGGTTTTGTGATTTATTGTGACCCTAATTTTTTCATGCTACACACCCTCAAATTTCCCCTAGGGTTTCATTTTCAGATTTGATCTCTTATTGATTTTCTAATTTTTACATTTGTGAGTGTTTTATATTGTTTCATCTTTCTCTCTATAGAAGCCATATTGTGTTGATTATGCCACAATCTACTTAAAACCCTAATCTTCCTTTGCAAAGACATTCTCATCTAAACCCTAACATGGATACTAATGAAAATGAAATATTGTATGATTCTCATATTGAGGATCATGAAATACCAACAAGATTTTTATCACAATGCACATATAGCTAGGAAAGATCTTACACGTACTAGATAATTAAGTTTGTAGATGTAATTACGAATACATAATATTCTCAATAATTGGTCACCATCTTACATGATAAATTAGTGGATGCCCCATTTTGCATGGATATCCTTTATGACATTTTTCTCTTTGATGGTTTCTTCTAATGGTGTATCATCCTAACTTGTTATGGCTTGCATAGCATGCCCTAATTCTTTTTGAATTTGTGATCCACTCTTGAAAATTCAAAAGGTTTGCTTATTTAATTTTGGTTCTAAATATGATTTGTTGCTCACAGTAGTTACTCAATGGCCTTGTTTATTACCACTTTAAAATATTCATTTGCATATAGGCTTCTCATATGATTTCCCCTAGTTGTAATGTTCATATCAAACCCCTATGTTATCATATTCAACATCTTTGGTAGTCTATCTTAGTTAGATTAGCATGTGAAAGCTTTAAAATATTTGCTTCATGCCTAAGTCTTTGTATTGTATTGTAAACTCCTGCATTTTTATTTTTATTTTAAGATGACTTGCTCGAACTTGTCATTGATCACTTAAGTTATCACTTCATATTGTTAAGTTGATCGGCCTCCATGGTAACACATATGAATTACAAGTTACTTTTGGTCCCATGGTAAAACAACATAGTGAAACCCTACATAGTTTAGTTCTAAACATTTATCTATGGATCATTGATTATGATTAGGGGCAAATTGAGGCAACACGCATCTTTCCTTTGGCCTGTTTGGGCCCAAATTATTGATCCTTATTTATTTTTATTGTGCCATTGTATTTTCTTGCACATTAGCACATAGGAAAAATGGGCCTCAATGCATATGGTTTTATATTAATATCTGGGTCAAGATAGCTTTGTTAAAGGTAGGCCCCATATGAACAATTTAGTGCATAAATAAAATTTCATTTCATGTATGAAGAGAGTGACCATGTGTCATCCATGAGCTTAAATGGAAAAATGTAACAGCTCATAACTTTTTTCATGCTCATAACATACTAAAATGTACAAGCATATAGTTAATAATATATATATATATATATGTATGTTGATCTATAGATAAGTCCATGAAATATCAAGTTCAACATATATATAGTCATAGTCCTGGTGGCATATATAAAAAACAATGCATCATCATGCAACCCATGAAATAAATATCTATGTCCTATGATCATCACTCAAGTTCAAATCTAAAAGAGGCCTCTTTCTTCTTCGTGAAATAGATGGATTTGCCTCATGCTGTACAGAAGAGAAAGAAACTTGAAATTAGATTAAAAAAATTTAAATGACACATACATGTGCATATGAAATTTAAATTTAATTTGATTTAATTTAATTTAATTTAATTTATAAAATAATCATATTAAATATTTAAATCTAGACTAATGTATGCATAAATTACCATATGATGTTGGTCATCTTCTTCCACATTCTATTTACTAGGGGATCATATAGCTGTTGAACCTGAACCAAAAGTCTCAATTGCTAATTCCTAGATATTCAAATAAAGCACTCAAGAATTAGGTTAACATCCAAATTTGATTTGATTTATAAAATATATGAAATTAAATATTTAAATCTAGGCTTTAAAGTGTGCATAAATTACCATGTGATCATGCTTATCTACTCCCACATTTTGTTATCTAGGTGGTATAGTTGTTTCATATTCTAGACCAAAAGTCTGAGCTGTTAATTCCTAGAAATTCAAATAAAGAAAGTTTGAAATAGGTTAGAATATAAATACCAAAACATGTAACCATATATATAGCATATAAAGACCTAGAAATTACAGATAGAAAATTTAGCAAAGTTTAGGACCTAAAATTATGTGGATGACTTGTGAAATTGTCCCTAACCAATATCCTGACCAATCACTATCCTAATGGCACTCCTATCATCCTACACTTACATATATGGGCATATATAAATTTACATAAACTCAAAAAAGAAAAGTACAAATTTAGTACAATTTTTGAAAACACACACTAGGGAATACTCAGGCATAATAGATGACAATGGAGGAGCACTACAAGCAACACCTTCAGGTGGTCGATCAAACATTAAAATTGCCACGTGACCTCCTCGCTACAACAAAAATGTTTCACATACATGTATAGAGTTAAATTTAATTATACACTTTTTAATTTAAATATAATATCTAAGTTTTGAAGAAAATTTAAACTAGAACTAGATAAATATGGTTTTAGGGTTAAAATATAATGGTTTACCCCATAAGGTGTGCTGGTCTCTGTAAGCACAAAAATCACACACAGCCTCCACGAGGACCTCTATGATGATTCAAATCCTTGTCACATACATGTAAGCGTGAAATAATGTCCTTTAAGTAGCAACCCTCTTGATGACATGTCCTTTTTTCCTATCTTGTGTTATTTCTTACTTGTCGATTCCCCTCTCCCCCCATTTGTGACACTTTTCGACACTTGTTGTGACACTTGTCAACTTACATTTTCTGGGCTTTCAACCTTGCTCCTAAGCCTTGTGAGTGTCTTGTAGGTGAATTCTCACCTCTCCCCTATGTTTTTCCTCTAGTGCACCTCCTAGAAGCCTTCTAGAGGTCTCCTTATCCATCTCCTACTTTAAGTTTTTAGTTTCATCAAACCAATCCAAATCTCCCCCTATTATTTCTAGATCTCCCCTAGGAGATCCTGCTAATGCAAGTGGAGATTTGGATTCTTCCACATGACAGACATGTTTCTTGAAGCAGAACCCTTCTTTTCTTCTCTTCTTGCATCTCCTAGCCTATTTTTCTACTTTTGACCTTGTCCATCTTGGATCTCCCCCGGGTGACCCTTTCTAGTGAAAGGGGTGACCCTACAGTTTTTGCAGCTGCGGAAAAACTTGAGTTTCTCTGTCTTTTTTTCTCCATTTTCACCCATTTTTCTTTCTGTTTGCCTGGTTTTTTATCCTTAATATAGAGTTAACTATTCATGCACCCACACATGCATAATTATCTCTATTTGATCTCAAATTAACTCTCCAATCAATCTCATGCATTCCCTCACCTCCATTTTCTCTCCAGTGATAAGCTACCTTTGCTTCATCACTCTCTAATCAGTCAAGTTCACTGGGTAATCAACCTTGTTAACTCCCCAATCATCTTTGTTAACTCATCAATCAAAATGAGTTAACTCTTCAATCAATTCCTTCTTCTAAACCTATAAATACACCCCTCCCTCAAGCACAAAGGGAGGCAAATCTATTGTGCACACAACTCTTGCCAATTTTGCTCTCCAACTTAGCATTCAAATTCTCTTATAGGACGAAGGTACCTTTTGCTTTATTTGTTCAACCAAGTAGCGTCACACTGCTTCATTCTATGCCATTGTGCTCAATCCAAGCTCTCATTGAGCTCATACAAGCTTCATCAAAGCTACTTTTTGCATCTTCATGTCATTTTGTTATCAAGAAGATTACTTGCTGCCACAAAAGGATTCAAGGTTGCCTATTACAAGGATTGTTGAGGGATAGTGGAGTCAACAAATCTTCATTTCTCTCAGGTTCCTTCATTGTTTTTGTTCAATTAATAGTAATTAGAGAATCAAATTTGCTCTTGGGAATAGTCAAACATTGCTTTTTTCCTTGATAATTAGATCTTGCATGTTAGATTAGTTGCTTTCATATTTCTAGATCTAGATTGTTAGAAAAAGCATATTTCCCTTTCCATTAGATTAGATCGCTTCAAAATCATCAAAAACATAGGTTAACATTGCATTGGAAAAGTCATATAGAATTGCATACATATTTCCCCTTCATAGATTAAAAGCACATTTTTCCAAATACTCTAAAAATCCCAAAAGAATGTTTTGCATATCATTTAGTTTGCATACATATAGAAACATTAGAATAGACAAAATTGTAAACCCTTAATTTCATCACGAGGTAAGAATGGTTAAACGATCCAACCAAACCCTTGATTTCATCACGAGGTAAGAACAAAGTCAAAACAAAAGTCAAACACTAGGTCAACTAAACCCTATGTCAAAAACCAAGATTTAGTTAAGGTTAGTAATCACACATATACCTCCATCCTCATTCACGAATGTGCTTAGGAGTAAGAGGAGAGTGGGTGAGGGCTATCCATGATGAGATCCAAGAGATCCATCCAAGACCACAACAAGAAACATTTGTTCTACCACAAGGAGACCCATTCGTCCTCTTGTTATTAGAAGAAACTAAACAACGTTAGATACAACAAGAACTCTTGCAACACTTACAAAGACAAGAGGACATCAATGAGAAAAATTGCTTACCCACACAAAGGTGGAACCTTAGAAATCCAAACAGGAGAAGAGAAACTAGTGACCCTTCGAGTCATAGGGTTATCTCAACTACAACAACAATCAAACGAAACATACAACAAAGCACACAACAACAAAGGCCGCAGTACTTGCCAACCCCTCTTTGCGAAGTCCATCTCTCCAATGAGACAAACCCCCACTGTGTCTCGCCTCCTCTCGACTAGCTAATTCCACGTGAGTGAGAGTGACGTGGCGGATCACCCCATGGCAAGGAGGGAAAAGGTCTGTGTGCATGCCGAAATCTAACCCAACAGCCCCAGGCAACCGGAGTCACAATTTTGAGCATACATATTTTGGTGAACCTAACGTGAAAACACCCCTGAATATGATGGAACCTCGCTTAAACCAAGGGATCATCCCCTCAATAGAACCAAAAACACCTTCCTTCGGAAGGTATGTGCCGCCACATCCTGATGCGCTAATCACCAATTGTTTTGACTATGAAGATTCTGACTATGAGCAAGGTCTAAGAGAATCTAGGCATTCTCTATCTTTCAACAAACCAGGTTGGGAAAACAACCTAACCATGCCAAATGCCCCACATAAAGCAAGAAGAATCAAGTCGGAGATACATCGACCCAAACAACCTTCCACAAGTGCATCGAATACCCATCTTGATGAGGAGGTTAAACAGTTAGAAAAACATCTGCAAGAAACCAAAGATATTCAAGAGGCATTAAGGATTGCCTTACAAGAAGAACAAAAATAAAATGCCAAATGTGAGCAAGCGCATTACCATGAAAATATTTAAGAGAACATCCTAGAAATGAGGAAACTCCTAGAGCAACCACTGCTGCAGATTTAATCACAACTCTAGTACAAAGAATCAGAATCCTGGAAGCAAAACAAACTACTCCTGAAAGAAGACAAAAGTCCCATGAACAGGACCAAGGGACATCACAAAATCCTCCCTACCTCAATTATTATTCGCGGAATGCTAGCAACGACACATGTCTAAATGGGAATCCTCCTATCCAGAATAATCAAACAAATCCAATGATGGGTTATCAAAACCCACCTACAGGATTATTACTATCAACCCCGCAATCTCAGAGTGCCTTTTTAGGAATGTATCTTGAATATTTGAAAGAACCCTTGGACCTAAACATAAGAAGTGTGCAATTACCTCAACCATTGCCTGATCTCCCAAAGTTCAAAGGAGAAGGAGATCTAGATTCGCACATTAAAGCCTACACCATAGCCATAAGAGAGCTCCTCCCTTGGGATGGGGTTGTAGAAAAGATATTCCCAAAAACTCTTGAAGGCATCGCTCTGGATTGGTATTATCGTCTCCCAAAAGCTTCAATCCATTCATTCAGACAACTCATCGGAGAGTTTGTCATGGCATTTGACATGAACAATCTCATTAAGACAAGAATCAGAGAATTCCTTACAATGAAACAAGAACCAAATGAATCCGTAGCACACTTTGTCACCCGATGGAGGCAAGTCCTCTATTCTTCAACCAGTGCTCCCAACATGGACCATCAAGAACTGTGTGACCTCTTCTTACATGCTCTCAACAAAGACATGAGAGAAGATGTCTAAAAACTGCCATACAAATCCTACGAAGAAGCATTGGAAAGTGCCTTAAGGATTGACCAAGCTGCCATCGACAGTGGTAGAAAGGTCTACGGTTCAAACGGAAAACTAACAAAGGAAGATACAAGGAACAATACGTTTGTCGTTAAAATTCTCAAAAACAACAGGAGTACAACCACAGATGGGGTGATGGATCAACCCCCAATCAAAAAGATAAAAGATGATTACAATGGGAGGGATTACTACCCTTCTAATGTAATTACCATAGATTGACCTAGAAACAACGGATACTACCCTTGAGACAATTACCAAAACTGGAATCGCAATGAAAATGGGAACGGAAATGATGGAAAATATGAGAGACCCCCATATGAGTTCAACCAATTTTGTTCTTTTCATAGAACAAGGGGGCATAGCATAGAATCTTGTAGAGAATACAATAGATTCATGGCAAGACTATTAGAAGACCAACATCGCTTGTTCATAGAAATGTTCTTAAACCCGCAGGAGGTCATGCTGGATAACAAAGATACAAGACAAAATCAAGCTCCAATAGCACCCAAAAATGCAAACATGAGAATTTATTAGGATCTATTCCCTGCACATAAATACACAAATGCAAACTAATCAAAACAACATGACTCAGAGTAGTAACCCCCAAATTCCACCACAACTGGGACAAAAAGGAGAAGCTAGGATGGTGGGATTAGTCAAGATTATGCACAATGAAGAGGAAGAGGAAGACCGTGAGGATGAAAATGAGCAAATGAAAGCATATGAAGGTATCATCTCGGTGGTAGAACCAATACCACCTCCAATCGGACCTTATGAGCTCATAGAAGACTTAAAGAAAACATACGTGCACATTTCATTCATTGATTTACTAAGGAACTCCCCTTCACATCGCTCCGCGTTACTACAAGAAATAGGTCTAAAATACCTCAACCAAATTACCCCACCACCTAGTGAACAAATCAATCATGTGGACTATGATCTCAGCCTACCAAACTTAGAACTCAAAGATCCAGGGTTCTTCTTCGACTTACAACAAATGCCTTCTAAGGCAGAGTTAACAAAGAAAGGGGACCCAACACTATATCTTCTGTTGCAAGTATGAGGTGAACCAGTGTTGTCATTGATGTCAACATACTCATATTACATTGACAAGAAGGATTGGATGAGCTGTGTGTTGAGGATATTGAGAAAATTAGCCTCAGTCAGGAACAGTGAAGAACAGTGATGAGAAGAAGGCAAATATATTGGATAGGTTGAGAACTGGAGGATGCGGATTAAAGGGTTTGCAGATATGAGTCTTGAGATGCTTCAGTCAAGTTTTCAGAGGTCCGCATGAAGACCTAAAGAAGTTATGGCTGTCTGTGTGGAACCGGTTTCGGCAAGTGCTTAGAGGTGACAGAGGATCACAGAAAGGTCCGGTGAGGTCCGGAATTGTGCAATCCTAATCTGCGGATTGGAAAGAGTGTTTGAGATGTCCTTGTGATATGCCATCTCGAGTTGTGTATGATTTGGAGGTCCGGAAGTACCTCTTGCATTATGACAGTGGCGACAGACTGTGTTCTTGAAGTTCTGGATAAGGAGGATAAGAGATTTCAGTAAGTAAAGGAAATGCGGACGTACCTGGTCATTCAGACAGGCTTGTGAAGGTTCTTGGATCATGTTGAGGTTGTGTTGTTGGTCCGCATTGATAATGTATGATTTGAAGGTCCGGAAGTACCTTCTACAGTGGCGACAGACTGTGTTCTTGAAGTTCCGGATGAGGAAGACAAGAGATTCCAGCAAGTAAAGGACGTGCGGATGTATCCGGTCATTCAGGCAGGCTTGTGAAGTTTTCTGGATCGTGTTGAGGTTGTGTTGTTGATCCGCATTGATAGTAGAGCCCAGAATTGAAGTTATTCTTCCGGATGAAGTTCTTGCTCTGTTTAGCCGACCGGATGAGTTGTTCATCCTGCGAATGTTCTTGTGGTGGCCGACCGGATGTGTTATTCATCTTGCAGATACTCTTATGGTTGTTTGCCGACTTAGATGTTTGTTCCTAAGTCGATGTCTTGTATAAATAACGGTTTGTGAGTTCATTTCAAAGTGTGGATTGTGTGGATGAGTGTGGCATAGTGAAGAGAAGTGCGAAAGGCAGAACAGAAGTTTTTGGGCTTAAATGGAACTGATCCGGACATGGTAGAGATGTCATTCTCCAGTTCAAGACTGTGATTCTTATCACTTTGTAGACAGTGTGTCTCCTTGTAGGCAGTGGGCCTCTTTGTGAGCAGTGTGCTCGGGCAGTGAGCCCTAATTGGCAAGTGCCATTCTTTTTCTTATTCTTCTAACAGAGAATAATTCTTGGGTTAATCACCCCGTGGTTTTTCCCTTAACCGGGTTTTCCACGTCAAAATCTTGGTGTTCAATGTGTTGATGTTTATCTGCTCTTGTGTTTATGTATAATGCTTTCATGGAAGATTAATTGATATGCTGTTAACTAACAACCAAGAATCAAGTGTTTGAAAGAACAAGAAGTTTTATACAACTGATTCACCCCCCCCGCTCTCAGTTGTATGCCCTAGATCCAACAATTGGTATCAGAGCCAAGTTCCTCTGAAAGGAGCTTAACCGCTTGAGGAGATCCAGGATGTCATCATACAAGAAGGATAGTCCGAAGTTCGATGGAACCAACTTCACTCTCTGGAAAGGTCGCATGAAGTGTCACTTGGAATGTATGGGAAAAGCATACTTGGCTATGGTCTCAAAACCATATGTACCTCCACAAGGTGGCCCGACAACTCTGAATGAAATCACAGAAGCAGAAAACAATCTGCGGACCAAGGAAGCTCTTCTAAGCGCATTAAATGACTCAGATCTCTCAAATGTTATTGACCTACCAACTACATATGAGATCCTGACTAAACTGGAACTTCTGTATGAAGGAGATGAGTTTGTCAAAAGTGCAAGGTTGCAAAGTCTGAAAGGGAAATTTGAAAGATTGAAGATGAGAGATGATGAAAACATCACTACCTTTATGTCAAGAGTGAATGAGCTGGTATGTGGAATCAGAAATGCTGGTGGAACTCTAGATGAAAATGAGATTGTCTGCAAAATCCTAAGATCCCTTCCTGCTGCCTACAAAATCAAGGTTGCTGCCATTGATGAATTCAGAGCCCACACAACTGTCACAAGAGAACAACTGGCTGGCAAACTAGCTGCATTTGAAATGACCAAGTTTGGAGATGATCCTCCCAAGACTGAATCTGCTTTCAAAGCCAGTACCTATGTGAAAGGCAAACAGAGATTTGATCCGGGAGAAAACTCATCAAGGAAGATGTCATGGTATGATCAAGCAAGAAGAGACATGGAAGAAGAAGAAGCAGAAACAGCTCAACTTGAAGCCCTCATTGCAAAGAGACTGCCAAGAGGATCCGGTAAGTATGAAGGAAAACTACCCTTTAAGTGTTTCAACTGCAATAAGATTGGTCATTTTGCTTCAAGATGTCCAGAAAGATCTGCAAGGTCTAATACCAACAGACAAAGGTTTCAAAAGAATTGCTATTATGTTCATGAAGAAGATGACAATGAAGGAGTAACAGATGATGAATCAGAACTAGGAAGCAAACCCGGAAATGAGTGGGTGTTTATTGCCATCAAGGAAGATGATTCAATACTCTCTGAATTTGTCAATCACAAAGTTGTTGAAAAAGCTTTGGCTGCTCAAGTGGAAGAAAAGGATGATTGGGTTATTGACAGTGGATGTTCTCACCATATGACTGGTGACAAGAATAAGTTCTTAGATTTGGAAAGATATGAAGGAGGAATGGTAAAGTTTGGTGATAATTCTGCTGGCAGAATCAGAGGTAGGGGAACTATTTCCTTTGATGGAAAGAGCAAAATAGGTAATGTACTATATGTTGAAGGATTGAAGCACAATCTTCTCAGTGTTGGTCAGTTAGTGGACAAAGGCTATGATCTCCGGTTCAAGAATGGAAAATGCAGAATCTTTACAAGCTCCGGAACTGAAATTGCATCCGGTACTTAGACAAAAGGTAATATCTTTCATCTGGTTGGTTCAAATAAAAGTTGTTTGTTTGTTCAAATTGATCAGAGTTGGTTATGGCATAGAAGAATGTGTCATGTAAATTTTGATAACATCATCAAGATAAGCAATACTCAGGCTGTAAGAGATCTTCCAAAATTGATGAAACCTACAAATAGTGTGTGCAAAGAATGTCAGTTAGGTAAACAAAGCAGAGTCTCTTTCAAAAGCAAAGATCAGTCTTCTACCGGATTGTTGGAATTAGTACATACTGATCTTTGTGGTCCGACAAGAATCAAGAGTCTGCAAGGTGATAGATATTTCATGTTGTTAATTGATGATCATTCCCGGATGATGTGGGTTACCCTTCTAAAAGAAAAATCAGAAGCATTTGAGAAGTTCAAAATCTTCAAAGCTATGGTAGAGAATCAAACCGGATTGAAACTAAAGTGTCTAAGGTCTGATAGAGGTGGTGAATTTACATCTGGTGAGTTCATTGACTTTTGTGAGAAGCAGGGCATAAGGAGACAGTTGTCTGCTCCTAGGACTCCACAGCAGAATGGAGTAGTTGAGAGAAAGAACCGGACCATCTAGGAAGCTGCCAGGACAATGATGTTGGAAGCAAATGTTCCTCAGATGTTTTGGAAAGAAGCTATCAACACTGCAGTCTACACTCTCAATCGAGTTCAAATTAGAAACAACACCGGTAAGACCCCCTATGAACTCTGATTTGGCATCACTCCTACTGTGAAATATTTCAGAGTATTTGGTAGCAAGTGTTATATTAAAAGAGATGAAGATCTAGGAAAGTTTGATGCTAGAAGTGATGAAGGAATTTTCTTGGGTTACTCCACTCAAAGCAAAGCATACCGGTGTTACAATAAGAGATTGAGGAAGATGATAGAAAGCACCAATGTAAAAGTTGATGAAAGAATTGAGAAGCCTTCAAGATTTTATGAGTTTGATGAAGATGACCAAGACAGTGTTCAAGGAACTCAATCCTCTCCAGTGAGACAGAGTCAGCCTGATCCGGTAAATCAGGAAGAAGAGATAGGTTTGAATGAGCCTGATCAAGAAGCAGCAGTGCAGGATAATCCCAAAATTCCAAGGTATGTAAGACTGAACCACTCTGAAGATCAGATCGTAGGTGACAGAAGCAAAGGTGTACAAACTAGAAGGAATGTTACTCAAAATCAGGATGAATGTTGTTTGATTTCAAAGATTGAACCTAAAACAATAAATGAAGCCTGTAATGATGAAAACTGGACCAAAGCAATGGAAGATGAATTGATGCAAATTGAGAAAAATCATACTTGGGATCTTGTTCCCAGACCTAGAGACAGAAATGTAATTGGAACCAAGTGGGTCTTTCGGAACAAACTAAATGAAGCTGGTGAAGTAATCAGAAACAAAGCTAGATTGGTCTGCAAAGGGTACTCTCAAATAGAAGGAATTGACTTTGAAGAGACTTTTTCTCCGGTGGCAAGAATTGAAGTAGTCAGATTACTTCTTGCATTTGCCGCCTTCAAAGACTTCAAGGTATATCAGATGGATGTCAAGTCTGCCTTCCTAAATGGTGATCTGGAAGAAGAAGTCTACATTGAACAACCGGATGGATTTCAATTGTCTGATAATGATGATATGGTCTGCAAGTTGAAGAAAGCTTTGTATGGATTGAAGCAAGCCCCAAGAGCTTGGTATGAAAGGTTGGATAAGCATCTTGTGCAGATTGGATTCAACAAAGGTACTGCTGACAGTAACTTATATTTCAAAATTGATCATGAAAACATTTTGATTATTGAAGTGTTTGTGGATGATATCATTTTTGGAGGAAGAGATAGTATGTGCAAAACTTTTGCAAATCAGATGAAAAGTGAGTTTGAAATGTCTATGCTTGGTGAAATGAATTTCTTCTTGGGTCTGCAAATTACTCAAACAAAAGAAGGGATCTTCATTTCTCAGGCCAAATATGTGAAAGAATTGTTAAGGAAATTTGGTATGGAAGACTCAAAGCCTATGAACACTCCTATGGCAACCGGATGTAAGTTAAGCAAAGATGATGATTCTCCAAAGGCAGATCAGACAAAGTATAGATCAATGATTGGTGGATTGTTGTATCTCACTCAAACTAGACCAGATATAATGCAGGCTGTTAGTCTTGTGGCAAGATTCCAGGCTGATCCTAGAGAATCTCATGTTATGGCAATCAAAAGAATTTTTAGGTACTTGAAAGGAACAGTTGAGTATGGTCTATGGTACCCTAGAGATCCGGATTTCTCTCTTCATGCTTACACAGATGCAGATTGGGCAGGAGATGTGGATGACCAGAAGAGCACTAGTGGTGGAGCATTCTTTTTGGGGAAGAGATTGGTTTCTTGGTTAAGCAAGAAACAAGATGCAATATCTCTGTCTACAACTGAAGCAGAATACATTGCAGTAGCAGGTAGTTGCACTCAAATCTTATGGATGAAGCAGATGCTAAGAGACATTAAAGTTGAATATGAGGAGCCTATCACAATTTTCTGTGATAATTCAAGTGCAATTAATATTTCTAAGAATCCGGTATTGCATTCTAAGACTAAGCACATATCTATCAAATTTCACTTTTTGAGAGAACAAGTAAACAAGGAAGAAGTCAGATTGGAGTATGTTCCCTCCAAGGATCAGATTGCAGATATCTTTACAAAACCTCTTCCCAAGGACTCTTTTGAATATCTCCGGGAGAAGTTAGGGGTCATGGCCCCTCCGGTGACGAACTAGGGTGCACTGATGTGCATCAGTCCGGTGGATATCACAGTCATATCTTGTGATCCGGATTGATGATGGGGAGCTGCTACTAAGGGGGAGCAGCTGGTATGATTCTGATGTATTAGAATTGCAAGTATGAGCCCTTTGCCATTGATGTCAAAGGGGGAGAGAAGACATGTGAAAAACAAGTGGTTAATGACCAAAGGGGGAGCAGTAAAGGAAGAGAAGACATGTGAAAAGTTGTTGTTGATAGGGGGAGCTGTGACAGAAAGGAGAAGATCTTGTCTTGATGGTTTTTCACATCATATGTTGCCATCAATGACAAAGGGGGAGATTGTTGCAAGTATGAGGTGAACCAGTGTTGTCATTGATGTCAACATACTCATATTACATTGACAAGAAGGATTGGATGAGCTGTGTGTTGTGGATATTGAGAAAATTAGCCTCAGTCAGGAACAGTGAAGAACAGTGATGAGAAGAAGGCAAATATATTGGATAGGTTGAGAACCGGAGGATGCAGATTAAAGGGTTTGCAGATATGAGTCTTGAGATGCTTCAGTCAAGTTTTCAGAGGTCCGCATGAAGACCTGAAGAAGTTATGGCTGTCTGTGTGGAACCGGTTCCGGCAAGTGCTTAGAGGTGATAGAGGATCACAGAAAGGTCCGGTGAGGTCCGAAATTGTGCAATCCTAATATGCGGATTGGAAAGAGTGTTTGAGATGTCCTTGTGATATGCCATCTCGAGTTGTGTATGATTTGGAGGTCCGGAAGTACCTCTTGCATTATGACAGTGGCGACAGACTGTGTTCTTAAAGTTCCGGATAAGGAGGATAAGAGATTTCAGTAAGTAAAGGAAATGCGGATGTACCTGGCCATTCAGACAGGCTTGTGAAGGTTCTTGGATCATGTTGAGGTTGTGTTGTTGGTCCGCATTGATAATGTATGATTTGAAGGTCCGGAAGTACCTTCTACAGTGGCGACAGACTGTGTTCTTGAAGTTCCGGATGAGGAAGACAAGAGATTCCAGCAAGTAAAGGACGTGCGGATGTATCCGGTCATTCAGGCAGGCTTGTGAAGTTTTCTGGATCGTGTTGAGGTTGTGTTGTTGATCCGCATTGATAGTAGAGCCCGGAATTGAAGTTATTCTTCCGGATGAAGTTCTTGCTCTGTTTAGCCGACCGGATGAGTTGTTCATCCTGCGAATGTTCTTGTGGTGGCCGACCGGATGTGTTATTCATCTTGCGGATACTCTTATGGTTGTTTGCCGACTTAGATGTTTGTTCCTAAGTCGATGTCTTGTATAAATAACGGTTTGTGAGTTCATTTCAAAGTGTGGATTGTGTGGATGAGTGTGGCATAGTGAAGAGAAGTGCGAAAGGCAGAACAGAAGTTTTTGGGCTTAAATGGAACTGATCCGGACATGGTAGAGATGTCATTCTCCAGTTCAAGACTGTGATTCTTATCACTTTGTAGACAGTGTGTCTCCTTGTAGGCAGTGGGCCTCTTTGTGAGCAGTGTGCTCGGGCAGTGAGCCCTAATTGGCAAGTGCCATTCTTTTTCTTATTCTTCTAACAGACAATAATTCTTGGGTTAATCACCCCATGGTTTTTCCCTTAACCGGGTTTTCCACGTCAAAATCTTGGTGTTCAATGTGTTGATGTTTATCTGCTCTTGTGTTTATGTATAATGCTTTCATGGAAGATTAATTGATATGCTGTTAACTAACAACCAAGAATCAAGTGTTTGAAAGAACAAGAAGTTTTATACAACTGATTCACCCCCCCCGCTCTCAGTTGTATGCCCTAGATCCAACATCTTCAAGTGTGGATCTACGATACATGTATCAAATGAATGTTAATCGATGATGGGGCTGCAATGAACATAGTTCCTTTCTCCCTTCTAGAGAGGATGGGCTATGGACACACCAATATCATCGCCTCAAGAGATACTCTAAGCGGGTATGATAATCTAAAGGCGGCCACCATAGGTAAAATTACCCTTCCGGTAACTTTGGGACCCAAAACTATTCCAACCACTTTTTATGTCATAGACAAGGACACAAGATATAACTTGATTCTTGGAAGGCCATGGATACATAGAATGAAGGATGTGCCATCCACATTGTTTCAAGAAGCTCAATTTTTACACTTAGGGAAAGTATATGTCACAAAGGGAGACCCAGAACCTTTCAGTATGTTAAAATCAAATGCGCCAAACAAGCGTATAGGTATCCTCATAGACTACGAACTCCCTACCAACAAGCTAACCGTCCTTAATCCCACACCTCAGTCTATATGCATCAAATGAATGGAGGTCCTAGAAAAAAACATAAACGCTATAGAGATCAAAACTTTAGAGAGTGAGCCGGTTCCTAAACAAAAGGAAATAGTTCCCAAAGATAAGACTAAGGAAATCATTGAGTTGATAGAGTGAGATGGACCACTCCAATTTTCCCTAGAGATACTCATGATCAACATCCAAGAGGCTTACAAACTTTTTCCTTGCATAGGGGAGAAGCCTCATAGAACTGAAGGACCGGTCTTTCAAACCACCACATTAGATCTGAGAAATGCGAACCCACATGCTTTCTCAGATGCAGAGGAAGACATGACAGAAGTTTACACACCGTGGTCACCACTAAGCATATCACGTGTCCCAGAGACACTAGAAGAAATAGAATCATATGAACCCTTCACGCCAATGGAGGATTCACATCAACCAGTGATACCCATGGAAGAGGCGCATTCTATCAATAATGAATCAACCAATGTTATAGGAATGCTACCTAGGATGTTCGTGGTATCACAACCACAAGAAAATCCAACCATTTCTTCCTCTGTCCAATCAAATGAACTCAGTGAATGGGAAGCACCCCAGGTACAAATAGAAATGGTTGAAAGACTGCCTAACAAAGATGAAGAGAGCGAAGGTATCTTTCATAAAGAATGGAAGATGAGAGTGACAGTCGGTATCGATGACTTTGTCATTTTCTAACTCCCAAAAAGTTATACCGGATATGCCATGGACTTGAGACCAGAACTAAATGGGAGGAAAAGTATAAGCTTTGTCCCTCCAGATGAACAAAGGGAGCCACAAACTCCTTTTGAATTATTCCAATTCTTGCAAAGAATCCAAGAAAGACCAGATGTGAAGATCTATATGCAAGAACAAATTGACCTATTAGCAGAGCTATTGAATTGTGATGGAGTTCTGTATTGGACCCCTTCCCATCAACAAGCCTTTTGAGACTTACTTCATCTCACAGTGCCAAGAGAAACCAGTGAGTTGGTAGTAGTTGATTCAAATGACAAACCTTACAGAATAGGAGAACTTGTCTTGAGAAGAGGTAGTACAAAAAACAAGAAAAGAAGATGAAAGAGAGCTTTCTCGGAAGACTGGAAAGGTCCTTACATGGTTAAAGAAGATGTCAGAAATGGTACCTATCTCTTGTGCACAATGGAGGGAGAGGAATTTGGTGAAACAGTCAATGCCTTTCACCTCAAGAAATATTATGTCTAAAAAACCAAAAAAATCATAAATCATAAAAATATAAAAAAAAATCAAAAATGTCAAAAACAATTTGTTTCTTGCATTTCTGTATCATTCTGTTCATGCTGCATTACTGTTAGTGACTTTCTCTTGTACTATTTTCCTTTTAGTAAGGAGTCCAATGTTGTCTAGATATACGTCATCCTTTCAAGACCTAGAGATTCCCCATTTTTCACATATCCCCATTAACCCCCTTCATTCCTAGTTATTCTAATCAAAACCTAGCTCTTAGCTTTACACTGATCCTAGTCTTAATGAGTCAAGATGTTAGGTCTAAAAAAAATCAATATTCAAACCTACAGTGTTCAAAGGAAGCTTGCAAGTAGACCTTCCCAATTCTTCCCTAGCAGTAGAGAAGTCCAAACAGATTACAAAAACTTTAGGTGGCACTTAGCCCCTTATCTCTCTTGGCCAAAAACATCAAGAAGATCAAAACTCTGAAGGAAGCAATCTAAGATTCGAGTGAATAAAAAAATGAGTGATCAAAATAAGAGTGTCAAAAAGTGAGAATTGAGAGATCAAAGCATCTGCATATCAAAGTTCCAAAAAAAATTCATTTCTTGAAAAGTCAAAAATCCAAAAAAATGAGAAAAATCAAAGTGAGGAAAATACAAAAAAAAGTAAAAAAAAAAAAGAAAAAAAAGAGAGATACAAAAAAAAAGAGTGAAAGAGAGAAGATTGTTGAATGTCCGTACTCTTGGGTGGAGATCAATCTAAGCTCGAAGCCTCAAGGGTGACATTCTAATAGAGAAAGAGAGGTACAAAGCACACACACGCACTAGCTGAGAAAAACTGAAGAGTCTAGTAGTCTCTAGGATCATCTTCTATCTAGGGACCTTTGTTCTTTCCCTATTATCATTTACCCGAGGTCTATATTGCTTGCCATCTATGATCTAAGTCTAGCAAACACCAATAAAATTTGCTACTTGTCTAAGTTGAAAGCTTGTCAGCTTGTCTTATCTAAATAAGGATCAGTGTTTAGCCTTTAGCGAAGTCTAGAAATCAGAAATGCTTCATATTCATTTCTACTCCCCACTTGAGTTTCCCTAAATCCTATCTCACAGCCTTGGATAGAGTTCTTATATTAGGACAACTTGCAATCCCCTGAATTGAAAATCATATCTAATGAGCAGTCACATTGTTTGTTCCACATTGCATTCATGCCAAAAATTAGAAAAAGAGTCTCAAAGAAATAAAGTCAAAAGTCATATCTCATGACATTCAATAGAAGTAAATGTTTCATTTCAGCATTTCTTGTGTTCTTGCATTATCATATCGTGAACTGCATCTCATATATATGCCAAAAAATTACAAAAATATGTCATTGTTATCATACTTGCATCGTTAGAAGAGTTGAAAAGGTCAAACATAATCAAAAAGTTCTCAAAAACCTCCAAACATGCACAAGAGATGAGTCCTAATTCAAGGAAAAAAACCATAAGAGGATAAACTTTCATAAAATACGTCTAAAGTTCACATATAAGGGAAGTCAAGGGTGGTTTCCTCCAATGGAACCCTCAAGACTTCGGCTCCTCCATCTATGAGTACCACTCATCGTTCCATGAGACCTATGAGAATGAGGTGCTCTATTGTGAGCATGTGACTGTGAGGGCTCCACCATGCTAGCATCATGCTATCTAATGTTGAGGCAGGTCATCTCTCAGAGTACCTGGTTCTCACCCTTAAGCATGTTAACCTACATTTTCAACTCTGTAGTTATCTAACACCCATAGTAGATAGGAGAAAAAATGTCAGTGTGTCACCTTGCAGCTGGGGGCACACTGAGATCATCCAAAAGATGATCACGAGTCATCCTAGTGAAGGGAGAAGCTAATCTAATATTGACTTCATGAACAAAGTCCCTCCACTCTCTGACGTTTCCTAAAATAGAAAATCAAAACAAGACCAAATCAATTCCATACAAAAAGAGAAAGGACAAAGAGCACAAAAAGCGAATAGACAAAACTTACGTGGATCACCAGGTTGCCAATCAAGGTCAAGCCGATGCATCACCTCATCCGAGTGAGGAGGTCGAGGAACAATAGGACCTTCGGGAATATCAAGAACACCATCTAAATCATCAATATCGTCAAAATCCTCATCCTCAGGAAGAGCCTCATCTGACGAATCATTACTATCTGGAACGTGGTCCTCATCAGTACACTTTGAGTCAACAGTCACAATCAGATATCAGGAAGGAGTCCCTTTCCCTCCCCTCCATCCTCCTCTAGAGACCCTTGTAATGAAGATCCCTGGAGTCAAAGGCGTCCAAAAGATGTTTCTCTATCCAATCTCAGCCATCTCCTAAATGGTCCTATAACAAGTGGACACTGGGGGCAAGTCCTCGGGGATGTCCCCACCAAACTGTTGTAAGACACGATCAACTCGATGAGCCTCAACCAAACCATTGCGATCTGTGATCTCAGATACCTCACAATAGTACTCTTTGATCTCACCATCTCGAGCCCAAGATCCCTCCATGTCATGATAAGGATCAAAGATCATGTCATCATCTGTTAGAGTAGCAACATTGCGTAAAGTAGCATTGAAGTGACCAACATGCATCCACCTCACCGCTCTCGGTAGTTGTCTATCTAGAAGTGGAATAAGTTTCTAGTAAGGCTTCATGTGCTCAAATATCCATGCATAATCAAAGAAGAGTAGCTAAAAGCTAGAGCCCTTCGCCATAAAATCTGATAGAAATCTCAGTAAACCATTGCCAAAATGTTAGGACCCCAAGCGTAGACTGTGCCCTCCTCAATCTCATGAATGATGGGTGCCCAACACCATCTCAAACAATTCGAGGCCTTGTCTCCCGATAGCCTCAAAGCAATCAATCCAATTAGGAACCTCCTCAAGAGTGGGATGTGAAGTCATGGCATGTAGGTAAGATGAACTCCTGTCTAGTCTCCAGGGTGATTGATCCCCATAAATGCAGCCCAGGAAGCCTTGTCCTCATAGGACTCGCTAACTGGAAGAGACAAAGGTTGTCCTCTCACAAGAACCCCGAGTATGTGATACACATCATATAAAGTGATAGTCCACTCTCCAGAAATCTGTGGGAACCTAAATGTGTTTTTGTCTGCATCCCAGTAAGTCAAAATGTCACAGTATATATGAGATACAGGATGAATCACTGGTACATGACAAACTCTAGCAAGGCATGCCCTCTTCAGAATAGCACGATCCTTAGTCCTCAATGAAACAAACATCCCTGAGAGCCATCACTGCTCTCAGTAGGCATTCCATCATATATGCATGTCCTACAAAATTAGAAGAGAACTTTACATTAGATCTCGTAAACATCCCTAAAAATTGTAAAACTGTAGAAAATCTTACACACAAAAGAAAATGTATAAACCTTCAAAATTGCAATAAATAGGTAAATACAGTGACCAAATCATGTCAGATCAGAGTGAAACAAGTGTTAAACAACATCAAATGCAGTTAAAAATTAGTCCAACAAGGTCGCCCCTGGGCGACCCAAGTGTTTTTCCAGATCTCCCCCGAGCGACCCCACTGTTTTTCAGGATCTCCCCCGGGTGACCCTACTATTTTTCAGGATCTCCCCCGGGTGACCCTACTTGGCAAAAGGGGTGACCCTAAAGGAGGATCCCTCAACTAAAAACTACTCTAAAAACCTCATTTTTCAACCAATTTCAGAAAACAAAAAACCAATCTTGCTCTAAACGACAAGATGAACACAATGCAATAGAAAAAATCATCAAAAATAGACACTTTTAAGAGATTTTTCACAAAATGCAAGCTAGTGTTTAGAGAAGGGTTTTTCATTGATTGCATACCCGATTCTCCGTGGCTGGAGAAGAGGCAACCATCTTCGCGATCTCCTCGACGATATCTTTCTAATGACTATTCACACAAACGATTCCATCGGTGTTTTGCTCCAATCTCACAATTTGGCTTACTTTGTTTGCCCTTAGCTTGGTTCATTTATGAATGTTTAGATTAGTTATTTGCTTTTATGCATCCATTTTGTGCATTGTTCTGTGTGCTCTCATCCCTACAGGTCCAAACTGATAAAGTGGTGCAGGAGCACCTAGAAAATCTTGTTTTCTTTTGTAATAAGGTCTATTTGACCAATGCATTTTCATTTCAGTTTGTCTCTAGGTCTTTCAGGACCTAGAACCCATTTTGTAAGTCTAAAGTGACTTAAAACACACTTTTGTCATATTGTAATCACATAGTGCCAAAACAGGGCAATAGGACAGTTTGAGGCAGTTTGGATTGGTTGGTCTCCCAACTATTTGCATCAGTTGGTTTTCCAAATGCTGGCAAGATGAGTTGATAACAATAGAAGGAGAAGTGTGTGAGTGTGATTGTGTATTGTTCTAAGGAGAAATAAAACTATTTTGTTCCATCAATTTGGTTTCTGTTCCCTGTAACTACAATTTGTATAACTGTAGATTTCTATTCTTTCTATGTTTTCCGTCGTTGCAGTATGTCGATGTGAAGCATTCCACTGGTAAAATTTCTGTTGAAATCAGTGGAATGACTTCATTGTACAAGTATTTGTTTTTGTTTCTTATTTTGTTTTTGTGCTTGACGGTGCAGAGGATCCAGACAGAATGTTTTGCACAGGAGGGTGACCTAGCATCTCCATGTGCTAGGGTTCGGTTGAAGAGGAAGAAAGTAAGCTGTGCATCGGCGAATTGCTGGGACTCACAACAAGTCCACCAAAGTCGAGTAGTCCCGCTGAGGGAGTTGGTCCATCAGCGCATCGGCCAGAGTTTGTAAGCGCTCACCGACGAGAAGAGTCCCACCGAAGACAAAAGTCATCGGCGTATCGGCGAAGCAAATTCTAACGTGGCCGATAGTAATTGTCTTGCCAATAGGAAAGAAGCATAGAGTCACCCATCGGGAAGAGTTACGATGTCGGAGTGACTAAGACTTCGGAGAGATAAGTTGTAAAGTGGCCGACGGACAACGTGTTGCCGAAAAGGAAAAAATAGAGACCCGTTTTGCGTTTTCACTGTGCGCTCCCCATCATATTGGTATAAGAGCGAGTTTTGAAGATCACTCGGGTGGTGTGGTCTTGGTGTATGTCAGACAATGAAAGTGAAGTAGAGGCTAACACGATGCCTCCTAAAAGCATGTCACAAGATGTAGTGAAGAATCTAATTAAAGCAATGTTTGAGTCCAAGCTCGAGGAGTTGAAAAGAACCAAGGGTAAGGATAGGGAAGATGAAAGTCACAGCAATGAAGGAGACACAGAAATTGATGAAACCAATAAGAGGACAGAGGAGATACCAGCAGACCAGAGGGCATTTGTAAATGCTTTGAAGTCAGTCAATAGGGACACCATAGCTGGGTTACCTATGTATAGTGGAAGTATGGAAGCTGAAGAGGTGATTGACTAGATTGAGGCATTGAACAATCATTTCGAATACAAAGAAGTCCCTAATGATAAGAGGGTTAAGTTGGCAAAGGCAAGATTGAAGGGGTCTACTCTTACATGGTGGAATTATGAGCAATGAGAGAGAGTCAAGGAGGGCAAGAACATGATAACCTCCTGGGAAAGAATGAAGACCAAAATCAAGGCACAATTCTTACCCTTGGACTATAATGTGCAAATGTATAAGAAATTACAAAACCTTAGATAGAGAGACCTTGATGTGAATGCATACACACAAGAATTTCATAAACTCGGTCTTAGATCAAAGAGACAAGAAGAAGAGTCAGAGAAGGTGGCAAGGTATCTGAATGGCCTAAGGATGAACATCCAAGATGAGATCAGCATCTTAGCACCAGAAATAGTGAACAACTGTTTCCAAATGGCCTTAAGGGCTAAAGAGAAGATAAAGAGAAAGAGTGAATAGAATAATAGAGGTAGAGGAGGAAGAAGTTTCAGAGGCAGAGGCAGTTTTAGAGGAAGAAGTCCTAACCAGAGGCCTAGTGGTGAGTCTAGCCAAGAAGAGCAAGTTGGAGACTCAAGTAGCAGAGAAGGCTACTGAGGAAGAAGGCCTAATGGAAGGGGTGGGACAAATGGATCAGGTAGAGGATCCAATTTCTCCACTATGAGATGTTATAACTACAATCAGATAGGGTCTGGCATACAAGTGTCCAGAGAAGGCCTCAACTTCTCATGGCGGTGAGAAGAGAACCACTTTGATTCAAGAAGATACAAGGAGTGTGACATCTCCTGAAGTGAATCTAACATCAGAGATGGGAGAAAATCTGATGATCAAGAGGACGTTGCTCAAGGAACCAGTGCAGACTGAACCATCTCAAAGAAGGGCTTTGTTTAGAATCAACTACAAGATCCAAGGTAAGGTTTGTAAAGTTATTATTGACTCTGGTTCTATTGATAATATTATATCTTTGGAAGCAGTGAATAAGTTGAATCTAGAAAAGATACCCCATAGCAATCCATATAAAGTCAGTTGGTTGAATAAGGGGTAGCACATACTCATCAATGAACAAGCATGGGTAGAATTCAGTATTGGGGGGTATAGAGATAAAATCTTATGTGACATCCTTCCAATGGATGCTTGCCATCTTTTGTTAGGCAGACCATGGCAATTTGACAGAAAGGCTCATCATGATGGAGAAAAGAATGCTTACTCATTCCAAAAGGATGGTGTGACTTATAGGATACAATCATTGGTAGAAGAGGATCCACAGCATGTAGGGTCTAGTGTAATGATGGTAGGAGAAAAAGAATTCATGGACACATTAAAGGAAGGTGGTGGAGTAGGTTTTGCTTTGATTGTGAAGCCTAAGGGGGAAAGAGAGGAAAGTGTGAGGGAAGTAGGACCTAAGGAGGTCAGGGATCTGCTTGAAAGTTACAAAGGAGTGATTGCAACAGACATACCTGATTCCCTGTCACCTGTTAGAGATATTAGCCACCAGATAGACCTCATACTAGGAGCAGTACTTCCTAATAAGGTAGCATATAAAATGACCCCTCAGCAGAATGAAGAGATAGCAAATCAGGTTCAAGAAATCCTAAACAAAGGGCTGATAAGGAAGATCCTTAGCCCATGTGTAGTACCTACTATTTTAGCACCAAAGAAGGATGGGAAATGGAGGCTTTGTACCAATTCTAGGGCCATAAATAGGATAACCATCAGGTATAGGTTTCCTATTCCTAGAATAGAAGATCTAATGGATTGTTTGGGAGGGTCTACTTATTTCTTGAAGATAGACTTAAAGAGTGGGTATCACCAAATACGAATAAGAGAGGGGGATGAGTGGAAGACAACATTCAAAACTAATTAAGGGTTGTATGAGTGGCTTGTGATGCCTTTTGGTCTTTCAAATGCCCCTAGCACCTTTGTGAGACTAATGAATGAGGTGTTACAGGAATTCATAGGGAAATTTGTGGTAGTCTACCTTGATGATATCTTGGTGTTTAGTAAGAGCAAGGAAGAACACTTGAAACATTTGGAGATAGTCTTGAAGAGGCTGCAAGATCAGAAGTTAATGATAAACTTGGAAAAGTGTGACATCATGAAACAAGAATTGGTTTGCCTAGGCTTTGTCATCTCAAAGGGTGATTTGAAAATGGATTCTTCCAAGGTAGAAGCTATTTTGAATTGGCCTACACCTAGGACAGCAGGAGAGGTCAAAAGTTTTCATGGTTTGGCCACATTTTATAGGAAATTCATTAGGAACTACAGTGGTATTTGTGTACCTATGTTAGAGACCATCAAGGGTGGAGGTAAGGTGAAGTTTGTGTGGACAAAAGAGGTAGATTAGAGTTTTGAAAGTCTAAAATAGAAAGTTGCCAAGTATCATGTCTTAGTACTTCCTGATTTCAATAAAGTCTTCACCATTGAATGTGATGCAAGTGGGCTGACCATAGGGGCAATGTTGAGCCAAGAAGGCAGACCAGTAGCCTTTTTCAATGAAAAATTGAATGAAGCTTAGAGGAAGTACTCCTCTTATGATTTAGAGTTGTATGCCATGGTACAAGCTCTAAAAAAATGGAGGCACTACTTGCTTCCTAAAGAATTTATTGTATACACTGACAATCATGCTCTCAGTTTTTTGAATGGTCAGGAAAAGCTCAGTCATAGACACATGAAGTGGGTGGAAAGTCTTCAAGAATACACCTTCATCATCAAACATAAGAAGGGGATAACCAATAAGGTTGCTGATGCTTTAAGCAGAAGGGTGTTGACAGTGCAAGAAGTGCAGCTACAAAGCATGGGTGTTGAGGCACTCAAAGGATTGTATGAAGAGGACCAAGATTTCAAGGAGATTTACAAGGTATGCAGTGAGTTTGCCAATGCTTTCCATAGTGAATTTTTAGATTATACGTTGCAGGATGGACTTTTGTTTAAAGGGAGTCAACTATGTATCCCTAAGTGTTCAATGAGGGATAATATAGTGAAGGAGAAACATAGTGGTGGTTTAGGAGGACATTTTGGGCTCAATAAGACCTTAGATCTTGTAAGAAGATTTTACTTTTGGCCAAGGATGCAATCTGATATCAGAAGGTTTGTTGAGAGTTGTATAATTTGCCAAAGAGCAAAGGGGGTCTCAACCAATGCAGGACTATACCAACCTTTGCCCATACCAAACAACCCTTGGGAAAGTTTGAGTATGGATTTTGTGATGGGGTTACCAAAGACAAGGATAGGTTATGACAGTGTGTTTATTGTGGTAGACAAGTTTAGCAAGATGGCTCACTTTATTCCTTGTAAAACCACCAATGATGCTAGTTACATTGCAGGCTTGTTCTTTAAAGAAATTGTCAGGATTCATGGATTGCCTTCGAGTATTGTATCTGACAGAGACAGCAAATTTGTGGGACATTTATGGAGAACCTTGTGGAAAAGATTGGGTACAAATTTGTCCTTTAGTTCAGTCTATCATCCTCAGACTGATGGCTAAACTGAGGTTCTGAATAGGTCATTAGGCAATCTGCTGAGATGTTTGACAAGAGAACATGGAGGTAGTTGGGATGTGGTACTCCCACAAGTAGAATATGCCTATAATGATTCTACAAACAAAAGTACAGGTCTAAGTCCTTTTGAAGTTGTCTATGGTAGTCATCCTAGAGGAATTTTTGAATTGAGAGATGTTCAAGGGTTGGACAAAAGGAGTGAACATGCTGATACATTTACAGAGGCTATGAAAGAGATCCATCAACAAGTCAAAGATACTCTACACAAGAATAGTCAGAAGATCAAGGCTAGAGTGGATCAAAGGAGAAGGGATGTGCAGTACCAAAGAGGAGATATGGTCATGGTTCATCTCAACAAGAACAGACTACCCAAGGGAAGCCACAGCAAGTTGATGATGAGAAAAATTGGACCTTGTAAGATTTTAGAGAAATATGGTCCTAATGCTTCCAAAATTGAACTCCTTGATGATATTGCTATTTTCCCTATATTCAATGTTGTTGATCTAACATTATATAGGAGTCCTGATACAGGAGAAGGTACAATAGATTCTGTCCAAGACAATGCAGAGTGGGTGCAACATTTACCACCTAAGGAACCACCTAAGATGGAGTGCATCTTGGATAGCAGGACAACCGAGAAGACAAGAAATCAGACCTATTTTGAGCACTTAGCCAAATGGCAAGGACTTCTAGACTCAGAAGCCACATGGATATTGGAAGAAGAAATCAAAAAGCAGGGTGGTGATTTGCAGCAGTTAGTCTCTAAGAGGACTTGAGACAACTTTCACCCAGGGAGTATGGTGTAGGAGCACCTAGAAAATCCTATTTTCTTTTGTAATAAGGTCTATTTGACCAATGTATTTTCATTTCAGTTTGTCTCTAGGTCTTTCAAGACCTAGAACCCATTTTGTAAGTCTAAAGTGACTTAAAACACACTTTTGTCATATTGTAATCACATAGTGCCAAAACAAGGCAGTAGGACAGTTTGAGGCAGTTTGGATTGGTTGGTCTCCCAACTATTTGAATCGGTTGGTTTTCCAACTGCTGACAGGATGAGTTGATAACAACAGGAGAAGGAGAAGTGTGTGAGTGTGATTGTGTATTGTTCTAAGGAGAAATAAAACTATCATGTTCCGTCAATTTGATTTCCATTCCCTATAACTGCAATTTGTATAACTATAGATTTCTATTCTTTCTATGTTTTCTGTCGTTGCAGTATGTCGATGTGAAGCATTCCACTGGTACAATTTCTGTCGAAATCAGTGGAATGGATTAGTTGTACAAGTATTTGTTTTTGTTTCTTGTTTTGTTTTTTTGCTCGACGGCGCAGAGGATGTAGACAGAATGTTTTGCACAGTAGGGTGACCTAGCATCTCCATGTGCTAGGGTTCAGTTGAAGAGGAAGAAAGTAAACTGTGCATCGGCAAATTGCTGGGACTCACAACAAGTCCACCGAAGTCAAGTAGTCTTGCTAAGGGAGTTGGTCCATCGGTGCATTGGCTAGAGTTTGTAAGCGCTCGCTGACGAGAAGAGTCCCACTGAAGACAAAAGTCATCGACATATCGGTGAAACAAATTCTAACATGGTTGATAGTAATTATCTTGCCGATAGGCAAGAAGCATAGAGTCACCCATCGAGAAGAGTTGCGATGTTGGAGTGACTAAGAATTCAGAGAGATAAGTTGTAAAGTGGCCGACGGACAACGTGTTGCCGAAAAGGAAAAAATAGAGACACGTTCTGCATTTTCACTGTGCGCTCCCCATCATAAAGGCAAGCTAGTCGAACTTGAACAATCTATCGTAAGTTCGTCATTTCAGTTTTCATTATTTACTTTGATATATTTAAATGCCAGAGTAATACTAGTTATTGCAGGTATAAATTGCGAGAAAATCAACATATAGGTAAGGCCTAGTTTGGGAACGATACCTACCTTTCATGTAGACTACCGTCCCCGAGGGGGCAAATATGTAAGCACAAAAATCACGCACAGCCTCCACGAGGACCCCTATGATGATTCAAATCCTTGTCATGTACATGTAAGCATGAAATAATGTCCTTTAAGCAGCAAGCCTCTTGATGACATGTCCTCTTTTCCTGTCTTGTGTTATTTCTTCCTTATCGATTCCCCTCTCCCCCCGTTTGCGATGCTTTTCGACACTTGTTGTGACACTTGTCGACTTGCATTTCTGGGCTTTCAACCTTGCTCCTAAGCCTTGTGAGTGTCTTGTAGGTGAATTCTCACCTCTCCCCTATGTTTTTCCTCTAGTGCACCTCCTAGAAGCCTTCTAGAGGTCTCCTTATCCATCTCCCACTTTCAGTTTTTAGTTTTGTCAAACCAATCCAAATCTCCCCCTATTATTTCTAGATCTCCCTAGGAGATCCTGCTGACACAAGTGGAGATTTGGATTCTTCCACATGATAGACTTGTTTCTTGAAGCAGAACCCCTCCTTTTCTTCTCTTCTTGCATCTCCTAGCCTATTTTTCTGCTTCTGACCCTATCCAGCCCAGATCTCCCCCGAGAAACCCTATCTGGTGAAAGGGGCAACCCTGCCATTTTTGTAGCCATGAAAAAAATTGAGTTTCTCTCTCGTTTTTGCTCTGTTTTTGCTCATTTTTCTTTCTATTTGCCTGGTTTTTTATCCTTAATATAGAGTTAACTATTTCATGCACCCACACATGCATAATTAGCTCTATTTGATCTCAAATTAACTCTCCAATCAATCTCATACATTCCATCACCTCCATTTTCTCTCCAGTGATAACCTATCTTTGCTTCATCACTCTCCAATCAATTGAGTTCACTAGGTAATCAACCTTGTTAACTCCCCAATCTTCTTTGTTAACTCATCAATCAAAATGAGTTAACTCTTCAATCAATTCCTTCTTCTAAACCTATAAATACACCCCTCCCTCAAGCACAAAGGGAGGCAAATCCATTGTGCACACAACTCTTGCCAATTTTTCTCTCCAACTGAGCATTGAAATGCTCTTACAGGACGAAGGTGCCTTTTGCTTTATTTGTTCAACCAAGTAGCATCATGCTGCTTCATTCTATGCCATTGTGCTCAATCCAATCTCTCATTAAGCTCATACAAGCTTCATCAAAGCTTCTTTTTGTGTCTCCATGTCATTTTGTTGTCAAGAGGATTACTTGTTGCCACAAAAAGATTCGAGGTTGCCTATTACAAGGATTGTTGAGGGATAGTGGAGTCAACAAATCTTTATTTCTCTCAGGTTCCTTCATTGTTTTTATTCAATTAATAGTAATTAGAGAATCAAATTTGCTCTTGGGAACAGTAAAACATTGCTTTTTTCCTTGATAATTAGATCTTGCATGTTAGATTAGTTGCTTTCATATTTCTAGATCTAGATTGTTTAAAAAAGCATATTTCCCTTTCCATTAGATTAGATCACTTCAAAATCATCAAAAACACAAAAACATAGGTTAACATTGCATTGGAAAATTCATATAGAATTGCATACATATTTCCCCTTCATAGATTAAAAGCACATTTATTTCTAAAATACTCTAAAAATCCCAAAAAAATATTTTGCATATCATTTGGTTTGCATACATATAGAAACATTAGAATAGACAAAATTGTAAACCCTCGATTTTATCATGAGGTAAGAATGGCTAAACGATCCAACCAAACCCTTGATTTCATCACGAGGTAAGAACAAAGTCAAAACATAAGTCAAACCCTAGGTCAACTAAACCCTAGGTCAAAAACCAAGATCTAGTTAAGGTTAGTAATCACACATATACATCCATCCTCATTCACAAATGTGCTTAGGAGTGAGAGGAGAGTGGGTGAGGGCTATCCATGATGAGATCCAAGAGATCCATCCAAGATCACAACAGGAAACATTTGTTCTACCAGAAGGAGACCCATTCGTCCTCTTGTTGTTAGAAGAAACTAGACAACATCAGATACAACAAGAACTCTTGCAACACTTACAAAGACAAGAGGACATCAATGAGAAAAATCACTTACCCACATAGAGGTGGAACCTTAGAAATCCAAATAGGAGAAGAGAAACTAGTGACCCTTCGGGTCATAGGGTTATCTCGACTACAACAACAATCGAACAAAACATACAACAAAGCACACAACAACAAAGGCCACAATACTTGTCGACCCCTCTCCACGAAGTCCAGCTCTCCAACGAGCCAAACCCTCACCGTATCTGACCTCCTCTTGACTAGCTAATTCCACATGAGGGAGAGTGATGTGGTGGATCGACGCCTTGTGGCAAGGAGGGAAATGGTCCGTGTGCATGCCAAAATTTGACCTGACAGCCCTAGGCAACTGGAGTCACGATTTTGAGCGTATAGTCTCTACAACTATCAATGCAAAACTCAGTGTATCAAATCATGTTAAGGCCCTGGAGCAACTTGAGATCTACACCAAATAGTTCACAATATATATTTAATTCATGATTAAATATAAATTTTGATACGTTCAAATTATGCACTTGAAACAAAATAAAATGTGGTCCATGTACCTGTGTAGGATGATCATCCGAATATAGTAGATCCAAGTATGACTCCACATCTATTATAGTTGCATCTGATGTGGATGTAGAAGTAGGACCATAACATAGTTGATTGCAATTTTGACACAAATGTACCCCTAACATGTGTGAGGCTCTATGATGAGATGCACTGACTCCTCCATGATGCTCTCCACCACTGAATTCAGCTGCGATGTGGGCAGCTTGTTTAGTGAGGCTACTCGAGAGTCTACTCAATGCTCCTAATGTCGACAACACTGCTTGGTGCTGAATGGGTGCAAGAATCGTGGGAAAAATAGGAGCAACCATAGGAGCAGTAGGAATAGGTCGATTGGGATCAATTTGTGCCCCTGGCCTGTGTTGTGGCATGCCACCACCAACACCCTGGAATGTTCTAATATGAAAATAATTGGGTTTTTGACCCAATTGAAACTCCACCCATAATTTTCTCAAAAAATATAGTGGTACCTCAAAATTAGCGTGTGGTGGGTGATCAAACACCATCCACCACCGATCCCAAAAATGTCTCAAGATCGCCTCATGCCTACACCACTTAATTGATATTCTTTTTTTGTTGCAAGTATAGGTTGATTAGTTGTGGGGTGAACAAAAAATGGGGCTAATGTTTGTTTGGTAATGTGAAGATCAAGGATGTCTTTATATAAAAGACCACCCACATAAAATTGCTTCCTCTCCTCTCGCTAAAGGCAGAATCTATCTAGGTCTGCATCAATAGACCTAACATAATCAATAATGGTTTGCATTGAAGATGCAAATCGTACTACATGAGGGGGCATCAAGTGAGGCTGATTATTATGTAAATTAATGTTTTCCTCAACTGTGTTAATATTTTCATTAATGCTTTGTCGCAATTGAGCCTCATTAGGTGGAGGGGGTGGGGGGTTTGGAGGTGGAGTGGGTGGGAGGTTTTCAAGTGGATGGGATGGGGGGTTTTCAAGTGGATGGGGTGGGGGGTTTTGTAAAATAATTTCATGTATTAAAAACTCATCTATTGGATGGTCAGCTGCATTTCCAAATATATCCATATCAAAAACTTACAAATGTAATCACAAATATATCCATATTGAAAACTTACAAACAAATATCTAGAAATAAACTTAATCTAATATTTGTAAATGTAAGTTTAAAATATCCATGAATAGAAAGCTTAATACTTGAAAATTATGCACAAGTACAACTAGTCAAGAAAAATATAGACCTGATTGTTGATTTAGTACTATGTTTTTACTACATTTGACTCAAGAGACATTTACTTTTTTAAAATTTTGAAATTAAAATAGTTTTAATAGACACATTAAAGGTTCGAGTTGAAACATCAAATAAGTACCCCAAGATGTGTTATTAAAATTTTAATTCATATGTTATGTTTACCTAGGATTTATCAAAGCTAAATTAGATCATAGGTGATTATATTATTATTACCATTATTTATGTCAAAAACATGTTAATTGGAAATAATAAGCAAATGATTAGGTTGTTGAAATTTTACATTTCATCATAGTTTCTTATCAATAAATTTAAGTTTGCTAATTTTATCTTAGGAATGTATTAGAATAGATGTCCAGAGCTAACATAAAACTTTGGTTAAGTTAGAGGATGTATGTTGACTATTTATTTTATAAATTTAGGATGAGTGTTCCCATTCCTATGGGAATAGTGACTTCATTTGAGTAGTGTCTTCAAAACTAAATATGAAATTGAGAACCCAAACCATGTGCCCCAAGTATATGAGTGTATTTTTTATCTTTATATATGTTATTATTTGCACCAAACTAGACATTGCCTAATGAGTAGAAGTCCTAATAAGGTTAATGTACAATCTATGAACAAAATTAGACTCTACCAAAGAGGGTCTTCATATATATTCATGGGCTAAATTTAATGTATTGTATTTTCTACCAAGGGGACTTGATTTGACAAGACATTAAATATATAGGGATTTATGGATTTTGATTAGATAGTAGATATACCCAATAGGATTTCTACTAGTGGGTATGTTTTTAACCTAGTTGGTGGCACGTAGTGTTGGTTACGAAAAAGATAGGCAAGTGGTTGGTCTTTCAACTATGAAGATAGAGTGCATGAAAAACACTCATTCCTAGATGAAATTAGGATACAATGTAAATTCCATGTGATATCTAGTGAGACTAGGTACATCACATTTGTAAAGAACCCTACATGTTTAGCATTAAAACTAAGCACATTGATCTGTGTGATAAGTTTGTGTGACATAGTGGAGGATAGAAGGGTTATGATTGAGAAGGTGGATGCCTATATGAATTTGATGTAACTAAATTGATGAAGCTTATGAGCAAAAAATAAGTATATAGGAGTGGAAAATTATTAGGCCTAGATTTTGTAAACATTGAAAGTATTTAAAAGTTATGATAACTTTCAATAAGGGCTTATTTTATGGTAATTTATTTGTATCACCTCATATCCTGGGCTTATTTAATTGGTATAGTTTCTTTGATATCTAAAATCCCATAATTTCTAGGTATAATTTCATTTATATATGCATTGTTTGATGTCAATATTGACTTCATAATGAGTGTTTTTTTTTTCCTATGTTGTACATGGAATCAAGACAAGAAAACATCATTATTGACAAATTGTTGGCAACTTGTTAAGGAGTGACTATTGGTGTTCTAGATTTATACCTTTTCATCTTCCTCTTCCCTATTGGGGAATTTTTGAATTTCAAGTAATCTTTCCCAGGAATTGATGTACATGCTATGTTTAGGTGACATTATGGATAAAGAAAGACATTTTATTCTTGTAATTCAAGATTTGGGAACCTTTTTATTTGAGTTTAGTGCTCTATTTTGGTGGATTTTATACCTGCAAGGGGTTCCTCCATGTTGCTCTAGTTATCCTTAATTTTTATGGCATGTTCTCTCTTTAATTTTATTTCCTTGTTCAATTTAATTTTGTAATAATTTATAGTCATTTATTAAATTGTCATATTCTAACTCTCTAAAATCTATAATTGGTGAACTAGTTTGGAATATAATTTAGAGTAGTTTATGGTACAAAAGTCTATATCCTACACAAGTTACACCTTCAATGTTTTATGGTACTTTGCATAGATGTTCTAAATACTTTTTTTAGCACTCATTTTAACCTATTTGGTGCATACATTGACACTTATCCTTGAACCCATTATCCAACTACCACCACATATCACCTCAGCCTACTCATAACCTTTCCTAGCATTTTACCCACCTTCGATTATATAAAGCAATTAAAACTTCTCTTTTTCTTCAAATTATAATGCATACTCATAGTTCTTCCCATACCATTCATAAGAAGTCCATTAACACATCTTAAGCTTTCTCTCCCATCACACAAATAAAAGAGATTAAAAATATCTTTTAACACACTCATAAGCACATCCATGACAACAAATCATTTCAAGTACCATGCAAATAAAGAAACATCCAAAATAAATACAACCTGAAACAACGAATATTACCTCAACACTTTAAGATCTAAATCTAAAAGAAAACTTTCAACTCTTTATTCTTTCTCCAAACACAACATTCCCCTTATACAAGCTCTAAAAAGCATTCCAAATCTTATAATATTATTTCTAAAACAATAAATCTAACTCAAGAACAATACTATCTCCAACTTTTAATCTTCTATTCTAGCTCTTTAACTCCAAACATGCAAGTGAATAATGAATCCAAAAGAAGCGAACCCCTATCCTTATACTATTCCCAAGTTTTTGGAAGACCCTTAGATCCTAAGTTCTCCTTTGAATGATGGTCATCCTTGTGCTAGGTTAGAAGAAGTTATGACAAAGAGGTATGGTGGTTTGGTGGCTAATTACTGGAAAAATGCTAATGGCAGTAGGGAATGGAAAAAGTTTAATGAAGAAATAGATACTACTAATAATATTACCTTATTAAACCTAACCAAAAAAATAAGTGGATATGGATTCAATTTATTCTCCAAAAAGGACATCTTAATCTAAACTATTGAGCTGAGTGGGGACTACTCTATTAAGTTAGGATTCAAACTCCTATCTACTCATTAGCCTACTAATTTCAATAAGAAATCTATTTGTGTAATGCCCACCTATGTTGACCCTTGTCATTGTGTAAGAGATGATTATTTATGCATAGATCATGTTATTTCCATCCTTATGAGATATGCTATTTATTATTTCTATAACTTCATGGTTGGGATGCAACCTAGTGTGTCTCAAGTTTTAGGGTTTATAGTTTAGTTTTAGGGTTTATCAAGTTCATATTTTTAGGGTTTATAGTTTAGTTTTAGGGTTTATAGTTGTTTATTGATCATAGTTTTAGGGTTTATAGTTATGCTTAGCATTTTAGGGTTTATAGTTATGCTTAGAGTTTTAGGGTTTATCAAAACATACATAACATAATTTTACTTAAACCCTAATATTTCAATTTAAACCTACAATCATAAAAAAAATACATAAAAAACAAGCTACAAACCAATCTGGAGGTCTTCAGAAATGACGAGGTGGTGAGAGGAGGTGACAAGGCAAAAAAAATACTTGAACTGTGTTAGCAGGGCCTTTAGCAACACGTACCTACTTTGGTATGTCGCTGTCCCTATCAGTCTGTGGAGGAAAATGAGCCCACAAGGGCTTTTTTTAAAAATTATATACATTTTCAAAACAGGTACCCATTCCTATCAGGAATTTTTTCATCCGTGCAACTTCCCCTACATGTGGACCCAACTTATATATATACATATGTGATGAATATAATAAATGATGCTACAAATAAAATAATTAATTAATAAAACTATTAAAAGTCTTGTTTTAAAATGTAGGGATGCCCTTTTTTCTCCTCTGAAGAGGGGCGGACTGGCGGCCTTGTGCAGGGCGCAGCCCTTTGTAGGGTTTGTGGCCTACACAGAGGTTGCGGCCCATGGGAGGGGCAGCGCCCCCATACCCACAGCGCCATGGCGTGGGGATGTGACCCCAATCCCCCCTTCTGTCGCCTTCAAAGGCATGCGGGAGGAAAGGGTCGCGTGCCCTAAAACAACAACAATTTTTTTTTAATTTATTTACTTTATTTTATATCTTAAACTTTAACTGTTTGATATATCATATAATAATATATGTACTTTAAAATATATAAATCAGTATGCATATTATATATAATTATTTATTTATTTGTTTTCATTGCTGCTTCTAAAACAAGAATATAAACTCATTTTAACAATGCAAATTTTATTTAGAAAAGACATATATCATGAATGCGATAAATAGGAAAATAGCATGATACATAGGAAAATAACAATATTTTAATTTTATGGAATCAAGAAATGTACAACTATAAACCCTTTTTTTCTTTCTAGTAATTTGGATGAAATTTATTTCTTAAACAAGAGCACCACTAGGATCCCTAGAATCCTAAGTATTAGTAAAAATGAGAGCAAAAGTTTTCTTTTTTCTTTCTTCAAACATGGATATATGCATACATTTATTACATATTTAACTCAAACTAAATTATTTTTCTCCATTTTCTTATAAGTTTACCCAAGATTTAAAAGACTACAATCTTATTATGCAAGGAAATGCATTTATCAACCAATCTAATTTGGAAGGAGATAAATATTTCAACATTGGATACTACATTATTTGAATATTTCCTATTAACCATTGAATACATTAGATAGATAAGAGAGGTAATTTTTATATTTTTCTCACTTCACAATAGATTGAAAACATATTCATACAATCTCATGCCTCTAAAACTTATGTGAATAGAATAAATACAACCTTGACCTACTAATAATTTCACAACACATAGTGACTCATAGACCACATTTTACAACTTGCAACACTTGCATAGCTACATTTACAAAACTTGACTCAAGGATTCTCAATGCAAAATGAGGCTCTGTTACATAGAATGTTTTGTTTGATCAAGGTTTAAACTCCACAATAGAAAACTTTTCTCCTTCCTTGATCCCTTCTCACATTACCTACAAAAAGAAGATAAATCTATATCCAAGAACCAATAGAGGTGCTCACCTCCCAACAGTTGGCTTGCTCACAAGCCAACCCCCAGCTAGGAGGCCAACTATGAAACCCAAGGAGAATGCACAAATCAAATACATAATTCATTTCTCACAAAAGAACCACACAATCCCAACCAAGGCTTACACAACATGAAGGACCCATAAAGGAATCCAAAATAGGGGGAGTAGAGTAGAAAACTCTACCTTGGGGAAACTATGAAAACTAAAATGTCAAATATCACATACACACAGTCATCCTCCTTCAAATATCCCAAAATCTTCCATAACCATCTCACCACCAAGATCACAACTCCAAAACACAAAAAGGCACTCATGCCACACAAAGACAATATGGCACTTATGCCCAATCTCTCTCTAAGAGAGTGATTTTTTCCCGAAGGAGGATTCTTACCTCCCTCAACCCCTCACATGGGTTGTTCTAAACCAATTGGGGAGCCAATCCAAAACACATTACACACCCAAATCCAATACCACAACTAACAAATCCCTCGAACAATAAGTAGAAAACAACAATGAAGATAAAACAACATCACATGAACATCATAACTCATTTTTCATTCAAATACATAAGGCATAAATTAATCTTTAAGAAAAGAAGCCTACCTTGTTGGCAACATAGTCAAGAGACACTGTTGATTGGGTAATGTTGTCATTGATGGCAAAAAGGCAAACAAAGCATGATGGAGCTAAGGATGATTGGGAACTCAACTTGAAACAACCTGCATACAAGGTTCTAGTCCAGACACAAAAGACTAAGGCAGAATGGCTAAGTACTGACAACACAAAGTTAGTAGCAGAGACTCAAGTGGTATTCCTCCGCAATTGATGGTCAAGGTATGTAGTTCAGGTATGTCATTCAGAATTGTTTAAAGGTGCTTTGTTCAAGATTGTAAGTCCTGATGACTTCTGGAAGTTAAGTTGTGATTGCTCTAAGTTTGGGTGAACACAGTTAAGTTAGGAATAGTGAAGAGTGCATGGGTATTTTGGTCCGCATTTCTCCACAAGTGATTGTATTGGTGTGTGGTTTTGAGGAAGTATGGATAGGTGTCATAAGCATCCATTTGAGGATTTATAGAGTCTGAAGTGATTCGGAAGATCACCTACAAAATTCCAAGTTCTGACAGTTGGTTTGCTAGTATTTCACTGAGGCAGAGGAGATAGTTGAGTTCCACATTTCTCCACATAAGGGCATCATGATCTGTAGTTGATAAGATATGATTTGTGAGGTATGAGGAATGGTTGATGTGATTCTTGGAGTCTCATGTGATTTGTAACAGAAGTGTTGGGCTGACAGAGTTAATGTAAGTTGATAAAGTGTTGTGTTTGACAGGCCGACTCAGTTTTGAGATTGAATTCAAAGTTGCAGATATTTATATGTGCTAGATTTCGGTGTTGAAGTAGTGGAAAAGGATGTGATGTGTATGAACTAAATGTGTGTGCGATCCAAAGCAGAGTTGTGAATAGAAAAAGATAGTAAGGGTAGAAGAGCAAAGTTTATGTAAAGTAGAGTAGAAAAAGCAGAGCAGACATTATGAAGACTTTTAAGTCTATAAACTGAGTTGTAAGTGGAACTGCACCTCAGCATTCTGTAGATGCATTTGTAGCAGTCATCCCTGGTAGTGAGCCAGTCCTTCTTCTATCTTCTTTTCTATCTTTGGCAGTGAGCCTATTGCAGTGAGCACTTCATGGACAATGAGTCCCAGGGTAGTGAGCCTTCATGTAATTCAATATTGTTATCATAATATATTGTGAGCTAACACTCACCGTGGTTTTTCCCTTTTTGGGTTTTCCACATAAAATCCTGGTGTCTATGTGTTATGAATTTGGGGCCACTCTTTTCATGTTTTCTTTACTTTCATGTTATTGAATTTGGTAAATGGATAAGTGATTGTTTAAATGAAAAGGTTTTGAGAATACCGTTTCACCCCCCCTCTTAGTATTCTCTGCACTCAACATATCTCACAAAAGCTATCTCAAAATGGTGAAGAATAATCATGGTGAAGTCCTTCCAAGAGCTCCACAAGCCTCCTTCTCCAACCTCCAAGTCCCTCTCTCTCAAACTCTCAACTCAAGAAGTAAAAATGAAAATGCAAAAGTGTTTTCTCCATTTACAAGGAGGGTATAAGTAATGGATGACATATCACACCTCCTCTCTAAATGACAAGGTGCCACATGGAATCCACCTCATCCCTCTCAACCAATCTTCAAACCCCAAGGAGTGATTTGACTCCTCATGGTTCTCACACGTGTGAGACCTAGGGGAGAGGAGTGTACTTGTACTCTCTTCCCCACATATCTTCCTAGGTTAGGCTCCCACATGTGAAGCCTTGGGATGAGGTTCTACTTGGTCAAATCCTTATCCCCAAACCTAGGAGAATGGAAGGAGATGCTGACACTTGAGTCCACCATCTCTCTTTCCAAAACTTACTCACGCCACTTTTTTCCCAAGGAACTTGGGAGTGGTCTAAATCATTCAAATTTTAAAACTTCAAAGCCCAAAAGACCCCCAACCCCAAGGTACATGACCTAGAGACTTAAAATCAATAAAATATTCGTGAAAAGACTTCTCAAACCCCCTCAAAAGTGACCCCAAATTTTAAATTTCAAAAAAAGACACATAAGCCAGCAACTCATCATCCATGCCAACTCACATTTACACACAATTTTAAAATAATCATAGTAAATAAATCACATTACACAATATACATTTATAAAAGACTTTAGTCTCCATATAGACTAAGGTCAGACATCACTGAGAATTCGCATGGGTTTCTAGTTGACCTCCAAATTTTCCATTGGTCATTGAAGGTACCTGCACAACTCAATTTGCACATGTCAATATGTCCAATAAGCATATATAGCCAAAGCAACTTGCATTCAATTCCAATCATAATCACATTCAATACAAACATCTATACTTTAAATGATAATCAAAATCCATATAGATATCAATTACATATCAATACAATTTCAATCTTCATTTCACAATCTCCTAATGTCATCACACTAATCTAGCAACCTCACATATTCAATTTCAATACACATCAACTTGTTAAATTGAATAAATCCCAAGCTTAGTTCAATTTTCAATAAAATCAATTAGGCAATTGAATCATCTCAAATCAACATATTATTAATCCAAGTTGAGTACACATTCATTAAATAAGGCTCAAAGAATGCATAACTACCTCCTATTTAAATCATCTTCCCCATAAAGCCGATAAGGGCGTTGTTTGGTGGTTAAGTCGCTCGGTTGTAGTGGCGGCCACCAGAGTTCAAACCCCTATTGGGCCAATGAGCTCGCAGGCTTTAAGCCTTCGTTAGGCCAACAAGTTTGCAGGTTTGAAGTGTTCTTGCTAGGGGATGAGGTCCCTCGTGTTGTGGCCTCACCGATTCATTGCTCCGGGTAAAAGCATTCGCGTGGAGCCGGAGGGCGTGTCACACCAGCATCATCGGTCACGTTTAAAAGTTTACCAAGCGCATTTAAAAAAAATCATCTTCCCCATAAACAAATTAACTCAATTACTCAAATCAAAGCTACTCTATCACAAGAAACATAAGTCCCAAAATCAATCAGTCTTCCATCTAGGTGAATCAACAATAATAGGCTCAATAGTGCCAACAAATATGCTCCATAAGAATGGGCCTCACAGAGTCGAATGATAACCTAGCTATCTCGCAAATCCACCATCATAACATACAAAGTGAGTCAAGTATGTTAATCAACACATGCCATTTAAATCCACAACTCTAATCTAGGCATCTTCGTCTAATGTAACTTATCCAAGAGGATCACAAGTCCATACACAATGTCCAAATTCTAGAAGTATCCAACACCATAATAGGACCCCATCGTGCAATTAAATTAGCCACAAGGTTGGGCCTCACAAACTTGTTCCAGCAAAGCCCAAGATGACTAAGAAGGCCAAAACCTTGTCCAGAGTACTTGTTGACCTTCCAGGTAACAAATATGCTGAGGTAGTTGTTCCTCCACCGAACAAAAGTATCAGTGCCTCCACCGGACAAAAGTATTAATAAATTTCAATCTTTAGACTACACTGTCTCAAGGATAGAACTTGGCAAGCAAATGCATGAAAGTGCCAAAGAATATTTGCTAGCACAATTGATTGTGTTTCTCGAGAGGTATGGCAGCGACAAGGTGATCAAAGATCAACTCAAGGCACAAGTAGAACAACTAACATCTGTGCTACTCAAGATAGCCCAATCATTAGAGCAGGTAGAACCTGTTGAGATGAGTGTAAATGATGAAGCCATTCAGAAGGATGAAAGGATTGGGCCTCAAGGTCAGGTAGTCAGTGCCTGGATTGAAAGAATATTGGCCCAAGGCATTTAGTTGATAAATTCTTTAATTAAACTTTACAACAATCTAGGTGAGGTAAAGAAAGAGGTTGACCAGACACTTGAGATACTTTCTCAAGATATGCAACTAATAGAACAAGACCTTGAAGTATGGAACAAGCTGTGATGAAGGGGGTAAATTATAAAACACACAACAACAGAAATGGCACACAAAAAATAGAATATTTCTTTATTGATTTAGACAACTCATTACATTACATAAGATCAATTACAATCAGAGTAATCCATCCTCCATAGACTGCAACACACTACAACTACACATCACCAAGCTCTGGAATATTTTGCCTTTTGTAACCCCAAATCAGCTAGGGTTTCTATTTTTCTGCCTATTCTTGACTCTACACTTTCCCCCTTCACTCCACTACCGCCCAGGGTTCCCAAAAATAGTTATTAACATCTTTTTTGGCGGCCAACAACCTAATTTTGAAATTTGCATCTCCCTCCAAAAATAGGTCAACTTCCGAGAGCCATAACTTTTGATCCAAGTGTCCGATTGACAAACTGCTTTATGTGTCAGAAGGCTTGCGGAGTTCTCTATGCACTAAGAACCCGCTCTACTGGTTTCGGCCATTTTCGGGTCTGTGCGGGGCCGTTTAGTGCCTCAAACCTGAGTTTAAATAATTTTCAAGTATTTTTTCAGGAAACAAAAACTTTAATATCTTTCAGCTCGCAAATGATCTTTGCATTATTCCTTCGTCAAAGGTCTTATTTTTCAATTACAAAACTTCCTATAAATTTTCTTCAATTCATGCCCAAATGTAAACTTTCCTAAAATAGCAGGTTGTTATTTTTAGCAGTTTGGAAAAACTGAAAGTTCTACATCATTATTCAAGCGATTATAGAACCAGAACCACAAATTTTGAAAAGAAATGGAAAGAACATCAAAAATTTTGAAACACGACTTTTTTTGGGTGATGCAAGATTGCTCTTACACCACTAGATGCTCTTGCATCAAACACCTAGGGTAATTTGAGAAGTGACCATGTCACGTCTCAGATGTTTGTGTGAGGAAAATCCAAATGGTCAATCTCTGCCTTAGACAACCAAGAAGAATTTTCAACAGGCCTTCCTTTCCATTTCACCAGATATTCTTCATATTGCCTATTCCGAGTACTTCTTCCCACATGGCTATCCAAGATCTCTTCTATCTCCTCTGTGGAAGTAAATGCTAGAATACTCCACTGTTCTTCTGTTGGTCCATCCTCTATTCCACTTTCATGATATTCTAATAAATCAGCAATGTTAAAAACAGGGGAAATGTTGATCCCACTCGGCAGCTCTACCTCATATGCATTTCCTGAATCATGTTTCTTCAAAATTTTGCATGGTCCAAATTTCTTCATTTTCAACTTATTATATGTTGCAATTGGGAACCTTTCTTTTCTCAAGTGAACCATGACTTCATCTCCTACCTGGAATTCTTTATATCTTCTCTTCTGATCTGCCTTAGCCTTGTACTGAATATTCATCTTATTAATGTGCTTTCTCACCTCTTCATGCAAATTCTTCATGTGTTCTGCAAAATCTTTAGCCTTGACACTTGTCTTTTCTCCTTTGTCTAGATTTCTTAACTCTGAAGCATTTCTTGGACTATTCCCATATACAATCTGGAATGGTGATTTACCAGTACTCCTATTGATAGAATTGCTATAAGCAAATTCTACCTGTGGTAAAATCAAATCCCATCCCTTGGGCTTATCTCCTACTAAGCATCGTAGCAAGTTACCCAAACTCCTATTCACCACTTCGGTCTGTCCATCAGTCTGTGGACGGTGTGCAAAACTAAACTTCAAATCTGTCTTCAACTTCTTCCACAATGTCCACCAGAGATAACCAACAAACTTGGTATCTCGATCTAAAACTATGCTCTTTGGTAGACTGTGTAATCTCACCACCTCCCTAAAAAATAACTCTGTAATATGAACAACATCATTAGTCTTCTTGCAAGGAATAAAATGTCATCTTTGAGAATCTGTCCACCACCACAAAAATGGAATCATGTCCTATCTATGTCTTTAGTAAACCAAGAACAAAATCTATACTAATATCATCCCATGGCTTCTCAGGTACAGGTAGTGGTTGATACAACCCCGTATTCTGACTTGTTCCTTTTGCCATCTGACACACTCGGCAACTCTGCACAAATTTCCTCACATTCTGCTGCAACTATGGCTAATAATAATTTTCACCAACAATAGCAATGGTCTTATCTCGACCAAAGTGTCCAGCTAATCCCCCACTATGCTTTTCCTTTATCAGGTTCTCTCTCATGGAACTCCTCGAAATGCACAACTTGCTTCCTCTAAACAACATGCCATCTTGGATTATGAAATCCAAACATTTTGTCCTGTCCAAAGTAACAAGTTCCAGGCAAGCTTTCCAAGCCACTGCAAAATCTGGATCTTCAAGATACAAACTTTTAAGCTCATCGAACCCAACAACCTCTATCTTCATTTCTATCAACAAATTTTGCCTTCTACTCAAGGCATCTACAACTCTGTTAGACTTCCCACTCCTGTGCTTCAAAACAAAAGTATAACTCTACAAAAACTCAACCCATTTTAAGTGCCTCTAGTTTAATTTTCCTTGACTATTAAGATACTGCAAAGCCTGATGATCAGTATATAAAACAAACTCTTGTGGCAACAAATAATGTCTCCATTTCTTCAAAGCCTAAACTATAGCATAAAATTCTTGATCATAAACATAATATTTTTTCTTGGCATCATTAAACTTCTTACTAAAATAGGCAATGGGCTTACCTTCTTGACTCAAAACAGCTCATATAGCACTACCACTAGCATCACAGTCTACCTGAAATATCTTATTGAAATCTGGAAGTGCCAAAACAGATTGCTCTGTGACTTTCTGCTTTAATGTATCAAAGGTTTTGTCTGCTCCTTTAGTCCATATAAACTCTTTTCTATCCCCTTTCATTGTCTCAATTAGGAGTGCACAAATGCTACTAAAATTCCTGATAAAATTTTTGTAAAAAATTGCCAAACCATGAAAAGATCTTACCTCGAAAGCACTCCTTGGCATAGGCCATTCAATGATAGCCCTCACCTTCTCTGGGTCCATCTTAAGACCTTTTTCTGAGACAACAAGTCCTAGGTATACCAACTCCTTTGCAAAACTACATTTCTTCAGATTGATCAACAACTTCTCCTCCCTTGGCTTCTCAAAAACTTTTCTGATATGCATCATATGCTCATTCCAAGTCTTACTAAAAATCAAAATATCATCTAAATAAACAATAACAAAAATTCCCAAAAAAAAATTCAATACCTCGTTCATGAGCCACATGACTATGCTCGGTGCATTGGTTAGCCCAAATGGCATGACTAACCACTCACACAAACCTTCCTTTGTCTTGAAGGCTGGCTTCCATTTGTCTCCTTCCCTGATACGGATCTGATGATACCCGCTCTTCAGGTCAATTTTCGTGAAGTACTTGGCTCCACTCAAACAATCCATTATGTCATCCATTCTTGGCAATGGAAACCTATACTTGATCATGATCTTATTAATGGCCCAAGAATCTGTACACATTATCCATTCTCTATATTTCTTTGGTGCTAGTACTGTACATACCACACATGGACTTAGGCTCTCCCTTATCGATCCCTTAACAACTCCTGAACTTGTCTGTTCAGCTTTCCACTCTCTGCAGGAGTTATTCTATGGGTTGCCTTATTCGGCAAACTAGCTCCTGGTATCAAATCCATTTGGTGACTTATCTTCCTCACCGGTGGTAAACCTTCTGGTACATTATCAGAGATAATATCTTGAAATTCTCCCAACATATCTAAGACTTATGCTAGTACATCTTCACATTTCTCTTAACTAATCTTAGGAATCAATGCAAAGTAATGACGCTCATGCTTCATACCCTCCAAAAATTTTCTACCATCTACTAAGCAAATTCTGGCAGTACTACATACCTTTTCTTCCACCTCCTTCAAGGGCTTCAATTTATGATGAACTCCATCCTTTGTTAGGGAATATGTGTTTACATGGCCATCATGGACAACACTCCTATCATACTGCCATGGCCTCCCCAACAACATATGACATGCGTCCATTGGTATGATATCACACAGCACCTCATCATGGTAGTCTCCAATCTTGAACTTTACTAAACACTGCTCATCGACCAAAACTTTATGGTCCTTCTGCAACCATGCAATCTGATATGGATGTGGATGCTTTCTTCTTGTCAACTTTAACTTGTCAACCATCTCCTATGAAACAAGATTATCGGTGCTCCCACTATCAATAATAATATCACAACACTTACCTTCACATTTGCACCTTGTGTGGAATAAACTCTTCTTGTGATTGGGTTCTTTCTTTTCATTCAACAAAGTTCTTCTGACAACTAGGGTTTCTCCCCTTTCACCATCTTTAGAGCACTTAGATTGTGCATCTTCATCTACATGTGCAACTCGTGCATTACCTTCAGGTCTTCTATTCATCCTTCTTTGATGTTGCGGACACTAGTATGCTCGATGCCCTTCTTCTCCACATTGGGAACAGGTTCCTCTAAAACCTCCTCTTCCGGGTCCTTGCCCAGGTCTACCTCTTCCTCTTCCTCTTTGTTCACCATTGTTCTAGTCACGAGGGCAGTAGGCATTATCCCATCTCTGATTTCGACTGGTGCCAATTTCTTCACTTTTCTTTTGATCTTCATTACGGCCTCCATAGGGTCTTCCACCAGTCCTTCCGCCTTGACCTCTTCCCCTTTGCTTTCTATTGAATCTTTTATTCAGCTTCCCTTCCACCTTCAGGGAAAACTAGTACACATATTCTATGGTGGTCATTCTGACCAAGCTCAGCTCCTCTTGAATACTTAGCCTCAACCCATTAATGTAATGGGCTGCCTTCTCCTTGTTGGGCTCTGCATGGCCTGTCCTGATAGTAATTTTATAAAAGTCTTTTGTATACTCCTTAACAGACTTGTTACCTTGCTTCAGTCCTTGCAGCTTCTTCAGCAACTCCATCTCATAGTCCACAAGAATGACTGCTTTTGTTTCTCCACCATCCGATCGCATCTAATGATCTTTCATTTTCCTCTTCTATTCCTCTCTAATTGGACCTCCTTCCACCAAATACTGGCGTGGCCCTTCAACTTTATTTTTGCAAACTTGACCCGATCTGAGTCCTCCACATCTTCATACTTGAAATACTCCTCCATGTCATTGATCCAATCAATAAGTTGTTCCATATTCAAATCTCTAGAATATGTAGAAACTTTGATCATTGGCCCCTTTCTGATCTTCGAAATGGCCCTCAACAACCTAACTTCTACAGGATCTCCTGCAGCTTCTTGTTCTTCCTCAGATAGCTCTTCTTTACCTTCATCTTTTCTTTCTTCTCTTGTTCTCGGCTCAAACCCTCTTCGTAGGTCCTCTTGCAATGCATCGATTTGCCTTTGCAGGGCTCTAAAACCCTCTTTCGTCAAAGCATTCCTCCTAATATGATTTCTTCATGGAGGCATCTTGATCTCCACAACGACCCACAACCTCAGGTCCTGGTGCAAACTGCCTCACGGTCGGTGATCTATCTACACACTCAGGAACCCTTGCTCTGATACCACTTGATGAAGGGGGTAAATCATAAAACACACAACAACAGAAATGGCACACAGAAAATAGAATATTTCTTTATTGATTTGAACAACTCATTACATTACAGATGCTCAATTACAATCAGAGTAATCCATCCTCCATAGACTACAACACACTACAGCTACACATCACCAGGCTCTGGAATATTCTACCTTCTGTAACCCCAAATCAGCTAGGGTTTATGTTTTCCCACCTATTCTTGACTCTACACTTTCCCCCTTCACTCCACTACCGCCCAAGGTTTCCAAAAATGGTTATTACTAGCCTTTTTGGCAGCCAACAACCTAATTTCAAAGTTTGCATCTCCCTCCAAAAATAGGTCAACTTCCAAGAGCCATAACTTTTGATCCGAGTGTTCGATTGATGAACCATTTTATGCGTCAGAAATCTTGCAGAGTTCTCTATGCACTAAGAACCCGCTATGCTGGTTCCGGCCATTTTCGGGGCCATTTAGTGCCTCAAATCTGAGTTTGAATAATTTTTAGGCATTTTTTCGAGAAACAGAAACTTTAATATCTTTCAGCTCGCCAATGATCTTTGCGTGATTCCTTCGTCAAAGGTCTTATTTTTTAGTTACAAAGCTTCTTATAAATTTTCTCTTCAATCCATGCCCAAATCCAAACTTTTCTAAAATAACACGTTATTTTTAGTAGTTTGGAAAAACTGAAAGTTTTACATCATATTCAAGAAATTATGGAACCAGAACCACATATTTTGAAAAGAAATAAAAAGAACATCAACAATTTTGAAACACATCTTTTTTTGGGTGATGCAAGATTGCCCTTACACCACTGGATGCTCCTGCATCAAGCTGCGAGAATTCAAAATGGAAGTGTTGGTCGAACATGGGGTGATCCTCAACAGTAAAAGATATGTTCAATACAGGGAGGCAATGATAAACAAGAAGGATGTCATCAAGAACCTAATCAAAGATTTAGAGGATGATTTGAAGAAGGGCATGAACAAAGGTCTTGATATTTCAGATGAGCTTGCCGAACTTCCTTGTCATATTTTAGATGATAATCAACAAACACTCCCTGTTGATGCAGTCATTCAAGAATTCACCACTGGTACTTACAGAGGTAGGGATAGAAGCTTTTTCATTGGCTTCTATTGACAAGTTGGTGAAGCTTCAGGTAATTCTAGATAGACTGCAAAAGATTCTGCATAAGCACAAAAATGGGCATGTCACCCTAACAAACTCCATCACTAGAGTGCTAACCATCTCTAAGCATACATTGGGACCTGACAATAATGAAGTCTAGGCCGCCATGAAAAGATATGAAGATTTCTTAGAGAAGGATAAAGAAGAAGAGAATGTGTCTTCGGACACTTAGTTTATTTTCCATGCTTTGTTATGTAATTGGTATTTTGTAGATGACAAACGACATGTCTTTTTAAAAAATGAAATTACATGTAGTTGAAGTACAGAGTCCCAAGTCAAATTGAACTCTGTTTTTGAATAAGTCATATTAGTTGTAAATTCCCTATTTTTGCTCATAGTCTCTACCTATAAATAAAGAGGGGCTCTTTTGTAAATATTATCTTTTATCTATTGAAGCGAAGCACTGCCATTTTGAAGAGCAAATTGAAACTTTGAGTTCATATTGTAAATCATTTTTCAATCAATACAAAAAAAGCTAGTCCATGGAAGCTTCTTGCTTCAAACATACTCCTTGGCGAAGGTCAATCTACAATTGCCTTTATTTTTTTTGGATCCATTTTCAGATCACTTTCGAAAACAACAAAACCAAATACACTAGCTCCTCTTTCATGAAGCTGCACTTTTTCACATTCACTAACAATTTCTCTTCCTTAAGTCTTTGCAAAATTGCCCTAACATGCTACAAATGCTCTTTTTTGTTTTACTAAAGACCAAAATATCATCCAAATACACAATGACAAACTTACCAAGGTATGATTTCAGCACTTCATTCATCAACCTCATGAAGGTACTCGGTGCATTTGTCAAACCAAACAACATCACCATCATTCGTATAATCCATCCTTCATTTTGAAGGTGATCTTCCACTCATCTCCCTCTCTTATCTGAATTTAATGGTATCCACTTTTCAAGTCAATTTTAGTGAAGTACTTGGCTCCACTCAAACAATCTATCATATCATACATTCATGGAAAGGAAAACCGGTACTTGATAGTTATCTTGTTTATGGCTCTTGAGTCCGTACACATTTGCCATTCACCATCCTTCTTTGGTGTCAACACTGCTGGAACAACACATGGACTCAAACTTTCCCTAATCAACCCCTTATCTAACAACTCTTGTACTTGCATTAGTATTTATTTTTGCATTCTCCATAGGCATCATTCTATATTGTGCTTCATTGGACAAACTTGCACCAGGAATCAAATCCATACAATGGCTTATGTTGTTCATTGGTGGAAATCCATCGGGAAACTCCATCATTATGTCATCATACTCTTTGCCATATTTCTTGATTTGGTATGTGTTTGTCCATCCATCATGAACAACTCTTCGATCAAATTGCCAAGGCCTTTCCAAAACTAGATGGCATACATCCATTGGCATCACACCGTATATTATTTCATCCATATAGTTTCCAATTTGAAAACGAACAAGGCATTGCTCACGCACCAAAAAACTATGATATTTTTAAAACCATGAAACTCGATATGGATTGGGATGTTTCAATCTTTTCAAATTCAACTTCTCCTCCATCTCTTCGGATACAATGTTATACGTGCTACTGTTGTCCACTATGACTTTGCAACACTTGCCACCCGCCTTGCACCATGTTCTAAACAAATTTCTTCTTTGTATTGGTTCTAACTTCTCCTTTTCAGGATTTAACAAAACCCTTCGTAGCATGAGAGACTCTCCATCTTCGGGCACTTCTCCATGATTTGGTGCAACTACACTTTCATTTTCAGCCGCACTACATGAACTCTTGCTTCCTTCCCTTTGCCATTATTTGTTGTATTTGTGGGCACTCAAATGCTCTATGCCCCGTCTCTCCACATTGGAAGCATGTGCCTCCAAACCCTCTTCCTCTACCTCTTCCAAAGCATCCTCTACCACAAGAAGAATCTCCTCTTCCTCTGGAAGATTCTCCTCTTCCCTTGTTTTATTGCAAACCTATGTGAGATGTACTCGGTTCATCTTTCTTGTTTTGGTAACCTCTACCACCGTTGTTTTGTCCTCTTCCTCTCGAAAATCTGCCTCTACCATGGGAATTATGCTGATGTTTTCTTGCAAGTTTCTCTTCCACTTTCAAGGCATATTGATATGCCTCTTCTACACTAGTTACCTGAAGCATGTTCATTTCATCTTGAATAGAATTATGAAGACCATTTGCATACCTTGATACTTTTTCTACATCATCATCCACATGTCCAGCTCAAATTCTCAACCTATAGAACTCCTCGGTGTTCTCTTGTACATTCTTCTCTCTTTGCTTCAAATTTTGCAGCCTCTTGAACAAGTTGAGTTGATAATCTGCAAGAAAAAAATTTGCCTTCAATTTCATCACCATCCTGTCCCATGTTTTGATTTTCTCTTTGCCTCTTCACTGTCTTTTGAGCTGCACATGCTCCCACCACAAGGAAGCGTGTCCTTTCAACTTTGTGCCAGCATACTTCACCCTTTTTTAGTCCTCAATTGACTCCAAGTCAAAGTACTTATCCATTTCTAATATCCACTCCACTAATTCTTCCAGATTCAGATTGCCATTGAAACTAGGGTGTCCATTTTAGGCTTGCTGCAAATCGTAGCCATTGCTCTCAAAAATCTCCTTTCTGCCTCTTCTCTATGATCATCTTCCATATCAAATTCAGATGCTTCTTCTTTAGCCTCATTATCGCTGACATCCACTATCAGGGTTCCTCTTTGTCATATCATTTATGTTGCCTCCAACCTCGCTCCTAACCTAGCTTTGAGGTCTCTCATCATTTCCCTAAAGACCTCATGGTCTGCATTTTGTGGCCCTCTTCGTCCACACCCTCTTTGCACCATATTCACAACCCTCTACAATTGTAGGTCTCACTATCCTCTCACACACCTACAACAACCTCCTTAGGATTCTTCTTCCAACACAACGTTGAAATTTGGCTTTGATACCAAGTGATGCAACCTAGCTTGGGAGTATTACCAGGTAGCCAATGCTAGTAGCATACCCACACACCATTCACTAGCAAAGCTAACTTCATTATTTTATTTGTTCTTGTGCTGCTACAGGAATAACAAATTTGTTCAAGATAAACAAAATCACAGGAAATGGAAGTAATTAGATGTTTCCAACTTCAATCTATTCAAATTGCTAGCATACCATAGTTTAGATGTTCAAATTGAGCCAAAGCCCGATCACATAGAATGATCTACAAAATGTTGCCCTTGCAAAACAATTCAAAACAAATGTACAATGAAATTCTCCTTCAGCTCCTCTCTACTGCTCCAATTCACAAATCATTTATTTCTTAGGCCTAATCGGCCTCTTCACTGCTCCAATATACTTCTCTTATATTCCATTTTTTATTCAATTGTTGTTCCTGAACATCTGGCAACTTAGTCGATTGCTTTTCCTTTGTAATTTATGTTCAAGACACTTTGAAATTGTTTTTCTTCTCTGACATATCCTTTTGGGATATGATTTTCCCTATTTTTACAACTGATCGCCCCTCCTTTTTCCCAATTCGTTTCTTTTCTCCCCTTTGTTGTTCTGCGTTCTTTCAAACCGGCCACCAACCCCTTCCAAATCGACTTTGCATTATATAAATGTGGCTTTCCATTTCCAAAAGAATGTAATGCCAAATGAGGCATCGCCCCAATGGGAAGGAAATTAGAACAGTTTTAAATGAATTTAAACTTGGGTGGCCTCTTTTGTAGTCAACGTGCCCACATACCTTCAGTTAATGATCTAAAATAATTTCAAGTATAACATCCCACGCCTCTACTAGGGTGACTAAGCATGGCCAAAATGAACCAAAAACCTTCACGCAAAAATAAGAAGTTGTTTATACCTATATATGCAATCAAAACTCTAGCAACATCTATCTTTCTTCATGTATGTGTTATCACCCAGATTTGCACCCTTTGCTGCAGTTGTGAAACCTCAGCAATCTGGAGTAACATGGGAATGATCTCGAAGTGTGGGACCTTGCGAAATTGAGATCAGACCTCCGGAGAAGGCCGACTTCCTCTTTCTAAGCCTAATGCTTAGAGAAAAATCATCTAAACCTAGTGCTAATGCTTGCTGGGAAAAGGGTTAGAAGGAATGCAAAAAAGAAATGCTGAAATGAACTAAGTGATACACCAGATTTAAATGTGTTTGGCTGCAACTGAATAGACACAGTAATAATCTCATAGCTAGAAAGGATTACACAGACTCATATTAATTTTAGAGAGGTCAAGACGGAATAATGGAGGAATGAAAGGGACCATTTTGTCCACAATACATAGCCTTCCAATCCAAAGAGCAGACACAGTGCTAAAAAATAACAAAAGAGAGGCAAAAACACCAGTTCATATCAATTATAGAGGCCAAATAGCCATTACAAAGAATAGCCTAGAAGAACAACCAACCCTTTTACATCTGTTTTTTCATGTATATATATCATTTTACATTTTCAGTCGGTTACAACAAATTCCCGTCCATGGGCGTTGTCAGAAGGAAAAATCTTTTTTAAAGGATGTCCACCTGCAGAAGTTATGGCGTGAAAGATTTGGAACAGGGGCAGGTAGAAGATATCTCTGGTCCTCAACGCCAGCTGCTGCATCATCCACCTGCATCCATAAATGCAACAAATATCTGCATCCTCCCCAAAAAGTCGCTGGAACGTTAACTCGACCAACATATGCAAATCCAGATCCGGCTATTGAAAGACTAGAAAAACCTCCAAAAAAAACCCTGTCAAATGAAAGAGGAGGCAAAAATATGCACTTTTGCCTCCTGCAGCATGTCGAAATTCGCCAAGATGGAGGAGATACGGGCGGTCAAAGTTTTGGTCGACCGCCTGTATATATCGCTTTGCATCTATGTATATATCGCTTGCATTTGCCGCCCCAAACGGCATTCAAAAAAAACCTTTCTCTACAACTTCCTTGTACATATATGGCGCTTTGTATATCAGGTTTTGCATATGCCCGGTACTTTCAAAATTGTATATGCATACAATTTCCCTTGTATGTGTGGGCCCCACCTCTTGTATGTCCCTTTGTACCTTTGACTTGTATATCATAATATACAATCATAGATATACATACAACTGCATGGACCTCAAAATTTTATAAAGCAGATTGAAAAGATTTTGAAATCCGACTTGTATGTTACCATTGTATGTCGGCTTTGTATATCGCATGATATACAAACGCCAAATATACAAGCTGCGGACCTCAAAAACTATCAACTGCTTTGACTGTGTGGCTCAGGTCTGGCTTGTATATTTGGCCTGCATCCCTCTTTGTACATCGCTGATATACAAACCCCTTTGTTTATCGCGGAGCCCGCTAGATGCACCTTCCTTTGTATTTTCACTGTAGCCGATGCACATAAACTTTGTATATCAGCCTTGTATGTTCGCACATACAAAGCGATATACATTCCACTATTCATGCTCACTTGTATGTAGAAGACATACAATCTTCTTTGTATATGCGAGGGCCCCGTCTCATGCATCTTTACTGCCTTTGCACTGTAGCAAATGTATATCGGCACTTTTGTATATCAAATATACAAACACAATATACAAACCCTCACATACAAACAGGGAATCTCGATGGAATATACCCGCAATGTATACTTTTCATTGTATATAGTTGCTTGTATGTGCGAACATACAAAGCAATATACAAGCCCTTTGGTATGCAAGGGCAGAATATTCTGGGGAATCTTCCATGTATACTCACTTTGCATATTTCCTTGCATCTTTTCTTGTGACCCAATATACAAACTGGGAATATTCTCAGAATCTACAACAGATTCTCTAAATGTACATGCATCTTTTGAGCCGATATGCATTCAGAAATGCATACAACTTACCTTTTTTCATCATTTCCTAAGGCCGATAGAGATTGCAAGCCCACCAAATGTACATTTGAACTGTATGTTGACCAAAACTTTGACCATAAATAACTTCTTTATTTGGCCGAATTTCAGGGTGATGTAAAAAGCAAACCTGCCTATTTTTTCAAGCTCTTTCTAATGGTAAGGTTTTTTAGGCAAATTTTTTGGGAAAAATGGTACTTTTATTTTATAGGGACCTTTTCCAAAGGATTTTCAAGGAAAATACCAGGTGGACCGTTTAGCTCTGGACAGAGGAAAATGGGTCAACAACTTGGCAACTTCTATAGGATGTTTGCCTGCTAAACAATTAGATCAGTGGCCTTATGCATCCATTCGGCATGGAGTCAAGTCTAAAACCTGTTGGAAAACTGGAAACTGCCTCCAAAACACAAAAGGGGAAAGGGCCTACATTCTCCTAATGACAATGCAGCCTGTGCAGAAGCACTTATGGAAAAGGAAAACTAAAACAGAAATGAAACCTATTCTAATCCTAAACTAACCAATCAGTCATGACTTTAAACAAAGCCATTAACTGGTTCTTGAAAGTAACTGCCTTTCCTTAACAATTTACAATGTTCTTCATGCATGTGGGCAGTTAAAAAGAGGTGACGGGGGAATGGGCATATAACAAATTGATAAAACACCCCCTTCAAAGTGGAGATAAACTCACCTATCCATCTGGACTGATTGCTGATGTTGCTAATGTGTGGTGAATAAATGGGCTGATCCCGCTCATTTTGATGCTCAACTTCATGCTTAGAGGTAAACATGACAAGTGGTGACTTCTCTTGATGTGTCTCCAGCTGGGCTAAATGCCTGATTGGGCATCCCCCTTGAAATGACATGCAAATCAACATGTTTGATCTCATGTCTTTGCTCTAATTTTTTCTCTTCTTGCACCTCATTTGGCATGATGATGACCTCCATTTGACTCTCATGTTGCTCCTGTGTGTGGAACAACTGACTTGAGAACTCATGGCCTTTTCCTTCTTCCTTCAAAGAACCCAAGAAGGCTGATATAATGTTATCATGGTTGCATTCTTCAAACCTTTCTGCCTTTTGTTCATGGCTATCCTGGTTCATGGCTAAGGTTTGACAAGAGAGGAGACAATTTGAAAGCTCAGAAATGATATCATTATCTTCACCTCGCATGATAGTTTGCCATGTTGATTCCTCATCCATGGTCAATGGAACATCCTCATTTATCAGAACAGCCAGTAGCTCATCAAAGCTATCAACTCTTAGAAAACCTTTACAAACAGCTGGCCCAAGCTCAAAAATTCCATTATTACTTAAAGAAGCGCTCTCCAAATCAAGACTTTTATGGTTTGGAACCTCACTGTCATGCTCAACCTCAACCTGTAGCAATTTGTCATTATTTTCTATGTTCTCTTGTTGCTACATATTCACAACCAGTTGCCCGCCTTCTTCATCTTCAACATAGTCAGGTAGCTCATGAAGTAGGGCAGCATCATCCATCACTAAAGTGACTTTAGCAATACTCACAGGTGCAATAGGTTCAAACAATTTTTTCTCTGTGAGTGTAGGGATAGATTGCTCCTTATTAGTTTTAGCTTCTTCCACCTCCTCTTTTGGCTCATCTACCCAATTATCTTGGTAGACAACAGGTCCACCCAGATACATACGGATAGTAGAAGGACAGGAAGGCTGATCTGACAAAGAAACCCGAGGAATTGGCTTGGTCTCTTGTAGACATATAGGCTGCTCCTGTTTAAGTATAGGTTCCTTCAGTGGATGAGACCCTCTAAAGTTTGGAATATTCAATTCAGGGGACTCATCTTTCTTAAAGCTTAGTATTCTGAAACTGGAAACCTGTTCTCCAAAGAATCAATTTGGAAAAGAAATAGCTGATTGAGTTTCCAACTTTTGAAAAGGAGTCAACAAAAGCCTATTTTGCTCTTCTTCTGCTAGCTGGATGCTAAAGCATGCTTCCGTTTGTGTGTTTGGTGGAGGGTCTTCACAGGGTGAGAAAGATGGCCCTTTCCAACTTGGAACCTTAAAGGCAGAAGGCTGCCTGAAACTTGGAAATATGACAGGCTTGGATTCTACAACCTTTTCCTCTCCCTGATTTTGAATTGGTAAGAGAGGATTGGCCTTCACAAGGTTTGGCATTTTATAACCAGGATGATTGGTCCAAGAAGGCTACCATGATAGAGAAGTCTGAGGCTCTTTCATAGATTGACTTTGGTTTGAAGGATGCAACTGCCTGAAGCTAGGAATAGGGGAGAAACTATTTACTTTGAGCTCTTGTTCTTGAGCAAGAAACTGTCTTATTTGTTTTTCCTTAGTTGCAATTTGCATGTTCAAGCATTCCCCCTCATACACTCTTCTATTTTCTGCCTCCTACTCTGACAAATAAGTTTGATATGCAAGCTCCTCTTGCTGCCTGTTATACTGCGCTTCTCTATCTATTTCTGAAATTTGCCTTCGGAAATCCATTAACAAACTCTTAATGCTACCCAAATCAAGATCATTTTGGGACTGACTAGGGAGGCTGTGCGTTTGATTTAGAGTAGAATGGTTTTCACAAGGTTGACTATAGGTACGAATGGGCTGCAAACCAGGATAAACAGTATTGGCTTGAAAATGCTCTTGCTGGTAATGCTGGTAATGAGGAAAAGAACTGTTTGTGGGCAAAAAGTCTCAATCTTCATGGAATGGAGGAGAATAACCATTGTGGTGTTGATAACTAGACATTGCAAGGGTAAATCATAAACATAGGTAAGCCTAGATAATAAATTAAGAATGAACATAGACCACAGGGTCTTGCACATCAGGATGTGAGTTTGAACACCAAATAGAGTCACCAGGTGCTAAGAAAACTGTCAAATGATAGTAAAACTAACAAGTAGCACCAACCTCATTAGCTGCTTGGAAACTGGACTACTGTAACCAGTTGATTCGCCATTAGAGTCGCCATGGTGTTGTTTGTACTGCCTCCAAAGGCTGATAATACTGGGAGAAACACTAAATATCTCAGTATTTTGATGATAAGTTCATCATACAAGTCCCACCGGGTGTGCCAGAACTGTTATCACCTAGATTTGCACCATTTGCTACAGTTGTGAAACCTCAGCAATCTGGAGTAACATGGGAATGATCTCGAAGTGTGGGACCTTGCGAAATTGAGATCAGACCTTCAGAGAAAGCCAGCTTCCTCTTTCTAAGCCTAATGCTCAGAGAAAAATCATCTAAACCTAGTGCTAATGCTTGCTGGGAAAAGGGTTAGAAGGAATGCAAAAAAGAAATGCTGAAATGAACTAAGTGATACACCAAATTTAAATGTGTTTGGCTGCAACTAAATAGACAGAGTAATAATCTCATAGCTGGAAAGGCTTACACAGACTCATATTAATTTTAGAGAGGTCCAGACGGAATAATGGAGGAATGAAAGGGACCGTTTTATCCACAATACACAGCCTACCAATCCAAAGAGCAGACACAGTGCTAAAAAATAACAAAAGAGAGGCAAAAACACCAGCTCATATCGATTATAGAGGCCAAATAGCCATTACAAAGAATAGCCCAGAAGAACAACCAACCCTTTTACATCTATTTTTTCATGTATATATATCATTTTACATTTTCAGTCGGTTACAACAAATTCCCATCCATGGGCATTATCAGAAGGAAAAATCTTTTTTAAAGGACGTCCACCTACGGAAGTTATGGCGTGAAAGATTTGGAACAAGGGCAGGTAGAAGATATCTCTAGTCCTCAATGACAGCTGCTGCATCATCCACCTGCATCCATAAATGCAACAAATATCTGCATCCTCCCCAAAAAGTTGTTGAAATGTCAACTCGACCAACATATGCAAATCCAGATCTGGATATTGAAAAACTAGAAAAACCTCCCAAAAACCCTGTCAAATGAAAGAGGAGGCAAAAATATGCACTTTTGCCTCTTGCAGCATGTCGAAATTCACCAGGATGGAGGAGATACGGGCGGTCAAAGTTTTGGTCAACCGCTTGTATATATCGCTTTGCATCTGTGTATATATCACTTGCATTTGCCGCCCCAATTGGCATTCAAAAAAAACCTTTCTCTGCAACTCCCTTGTACATATACGGCGCTTTGTATATCAGGCTTTGCATATGCCCGGTACTTTCGAAATTGTATATGCATACAATTTCCCTTGTATGTGCGGGCCCCACCTCTTGTATGTCCCTTTGTACCTTTGACTTGTATATCATAATATACAATTGCAGATATACATACAACTGCAAGGACCTCAAAATTTTATAAAGCAGATTGAAAAGATTTTGAAATCCGACTGGTATGTTACCATTGTATGTCGGCTTTGTATATCGCATGATATACAAACACCAAATATACAAGTTGCGGACCTCAAAAACTATCAACTACTTTGACTGTGTGACTCGGGTCCGGCTTGTATATTTGGCCTGCGCCCCTCTTTGTACATCGCTGATATACAAACCCCTTTGTATATCACGAACCCCCCCAGATGCACCTTCCTTTGTATTTTCACTGTAGGCGATGCACATAAACTTTGTATATCAGCCTTGTATGTTCGCACATATAAGGCGATATACATTCCACTGTTCATGCTCACTTGTATGTAGAAGACATACAATCTTCTTTGTATATGCGAGGGCCCCGTCTCATGCATCTTTACTGCCTTTGCACTGTAGCAAATGTATATCAGCACATTTGTATGTCAAATATACAAACACAATATACAAACCCTCTCACATACAAACAGGGAATCTCAATGGAATATACCCGCAATGTATACTTTTCATTGTATATAGTCGCTTGTATGTGCGAATATACAAAGCAATATACAAGCCCTTCGGTATGCAAGGGTGGAATATTCTAGGGAATCTTCCATGTATACTCACTTTGCATATTTCCTTGCATCTTTTCTTGTGACCCGATATACAAATTGGGAATATTCCCAGAATCTGCAACAGATTCCCTAAATGTACATGCATCTTTTGAGCCGATATGCATTTAGAAATGCATACAACTTACCTTTTTTCATCATTTCCTAAGGCCGATAGAGATTGCAAGCCCACCAAATGTACATTTGAACTGTATGTTGACCAAAACTTTGACCATACATAACTTCTTTATTTGGCCGAATTTCAGGGAGATGTAAAAAACAAACCTGCCTATTTTTTCAAGCTCTTTCTAATGGTAAGGTTTTTTAGGCAAATTTTTTGGGAAAAATGGTACTTTTATTTTAAAGGGACCTTTTCCAAAGGATTTTCAAGGAAAATACCAGAGGCACCGTTTAGCTCTGGACAGAGGAAAATGGGTCAATAGTATGCATTACATATGCTCATCATAGTGGCGCCTTGATATTGGAAGGAACAATATACCAAAATCACCATATGGTTGTTTGAAAATAACGACTCCATCAAGTGCCTTGTCAGCACATCACAATGTTTTCAAAACATTTAAACAAGCATACGGCAACAAGAATATCGATCACCGACACTCAGTCGCGGCATACCATCAAACCCAAATTGAAACAATATAGGACAAGTAAAAATGTGACAAATGATCACCATCAACTGCGACATCACTGCCAACCCCAAAAATCATGAACTGAAACAATGTAAACTAGATTAAAACCAAACGAAACTTAGATATCCAAATTTTTTTTGTCAATGCAAGATTGCATATATGCCCAGGTGCTCCTGCATCAATGACACTCCTCCTACTACACTTTCTGGGGATCTCATATTAGAAATGTACCCTTTCTATTTTATCTTCTAAAAGCTTTATTTTTATATGGGTACATTATTTGAAGGTATTGAATAGCTTCTAGTATTAACCCTTTGATTATCTAAGATAGTGTATATTTACAATCTACCTTTTAATGCTAATCTATTTATATACCTATTATAATATATTTTGAAATATACATTATTTTAGGTTGCTTGCCAAACAATAATCCATATAAATGGGATTTTGTACTCCTCAATTATTATGTGATAAATAACAATATTAAAGAAACACAATTTTCACTTTATTATATGAATAATATAATTAAAGGATCTTACAACCCCATTCATATAGCTAAATATATAAAGATAATTCCAAATAAACATCTAGTAACATGACATGAATTTTTACATGGTTCTTTTTGAAATATCAACTATGTATATGTAGATGTGGCATACTAGTTATGTATGGTGTACTTGTCAATAATTTAAACAAAAAATTAACTTTATCTCTTAGAATGTCTCTACATTTTTTTTGTTGCTCTTTCCCCGCTACCTATTGATGCAGAGCAGGGATAGACAACTCAACTATCTTCAAACAAGCAAACTTTCAATCTCTAAGCATTCAAATGGTGGGTTTTCTTTCATTAGCCCCCATTCTTCTTGTAGCCTTTCCAAACTGGTTTTTCCTTCATAACTTTTAGAGGAAGCATGACATTCCAAATGTAAAGGCATTTTCAGATACCCTTTTCAGCATTTACAAACATATCTCAAAACTAGGCATAGTCCTTTTGTACGGAAACCATTAAAATTTGACAATTTGCTCTTAAAAACTAAAACATGGGAGCAGCAAATTGAGTTTTTCGGCCATAATTTTCAGTGCATGCATGATATCACAAATGTAAACATAATTTTAGACACCCATTTGGACCTTATATAACATATCTCATAATCAAAGCAGGTTAATTTGTACGGAAACCTTCAAAAATTGATTTGCTTGCTCACTATTACCCTAACTAAGGTTTTAGACATGTTTTAGTAAAATGCACACAATTTGATTGAAACTTGATGAAATTACATGAAACCAACGCCAAAAGAAACTAAATTCACAGCCTTACCAAACACAATTGATTTGGAGTCAAGATATAGCCGTACAGTACCGTACTACATCAAGAAACAGTGATGCAACGTTCAAATTTGCAAAAAATCAAATTAACTTTATTGCTCAAACTTCAAAATTACAACTCCTCCCCCTTGCCTCGTCCTCCCAAGGCATTTTTAAACATTTCACAATCTTTTCCAATAATTCACAACTAATTTTTCAAGTTCTAACTGTTCAACTTCCCTCATTTACAACTTATGACTCTTCATATTCCATATTTTTGCACTTTTGCAACATTTTTGCAAACTTGACAACTTTATGCAACTTGACTCACCAATCCACCTAATGACCTAATATGGACTCCAACACACATAACATGGTCTTAAATGACCTTATTTATATTAGTCATTATCAAAACAAGACAAAACCCAAAGTTGATTAACATGTGCATGAGGATGCCCCTGCACCACCTATCCTAGATGTACAAGATAGAATGTTATGACAAACAAAAAGCGCATTTAGTAGGGAACATATTTTGACCCTAGTGCGCTCTATGTGAGCCAAGCATCTTCATTAATTGAAACATAAGAAGTTGAACTTTCTTACAAATTTAGAATGACAATTACAAACATATCATGTGATAAGAAACATCATCTTTATATTAAAGATTTAAAGTTTCAACAATCCTAATATTAAACAAATTTGGATCAATGCCCCATAATCCATAATTGGGATAAATCTCACGTAGGAATAGAAAACTAGAGCTCCTTATATAGACAACCTTAGTGTTGAACAAGGTATATGTTGGGAAAACATTAGAAGAAATATAAAATGCAAAATTAGTCATTGCAAATTTAATTTAATTTATAACTAATTTTAATATGTTAAATGTTGTGTCTCCTAAAGAGAGGGTTCCTTCTCCATTATATAGATGAGTAGTCTCCCCAAGTGACTAAAACCTAAACCAACATCTTTGTTTGATATTTGTGCACGCTTTCCAATCTCTCAACCAACATTTGTGACAATAGCTATTCACTACTTTAACCTTGCTACCTCCATGGATGTAGTGTTTAGTTTCAATAAAGCGCTATGCTAAATCTAATTTATCACTCTTTAGGAAAATTTTAGTAGCATGCTCTTTGGCCCTAGTTTGAATATACCTATATGATTCACCAATGTAAGGGTCTCCACAAGAGAACTCAATTTTATAAAACCCATCTTTTAGACTTGGAGCTAGATGATCTTTTCTTAACCTAAGGCCTATTCTTAGCTTGTTTTTAGGTTTGAAAAAGGTCCATGTGCTTTTTCATCTTGTGATCCTAGAGATTTGGTTGGATACTCCCTCAATATATAGAAGGGATCACTGGTCCATTGCTAAAGTGTCATCCCTTTGTTGCAAAGCATGACAATCTATGGCTTGTCTAAAATCTATTACATTCTATTTTCTCTTGTAGCCATTCATCTTGAACACCAATTTTAGATATCTAATTTCTTGTTCCATATGCTCCTACTCACAATTCTAATAAGCATAAATGGGTAGTGTCTTTAAATTTGTTAAGGGTGATGATGGGAAGATGCAAGTAGAGGTCCATGTGAGTCCCTTTTTTATAAACACACCAAGCAAGGTAACCATCCTCCTTTGTAGTGATGAGGACATCCAAGAAGGAAAAGCTACCCTCTTCTTCCACTACGTTGGTAATTTTGATGCTATCTACCATATTGTTGAGGTGAAAGAGGAATTATTCAAGAGAATTGGTGCCATACTACCAACACCTTTATACTTGTCAAGGCAAAAATCACTACTCTTTTTCAAAATTATCTTATGACTCTAGAACTATTCAAGAATTTTGATGATAAGAGGGGTGGTAATCAAGTACTACAATATACCCTAAGGGGTTTCAAATTGACCTCATAAAACTTCCTTTATAGTTTGTTTTTTTAAATGTTAAAGGACAAAGGTAAAGGTAAAGTAAACTATAAAGAAATATGTAAATATGTAAATAAAGTGTCTAATGATATGATGTGCATTCTTGAAATTTAATAGCCAAACAAGTATTTTAATTTCAAATTCAATTATTTTTTATTCAATCAATTTGTTTGAATGTTATACAATTCTTTCAAAATTTTTGTTTCAACAAGCAATGCTAACAAGTCTTCATGCATATAAATCAAAATAAAGATGAAGTCAAATGAACATAAACCATCTTCAATGACCTATGGTCAGTAGTCATTTCTTCTATAGCCTTTCTCTTATATAATAGTATGAATCAAAGCAAGAGGACACAAAATACATACACAAACATAATGTTACTATCACAGAGATTAATAATATGATGCTAATTTGCATTATTCTCGCAACCTTAGATATTCCTTCACTCTTATAATATGACCAGATCTCTTAACATGAGATTTCTATCTACAAGCCTCCTATTAAGTTATCTAAATACTTTAAATTTTCTAACCAATAAAATTAAATCTCAACTATTTGAAATGAATTTACATTATCTTGTTCAACAATTATTTGAGACACTTTAGAGAATTTTATTTACAATAAAATTATAACCTACTACAAATATTTTAAATTTAAATAACCAAAGAAAATTTGAAATTATAACTCAAAATACAAAGTTTTAAAACAATTAAAAAACTAAAAAACTAGATGAACATATCGCCTACTAAATAAGACTTACAACCATTTTCAATACAATTAGAGAATGCAATACATCAACTTTTTTGCATGTGTGTGTAGATATATATCTCTTAATGTCAAATCTATATCTACAAACCTCTTATTAAGTTATCTAAATAATTTGCATTTTCTAACAAATAAAATTATCCAAACTATTTGAAATAAATTTAAATTGTCTTAGTAGCTCCAAAATTATAAAATTTAATAAACAAAGCGAAAATGAAGAGGTGTGAAAAAGGCAAAGGAGCAGGAATGCGTCGAAACTCGGAAGCTAGTCATTGTTCCTGGGTAGCAGAGGCAAAAAAGGAATACCCTCCGGAAAAGATTCAAGGAAAGGCACAAAGGGAAGAATGGCGTTTGAAGGAGACTTCAGTCAAGGAGCAAGAGCCTATGAGGAGATTAGGAGAGGAATTTGCTCGAGAGCAGAATTTTCAGAGAAAACCAAGGTTTTTCGAAAATTCTACAGAAGGATTCAGAAGAAGACAATTCCCTTCAAAGGGAAATTTTTGGGGTTTTGGAAAGGGCGGCAACGGTAAGAATCAATTCAGGGCCAAGAGCAAGCAGTCAATGGCAATGGTGATAAATTTCAAACTCTTAGGGCCTTCGATCAGAAAGCTAGAAGATCTAGGGCTAATAGTCAAATGGTTCAGATGGCATTTAAATAAGGAGAGTACGAAAACCTGGTGGAAAGAGAAGTGGGGAGAAGAATTCAGCTTTAAAACCCTAGCAAAAGGTTATCTCTTGGTAATTTGTCCTTCGACTAAGGTGAGAAAGGAAATTTTGGAAGGAATTTGGCTGATAGACAGTTTTGGTTTCTACATTCAGAAGTGGGAAGTACGATTTGATCCTATGAAACACTAGATGGAATATTTGCGAGAATGGTATGAGCTTCCTGACCTTCCTATGGAATTTTGGCAACCGGAGATTTTAGAAGAAATAGGAAATTGTTTGGGGCATTTCGTCTCTACGGAAGAATGGGTGGAAGATTTCATCGAAATGAATTATGTAAGAATTTATGTAGAAATAAAGCCGAATAGTACCGTTGGCAGAATTTGGAAATCATCACAAAGTGGGGAAAACTAGATCAATTGGTGATCCTAAAACAGAAACCTTCGGGTCATCTACTAAAAACCCCAGGATGGAGATCATGGGATATCCCTCAGGGTGTGGAAGCTAAGGCAAAACAGGAAGAAGTTAGGGCAGAAGATAAACAAGGCTCCCAAGGCAAAGTGGAAGGCTCAGTTAATTCAAATAGGATAAGCAAGGATCATCAAGAGCTTCCGTAGAAGGTAGAAAATTCGATCGAAGTGGATCAGGATGTTGGCCCTAGAGTTTTGAGCAATGAGTTGAATGAGAAAATTGGGGAAGTAATGCTGCAGATAGACAACAATTTTGGGATGGAAAATCTAGATTCCCTTTTGGAAGTAAGGAGTTAGTGGCTCTAGCCCAAGAAGCCAAAGAAGCTGTTGAGACATGGACCAGCTAGGACTCGAACCTAGGACCTTCCATACGCTGCTGAAGTGCTCTACCACTGAGCTACTGGCCCCTCTTGGACCAGTCCATCGTCGGTCCGGGTGTGGCTTATTTCCAACACCAACACCCCCCTTTAAGCCACACCTCTCGTGTGCTTGGGGCTCCTAGCCTGGGCCTGGCTCTGATACCATGTTGAGACATGGACTAGCTAGGACTCGAACCTAGGACCTTCCATACGCTGCTGAAGAGCTTCTATAGCACTAGAAGGTTCTGATTTAATGAATTCACTCATTAAAGCTACATAACTAGAGAATCTCTTAGGTCTTGTGCTTTCCCTAAAAGTCCCTGATGGAGCGGCATAATTTTTAGCTTCTTCCATTATTTTGGTGGCCCAGAGTGGTCTTTTCTTGGGATTTTCTAGTGATGTGATTTGTTCATGGTTTATATCTTCCTCAGGATACTCCCTCTGAAACTCAGGTGTAGGATCCTCTTCTATGCCTGAGTTGGAAGTTTGAATTTTTGTCTCGATATAATTTTTGGCTCTTTTGAAAGCTATGTCTTCCTCAAAAATCACATCTCTACTTAGTTCAATCTGTCTTTGACTAGGTATATATATTCTATAAGCTTTTGATGTTTGACTATAGCCTACAAAGATGCCTTTTCTCCCAAAAGGTTCTAGCTTAGTTCTTTTCTCTTTGGGCACATGAATGAAAACAGGACAACCAAATATCCTTAAATGACTAATGTCTAGTTTTGTGCCAGTGAAGGCTTCTTCAGGAGTTTTGTCATCAATATGAGAGTGAGGACATCTATTCTGTATATAGACAGCAGTACTAGATGCTTCTGCCCAAAGTGAAGTGTCTATATTCTGATCAAATAACATAGCCCTAACAGCTTCTACAATGGTTCTATTTTTTCTTTCTGCAACTCCATTTTGTTGAGGATTATAAGGTACAGTGAACTCCCTCTTAATCCCAGTGTTTTTACAAAAGTCTTTAAAAATGTTTGAAGTGTATTCACTCCTATTATCTGTTCTTAAGGTTTTGATTTTTCTCCCGGAAGAGTTTTCAGTAATGGATTTGAATTCCTTAAATCTTTTAAGGATTTCTTGTGATTCTTTACATTTAAGAAAATAGATCCATGTCTTTCTGGAGAAGTCATCAACAAAGATTACATAGTATAGAAACCCACCTAAGGAGGGTACAGACATAGGTCCACATAAATCTGAGTGGACTAGTTCTAATACGTTATTTGTTTTGCTAGAACTGTTTTGAAAGGACCCCTTTGTATTTTTCCCTAAGGCACACCCCTTGCATACCCCTGAATTACATTGTTTGAGTTTGGGTAACCCTGTAACTAGTCTTTCCATAGAAGATAGGGCACGAAAATTTAGGTGTCCTAGTCTTCTATGCCATATTTCATTAGAGTCTGCAGTTTCATGAATTAGGGCTAGATTTGGTTCCGTACATAACTCGTACAAGTACCCTTGTCTATGACCTATGGTTTTGGCTTTCTTAATAGTAGAATTCTTTGGCCATGCCAATACTTTGCTATCCATAAAGGTCACCTTATATCCATTATCTTCAAGTGCAGATATGGAGACTAGATTTCTTTTGATGCCTGGGACAAACAATACTCCAGTAAGTTGGTTCCATACATAACTTGTACAAGTACCCTTGTCTATGACCTATGGTTTTGGCTTTCTTAATAGTAGAATTCTTTGGCCATGCCAATACTTTGCTATCCATAAAGGTCACCCTATATCCATTATCTTCAAGTGCAGATATGGAGACTAGATTTCTTTTGATGCCTGGGACAAACAATACTCTAGTAAGTTGGATGGAGATGCCAATCTTTAATTTGAGGGTGCATGTGCCAACACCCTTGATTGGATGTACAGAGTTATCTCCAATTGTTACTTCTTCGTCAGTCCCTTCTACCATGGTGTCTAGTAGTTCCCTAAACCCTGTGATGTGTCTTGATGAACCACTATCTATAACCCAGGTGTTGGATTTATTTGTTACTTGGTTTGAAAGTGCAGAGTAGAACATATTTCTTGGATTCATGCTCCTTTATTTTGGCATAAGATGCTTGTTGCTTGGTTCTGTCAGGACATCTAACTGCATAGTGTCCATATTGGTCGCGTCTAAAACATTGGATGCGAGAAATGTCTTTCTTGAATGAACCTTTCTCGTGATGATTTTTCCTCTTCTTGAAGTGTTTCTTCTTCTCTTTCTTGTGAAAGTTTGTATTTAGAACATGAAGATATTCATCTATATTTTTCTGTTTGACCCTTTCTTTGTCTGTCTAGATTCTTCTTGAAGACAGTAATCTAATCTTAGGCAGTCAAATTTTGGAAATTTAGACCTTGCACTAATGCCTTGAACAAATGTCTCCCAAGAATTTGGGAGACCATCTAGGGCAATAAGTGTTAGTTCCTTACTTTCAATTTGGTACCCAAGTGTTGATAGTTGATCCCTTAGTGCAGATATTCTCATAAAGTATGCATTGATAGATTCTCCTTTGTTCATACTTATATGATTTATTTCTCTCTTTAGGGCTAAGGTTCTGCTGGAGTTATTAATTTCATAATTGCTTTCAAGTGACTTAAACATATGATATGCAGTCTCATGTTTTGTCAGAATCGGCACGATATGATCTCTAACTCCATCAACTATGATTTTCATGGCTTTGTCATTTCCTTCAATCCATGTCATTTTATCAGGATCATTCTCTGGTTCCGTTTTGTTTTCTCTCACAAATGAATCAACTTTATTTTCTTTTAGTATCATCATAATTCTGAATTTCCATGATGAGAAGTTATTTCCTCCTTCCAATCTATCTTCGAATCGGATTGCTGCTTCCATTTGAGAAATGAGATGTATTAAATATGAATTTCTCAAGTTCAATTTTCTGCCCGGATTCTGCTTAACCTGGCTCTGATACCATGTTGAGACATGGACCAGCTAGGACTCGAACCTAGGACCTTCCATTCGCTGCTGGAGTGCTCTACCACTAAGCTACTGGCCCGGATTCTGCTTAACTTGGCTCTGATACCATGTTGAGACATGGACCAGCTAGGACTCGAACCTAGGACCTTCCATACGCTGCTGAAGTGCTCTACCATTGAGCTACTGGCCCCTCTTGGACCAGTCCATCGTCGGTCCGGGTGTGGCTTATTTCCAACACCAACATCCATCGTCGGTCCAGGTGTGGCCTATTTCCAACACCAACAGAAGCATCCAAAGGAGAAATGTCTGATGAAGATATTGAATCCGTTTGGGAAGAGCATGATGATTTCTCAAAAGCAGGCTTTGAACCAGAAGCTAAGAAATTGCGGGAAGTTCCCGAGGACCAACAGAAGCTTGGTATCTGCCAGAAGGAAGCAATCAAGTTATCCCCCGGACTATGGGGATACAAAGAAACGAGGAAGGCCTCCTAATGCGAAGAAACTCAAGATCGATGGTGAGGCTAGTGGTCAGAAAAATATTTTGGAAATGTTGAAAGGAGGGAAGGGTGGATCCCTTCCTGAAGGAAGATGAAATTCGTAACCTAGAATGTTAGGGGCTTAAATGCCCCTAACAAAAAATGCCTAGTGAAGCATCATGTGGAGGCTTCTCAAGCTGATATTTGTTTAATCCAAAAAACAAAACTAATACAGGCGGAGGTCGATCTTTTGAGAAGACATTTGGGGTCTTGGAAAGTGCTGGCGATCAATAGTGTTGGACAAGCTGGAGGTCTGATTACACTTTGGCATCCCAATAAAGTTTTTCTAGAAAAAGTGGAAGGGAAAAGTAGATGGTTGGCTTGTAAAGTGAGAATTTTTCTTCCAATCTGAGTTTTCTTCTGATCAATGTGTATGGTCCCAACTATTGCATTGAGAAAAGAGACGTCTGGAGAGAACTAGAGGATCTGATGGCTTCAAGGGAGTTTGATTTCTTTTGCATTGGAGGAGACTTCAATGCTATTCTACATTCAGAGGATAAGAGGGGTGGAGTAGGAAGGAAGCTTCAATCTCATATTGATTTTGAAGAATTTGTAGATAGCAATCATCTTTTTGAGATCCCTATGGCCAATGGAACCTTCACTTGGACTAATAGAAGGTTGGGCTTTTGTGCAATTCCAAAAAAGCTAGATAGATTTCTTTTCAAAGGGGATCTCAAAAAATTTCCTTTCTCTTTTGAAAGTAAAATCCTTCCCTTCTCCAGGTCAGACCACTTTCTTGTGCTGCTTGAAATCGAGGGAGAAAAAAAACCCATTAGGTGTCCGTTTAAATTTCAAAAAATGTGGTTCAAGGAACCAAATTTTCTGGTTTTGTTGGAGCATTGGTGGAAGGAGATACTGCAGGTGGATGGCTCTAAGATGTTCATTTTAGCAACAAAGTTGAAACGGATGAAGTGTAAGATAAGGGAGTGGAATAAGAATTAGTTTAAAAACATCTTTGAAGAAAAAAGGATTTTAAAAGAAGAATTGGAGGCTCTGAATGAATAAGTTTTCAAGTCAGGTATGGATAATGTAAAATTCCTAAAAGAAAAGGAGCTTCTCAATAAACTTAGCTCTATTCTTGAAAAAGAAGAGATTTTTTGGTGGCAAAAATCAAGGGAATTGTGGTTGAAAGAGGGAGATAAAAATACGAAGTTCTTTCAGAACTCCACTTGTGCTAGGTGGGAGGCAAATAGAATCTCTAGCATTAATCTTTCTGATGGGAGACAATGCGATAAGTAGGAAGAAATTTCAGTAGCAACGGTGGATTTTTTTAAAAATCTTCTAAATGAGAATGAAGGACCAAGTCTTAATCAAAGTTATTTTTTGGACTGCATCCCAAATTTGGTTTTAGAAGATCGGAAGAGAATGTTGTTCAGTATCTTTTCAGAGGAAGAAGTTAGGACAACCCTTTTCCAGCTTCATCTAGACAAGGCTCCGGGTCATGATGGATTCCCAGCGGCCTTCTTTCAACAGAGTTGGGGTATTGTTGGGCCTGATGTCATGGCGGCAATAAAGGATTCTAGGGCGTCAAGAATGGTGCTCAAGGAGATAAATAATACCTTCATTGCCTTGATCCCGAAGAAAGAAAAGCCGGAGAAGTTGGAAAACTTTAGGCCAATCTCTTTGTGCAACACAGTTTACAAGATCTTGGCTAAGGCAATTGCAAACAGGATAAAGAGAATGATGTCTGGTTTAATCTCAGAAGAGCAAACAGGCTTTGTTCCAGGTAGATCTATTTTCGATGGGGTCATCATTGTGCAGGAACCTTTGCACTCAATCTCCAAAACAAGGAAGCAAGCGATGCTCTTGAAACTGGATATTAGGAAGGCCTATGATAAGGTAAGCTGGAGATTTCTCTTTAAAGTTTTGGAAGCCTTTGGATTTCAGAAGGAATGGCTAGATTGGCTTTTCAAATGGATTTCATGTCCAAGATACTTGGTTTTGGTGAATGGGACTCCTGAAGGCTTCTTTAAAGCTTCAAAAGGACTTCGGCAAGGGGACCCTCTATCGCCTTTTTTGTTTGCCCTGATGGCCGAAGCTTTGGGAAGAGCTTTGTCAAAGGTGGCAGATTTAGGCTTGATTAGAGGAATCCAAGTAACTAATGGAACAGCGCCAATCACTCATCAGCAATTCGCAGATGATACCATGATGTTAGGCCATGCAGGGATTGTAGAAGCTAAAGCCTTCAAATTCATCCTTCAGTAGTACTCAGTGGCCTCTAGGCAAGAGGTAAGTCTCAAAAAATTTGAAGCTTTTTTCTTTTTTACAGATCCAGCCTTAGAAAGAAGAATTATTCAAATCCTAGGGTTTAAACAAGGCAAGCTGCCAAGCAAATATCTGGGGCTACCTTTGGCTTCTAGGGTGCAGTCTGAGAAATTATGGAATCCTCTGATTGCAAAGATTGAAGGTAGACTCTCAGGTTGGAAAGGTAAATGGCTCTCCTAGGCGGGTAGACTCACTATGATAAAAGCAATATTAGTGGCAATGCCAGTCTACATGATGTCCTGTTTTCCCCTTCCAGCAGGGGCGGGTAAAAAATTGGATCAGAAGATGAAAAATTTCTTTTGGCAAGGAACTAAGAAGAGAAAAAGGATTCCCTTGATAAGTTGGGAGAAAATTTGCAAATCAAAGGAGGCCGTATGCACTGGCATCAAGAAGCTCAACTTGCACAATGTAGCTTTGGGAGCAAAGCTTGTTTGGCAGATTTACGCTAAACAAGGCCTCAAGTGGGTGAAGATCATAGAAGCCAAATATTTGGATGAGGGGGAAACTAGTATTTTTAGTATGCGCACTTTGCCAAAAGGGTCAAGGGTGTGGAACTATATCAGTAGTTGCAGAGATTTAGTCTTGGACTACCTTTCTTGGGATGTAAGAAGTGGACGCTCGACACTATTCTAGGAAGATACCTGGAGTGGGCTTGGTAAATTGGAAAACCTGGATGGCCTTAGGCATGTCAAGGAAGTCACCTCTACTCACTAGGGCAAGCATGTTAGGGATTATGTGGAATTTCATTTTAATAATGGGATAAATGAATGGAGATGGAAAGATGTAAGGTAGTTGGGCTTGAGCTTAACTGAAACCAAAGCCTTTGAAGATGTTATCAAGGACGGTAGAGTAAATTTTAGAGAAGGAAGGGATGAATTGAGGTGGATTGGAGTGGCTACAAGGGTTTACAATGTGAAGGACGACCACAGAATCCTCATCAAGAGTCAAGAAGTATCAGATCTGCCGAGCTTCCTTTGTTGGAGTAAACATTGTCTCCCGAAGGCCGAAATGTTTGCCTGGGCAGCGATCCAAGAGAGAGTGTTCACAGCGGATAGGTTTTAAAAATTGGGTTTCAGTGGCCCTTCAAGATGTGTGTTGTGCAAGGCTGAAGAAGAATCAGGTGACCATTTGTTTGTAACCTGCCCTTTTGCGGCAAAGTGTTGGAATCGTCTTTGTGATAGACTGAGTCTCAGTACGGCTCTTCCAAGGGTTCTGGTAAATCTCTTCATGAGTTGGCCGATTCTTTTTAAGAATTCAATCTTTTCTGGACTGTGGTGGACTAGTCCTTCCCTCCTTGTCTCGGAAGTATGGAAGGAGATGAATCAAAGAATCTTCAAGGATATTGCTACTCCCTTCTGGACCTTTATCAATGAATTGGAAGCCCGGATAGTGGAGGTGGTCAACTCAAGGTTGGACCAAGGGAGCAACTCCAAGTGTTCCTTTTCGGGTTGGGATGAGCTTATGCAGTAGAAATGGAGTGGGCTCAGGGTCCCACCTTGTCTTAGTCTGAGTAACCCCGGCTCTAGAGTGAATCAAGCAAATGTGAAGTGGCAACCGCCAGAGTTTGGTTGGTTTAAACTCAATTTTGACAATGCATCCAGGGGCAATCCGAGTCGATCAGGTGCAGGTTGTGTGGTGACAGATTGGGAAGGTTCAGTACTAGCAAAATTGGCGCAACCTTTAAGTGATGGCTCTAACAATATGGCAGAATTGCAGGCAGTAAGGCTAGGCCTTAATTTGTGTTTGGAGCTCAAAATTGAAAAACTGATGATTGAAGGAGATTTGATGATCGTAGTAAATGCTTTGAGAACTAAAAGTTGTCAGAATTGGAAATTGTGAGCACTCTTGGAGGAAACTCTGGAAGTTTTAAACCTTTTTTAGGAGGTGACGATTAATCACATATATTGTGAAGGCAATTCAGAAGTGGGTCTCCTTTCAAACCTAGGGGCGGATGGGAAGTAGTTGAAGGAAATTAGCCGAGGGGGTGGTAGGGTGGGTGCCACCTCACAAAGCTGAGGTGGTCATCTCGACAGGGCCAGCAAAGATAATTTGGAGACTCGGCAGTCGTAAGGAGATTTGGTTTTAATGCAAGATCTCTTCCTTATTATTATTGCACACTCAAGATAGCGGGCGATAGCAAGTTTCGAGGATCCCACGAGCAAAGGACGAATTTCAATCATGTTTTGTAATGACATCTGCCTTGGGACTGAGAGTGGCGGTGGTTTGAGTTGGCAGAGGTCTATATCTCTCATTCACACGATTCTTGACATCATAGTTGAGCAAGTTTCTATCTTATATATTACAGAGCTCTGGTTTTTAGAGGGAATGCAAGGCTTGGCAAACGATCCCCCGCCATTTATTATTGTCCATCTCCCAGACGAGCAACTAAGGTGTGGAGGAATGGAGTCGCCGGTCTGCCTAACCAGTAGGGTTAGGCAGATGGTGTTCAAGGGCAAGGTGATTGAGCAACGATTGCGGAAGGTGCTTTAACATAACGATGTCTTCGTCGTTGGTGCTATTAAACGAATCCTTGGCGAAGCATTTATCAGTGACAGTGCGAGATATCAGATAGACATTGACATCTCTTCCTGAGTGGTGGCGTCTCTTCTGGATGTGCTAACCCCAAAAGAGGAGGTTCGGGTGATGCGAAAAAGGTTGTTTAAACAGACTCTGTTGGAGGGGCTCGACGTATTGCTGGAGGCTGCGAAAAGAGGAGTTGGGCTTCCCAGGCCAAAGGACTTGGCCAGTGTTAACTAGCCAAGCGAAGTTGTCAAATTCTTTCCTTTTTATTCTAGACATCAAGGGTGAGGAGCTCGCCATTCATAGGCTTAGGGTTCGCAGAGGCCAAGACTTCCTCAAGAAGCTGCTGAGCATCACTCCGGTTAAAGGCTTTGAATGGGTAGGGATTATCTTTTCGCTGAAGGGGAAATTTGAAGGCTCTGGCCTAGGCATGTTATTGTTGTTGTGGGGTGTTGTTTGCAATCATGGTTTCTGGTTCATTCTATCAATGGTCTACTAGTTTGGCAATATAGTTTTCAGTTTATAAGCTTTTTGTAATGATAAATAGCTCAATCCCATTGAGGACTTATTGGGGGGGCGGAGGGGGGGGGGGCATTTTGGTCTTTTGACAGTCGATGTATGGTGTTACCGGGGATAGTAATGGTCTTTAGTCTCAGCTCATGGAGCTTAATATCAGACATTGTACATTTTTTATTGTGAATATAATATAAATCTAATCTTACCTATCAACAAAAAATTTAAATTGTCTTGTTCAACAATTATTTGAGACAAGACACTTTAGAGAATTCTATTTACAATAAAAATTATAACCTAGTACAAAATATTTTAGCTTTAAATAGCCAAAGAAAATTTGAAATTACAACTCGAAGTACAAAGTTTTATATCAATTAAAAAACTAATAAACTAGATGAATAATCCTCTACCAAATTAGAGTTCCAATCAATTTTGATACAATTAGAGAAGGTCACACTTTAGAGAATTCTATTTACAATAAATATTATAAACTAGTACAAAGTATCTTAAATTTACATAACCAAAGAAAATCTGAAATTATAACTCAAAATACAAAGTTTTATATCAATTAAAAAACTAAAAAACTAGATGAAAAGATCTTCTACCAAATCAAATTTCTAAACTTTTTCAATACAATTAGAGAAGGTAATATATGAACTTTTTTGCACACATGTATGAGTAGATATCAATCTCTTAATGTGAAATCTATATCTACAAACCTCTTATTCAATTATCTAAATACTTGAATTTTGTAACAAATAAAATTATCCAAACTATTTGAAATAAATTAACATTACCCTAATCAACAATTATTAGAGACGCTTTAAAGTTCATTCTATTTACAATAAAAATTATAACCTAGTACAAAATATTTTAAATTTAAATAACAAGAGAAAATATGAAAGCATAACTCAAAATACAAAGTTTTAAATCAATTTAAAAACTAAAAAACCAAATGAAAAGATCTTCTACCAAATTAGATTTCCAACCATTTTCAATACAATTAAAGAAGGTAACACTTCAATGAATTTTATTTAAAATAAAACTATAACCTAGTACAAAATCCCATTGTGTACATGTTTCTATGTGTGCACATGCATGTGCATGTGCGTGTGTGTGTACGGGTGTGTGTGCGCGCGCGTGTGTGCATGTGTGTGCGTGTGCTGGTACAAGTGCATGTGCATGTGTGTGCGTGTGCATGTGTGTGTTAGCATATGTGTGGATCTCTTAACATGAAATTTCTAACAAATAAACTAGTCCAAACTATTTGAAATGAATTTATATTATCTCATTCAACAATCATTTGAGACACTTTAGAGAATTCTATTTACAATAAAAATTATAATCTAACACAAGATATTTTAAATTTTAAATAACCAAAGAAAATATGAAATTATAACTCAAAATACAAAGTTTTAAATCAATTAAAAAACAAAAAAACACTAGATGAAAAGATCTACCAAAGTAAGCTTCCGACCATTTTCAATACAATTAAAAGGTGACATAAATTTTTTTCATATATGAGTGTGTCCATGTTTGTGTGTATATATACATATGCATATACATATATACAAACATATGTGTGTACATATACACATACATATCGTTGTGTATTATTGTAATGGTGAAATTTGCATACCCATACCATTTCCCATTTAGTTTTGTATACATTTCAAGGAATTATCTTGAGACATGTACATAATGACAAATGATGCAATCTTGTGTGAAGTTGGGCTCATTCCCCTAGTCTTTAATCCATTCTTATACACACATATCCCTATATGTTTAGCCTTACCCTATCCTTAAATACACACACTTACATTCACCTTATTTGTTCATATCACACTTATCTATACACCTACCCCCTTTTATCCATTAGCCATCTTGATATGACCATTTGCCCACACTAGGACATTTCCACAGTTGCAGGGATGACCACACAATCACAAACTTGTCCCCTTCCTTTTCAAATTTGGCCAATTGGCCCCCTTTATTTTCCCACCCTGAGCCAACTAAACACAGGTTTGGTGCATTTTGATGCTAGGTGCTAAAATTTCAAAACATTCAATCCATTCATTCTAATCAAGTATCACTCTAGAATACACATCCTTCCTCATTTTAGAGCATTGAAGGAACAATTAATAGTGATACCTTTTAATTTGGTGCACTAAAAGGAGTAATGAGTCTACATTCTAGGGCCATTCCAAGTTGTCTTTGATCTTTGTACACTTTCTATGGTTGATCTAGAACTTATCTCCTTGTGACATAAGGACATCCCCTTAAGGTATTTTTTAAAATGAATTAATCTTCAAATCTTTAGGGAGAGTAGAGCAAACTCTTATTCAACATGCAACAAACAAAACAATATTCCATTGTGCATAGGGATGAATATGGACTCAAAGGACTAGTTCACAACCATGAATTTGTCCTAGATCTACAAACTTGTCCTCTAACAAAACACAAATTCAATACAAATCCTAAGACACTTCACTAATTGAGAAGCGTTTTCTAAGCATATACAATCTAATTCCAAAACCTTCTCCGTTTGGCACTCTTTGGTCATAGAGCTAAGTACCATCACTCCCTACCCTCTCTGCCCCCTCTGCATTACATTTACTTTCCTAAAATAGCTATTGCAAATTATTAAATTATTAGTCTTAATTATCATCAGTTAGTTTAGTTTAATTTATGCTTATGTGTATGCATCTTATTGGATTGGCCTAGATTAAACTTATGAAAAAATATTTTTATTTACATTTTGGTGAGCATGCTCAATCCTACACAACTTGGGTTTCTTTCTAGGGTTTTCAAATCGACACATTCTAAGTTTATATTCTATTTTTCAAATCTAAACTTCCATTTTCATCATTGTGCTTCATTGATATATCTTTCTTTTACGATTTGGTGCTTATTTACACTTCCTATCTATCAACGAGCAACCCACCCTTATTTTGGCATTACGGTTTGTGTTTCTCACTTCTTTTCATATTTGATTTACCTCTATTTTTTTTTATTTTCTTATCTGAGATTGTTTTACCCTTGTCCTATTATTGTTTATGCCTAGAAGGAATGCCCATTTAAACCTTAATGTGGTTGCCTATTCCAATAACAACGATATATTTAATGGTAGTCGTATTGAGAACCATTTAGGTGACCAAGAGGATTATGATCATGATGTACATGTGGCTCAACAAGATATTTGTCTTATGAGACGAGCTTTGGTAGATACATTCATGCAAATTGAAAATCCTAACTAATTGACAAATCTATTTTATAAGAGATTGATAGATTATCACAAAATTTTTACAAGATCTTCCATCCTTAATGCATCTTTCTAATGATATCTTCCAATCTATCTTACTCTTTTAATCTTAATCCTACCAATTCTGTAATCACCACCATTAACCCTAATGTTAACCCTACTACTTCCATTACCCCTACTTCATTACCTTATAACTTACCCAAAAAAAAACACTCCCCCTTTCATCCCCTACTACTATTACTTCCATTCCTTTATAATCACCACCATTAACCCTAATGTTAACCCTACTACTTCCATTACCCCTACTTCATTCCCTTGTAACTTACTCAAAAATATTAACCCTACTACTTACATTACCCCTACTTCATTCCCTTATAACTTACCCAAAAAAAAACATACTCCCCCCTTCATCTCCTACTACTACTTCCATTCCTACTAGTATTTCACCTAATTCCATTCCTATTACTTTCTATAGCCACTACTATTATTTTCCTTCACAATTATATAGTTCAAGTGGGTGGAAGATAATAATACTATAATCACACTGTGAATTATATAGTGCAAGTGTGGATCAATCTTAATGTCCATAACAATATGAAGATCTGCCTTAATTAGACTGGTCCATAAACAAACATAAATTTAAGAAAACGACTACCTAATAAAACGAAAGTTTCGAACATACCCTGAAGACGGGGAAAAAATATAGGTAGAAAGCAATAGACGGCAAGAATGACAGAAATCGTGTCAGGCTTTCCTATTCCGTCCATCACCCGAGATAGAAATACCGAGGCCGCCCAAAATTGTGCTGAGGCGGTCAACGCTGTGCTCGTCCAACGCCGACTTCATGTCTCTGAAATTAAATGCGTCAACTGACAGACGAGGAAAACGGCCGCTGAAGAGCTCGACGGCGTCATATGACAGACAATCCTCCGTCTGTGCCAGGATCGACGACAAAATCTCCGCCAGGGTTCCGTTCTCCAGCTCTGGATTCTCCGTATTGAGGTCCCACACGCGAAAATTCGAAGCCATCTCGGAAGGGTTTTCGTCAAATTCCATGTCTCCTTCTGCGATTAGGGTTTCCTCTTCATTAGGGTTTCGCGTGAGGGTGTCGATAGATCGCCGGATCGAACCCGGGGAAATAGATCTGTAGTCATTTAAAAGCATGCGAGAATTGACCAATAAATCTTCGTCCATGGCCGGGCTCCAACAGTGATCGTCGAGGACCATTGGAGCCGCTGAATCGCAGTCCTGCAGAGCCAACGAAAGAGGATTCAGATCCATCGCACAAATCCAAGACGGAGAAGAGAATGAATAAACTATGCTTAGGAAGGGAGGTAGGATTTATTTTCTTCCACGAAAAAGAAAATCTTTTGTCGCAATCAACTTTTGAGAACGTTTCTGAAGTAACTAACACTCAAAGTCTATAGGTAGGGTAGTTGTATTTGGCTCACAATGGTATTAATAGTCTCCACGGTGGGGATTTTTGGATCACATATATTTTAGTTATAATATAATTGCTTCCACCCTAATAAATAAAATGTTTATGGAACTTAAATAAATAAAATGTGATACTATTAAAAATTAAGATATAGAGGAATATATTGTTGAAAATGTTGGGAATTGATTCACTGATTGTAGAAAAATAGGGATTTATCAAATGAATGCTTTGGACTTTATAAAAAAATGAACTTTATACTTGTTAAGGTAAACCTCGCACAAGGAAATGAATATGACAGACGGAAATAATCTAGTAGAAGATTGACAACTATTATAGATGCACCTTGACTTGAGATGTACCTATGTCTTAAGTGGGATGGTGTCGAGAGACATCGTTTAGGAATTTGCTAGGCAAGGATTTGTTCTCCTTTGGTCAAGCCCCTGGGTAGACTAATTTAATTGCAATGAACAAATATTGAAGGCAAGTGTGCAATATGCCTAGGATGATGAAGCAAGGTTGTGATGTACTAATGGATTTTGATGATTTTGACCTAGGGGATCTCACATTCCTCTCTTCCCATTTTAAATGGATAGGGAATGCCCTTAAATACAACAACATAGCACACAAATTCACACAAACACTCACTAGGTCGTCTTACAATAGATAGTAGGAAAAGGGCAATAAGATGTATTTTTAATTTTTAATTTTAAAAGTTTGAGGTTTAGATTTGCATGTGCAAAAATGACCTAGGTCAATTATGCACTTATTAATATGAACTAGGGTAGCGAATGGAGATCTAGGGATTAGATCCAATTCCCAGGGATGATTCATGATGGAGACAGATTAGGATAAGCTCATGAGTCAAGTTTAATGCAATAATATGCCACCTGTAGATTTGTCATTGCATAAAGGACAATCTAGTTGAAGTGGTTCCAAGACATAAGGTAAAAAGGGAATGGGTATGTGATTTTCACCATTACATTTTGCTCCTACTTTGATGTACATGAGAACTACTATAAGGATGCATGTCAAAGTAAAACAAGCAATCAACATGGAAAGTAAATATTTTAAACATTAAAGGATATGGGTATGGAAGTTGATTCTTGTATTCATATTCTTCTCACAATGAGTGCTCCAATGAAAACTTGCAAAACAAAAAAGAAGTAATGCAATGAGTAGCATCTACCACACATTTAAAATAGACACTACCTACAAATTGCCTAAAAACTATCTTTGGAAATGGTAAAAGTATAAAGGAGAAGGGTAAGAGATTTCATCTAAGTGGAAAGTGGTAGGACTTTGACTAAGCAAAAAATAATTCTAATTATGGAGAAGATTTTGACAATGCAAAAAGATTGATTAAGGTCTCTTCAATAAGAGAATGATTATGAGCATATCAGTAAAAAAACATCTCACAAATGAAACATTGGTGACATCTGTGCCCCCTCAAATTGCTTGCATACAAAAGATGCAAGGAAATTGGAAGTAAGGAGAAAAATATGTAATCGTGATAAAACATATTAAAGTGGTAATGGTTATCACCATGTGATAATCATAAGGTGACATGATAGGATGTGATCATGTACACACATGTAAGGAGGGAAAATAAGAACTGCCCCACAATGTTGCCCTAATGAAAGCAAACAACAAGATAATAATAGCCATGTCTACTAAATAAGAAACATGTAAGCACAAGTAAGATGTAAAAGATATGTACTTAGATCATATCCCCTTTCTTTAAGTGTTGGACTCCTTTGAATTCTAGTATGTACTCAAGAAGCTTGCATGAAGTCGATGAATTGAAATGCATGGTTGTGCTCCAATCATTCACCCTTTCTTGAAGAGTGATGGTTCCCCATTACATTCTAATGTGCTTAGAGAAGATAATATAAAAATTGGTTGTAAACAACTATGTAAACATCAATCAAGGGTGAGCTAGTTGAATGGTGCAAATCAACTTGAAATATGTGGCAATGTGCTATGGATGATGTGATTATATGTTGATGTCTTGTGCAAACGTGGTGCACAAAATAGTTTGTTCTTGATTAAGAACTAGTAAGAGAAGCTGGCATTTAGATGAGGATAATACACCCTTTCTTTAAGATAAAATTCACCCATGTGTAGTGAATCTTCAAGCTTCTAGGAATGTTGGTATTATTATTGTTGAAAATGATGCTCCTATTGTGGATGCTTGCGAATGCTAAGGGATGTATGTGATATTCCTATACTCTAATAATTAAAGGAGAGGGTTTATATGGACTAGCATGCTGCCTTGTTAAGGAATGTGTGGGCATATTTTGTACATGAGAGTGGATTGTAGAAAGACACACATGCTAAGAACACAACAATTTAGATAATGTTACCAATGTTTTGATGATACAAATTCTATGGTATGCCAAGAAAAATCATATGATGTTGACTCAATGACCTAGTTGGAATAACACACGTACATATTGTCTAATGTGGTATAGTTTTGGTGTTGAGTATCAATAACTTGGCTATATTGGATTGAAGTCGAGAAATTTCATGTGCTATAGTTCTAAGAAGAACTATGAGGCTTCTAATGTGAATGTGAACCTAGTTTGCTATGCATGATGAACCATAGAGGTGAGCATCATGATTCATTCCAATGCCAGAGGATGTGTGAATGTTTGGTATTTAATACATTGGCATAAAAGGATGTAGCCTTGTAGGCATGTCATAAAGAGGAAGTGATCCTTCTTCACCTAGATAAGTTGATCCACCTATAGTATTGCTTCAACATGTGTGTAGTTGATTGTACATAAATGTTTGAAATCCAGCAAGGGGATTGTGAATCGTTTGTCTTTCCACAAAGACCATACGAATGTAGGCTCCAATACTTTTTAAGTTCTATATGTTCCTTATGAAAGCAATAGTGACATGTAACAAAGATGTGTAATGTAGGCCTCTACTGAGTATGCCTTTACTTGTGTGTTTGAATGTGTGTTATTACATGTGATGGAATACACATTGTGGTTGGTGCTACCATTGTGTAGGAGGTGACTGAGAAATTTTGCACTTGTGTGAGGTTCATTTTGTACAAAGAACTACCAAGAGGGTTGAACCTATTAGAAGGGTACTTGAATATTTTGATAGAGGCAAACTTGGATAATTGCTCATGGTTTTGTTGTTCTAAGTACATGAATAAGTCCACCCATAGAGTATTTTTTTGGGAGTTCTTAGTAGCTTGTAGGCAAAAACCAATTTATTTAGAAACACATCCATATCATCATTCATCCCAAGATATATATCACCAAACTACATACATATGTTGTGCTAGACTTGAAAGATTTGAGCATTATGGGAGACTTTATGGGGTTCCATTTACTTTCATTTGGGAACCTTTCTTTTAGAAAGCTATTTTTTAGGACTTACTTCCCCAAAAATGTTAAATGCCTTCATATGATAGACATACAATACATAGAGGAAAACATAGAATTTTTCTTATCATTTGGACAACATTCACCTGACACTTAAAGGGATTACTCTTTCCTTTACACTTTATGGTTTGAGTATCCAGGTCATAGTTTTGTGCACAAGAAATGATTATCTAAGGGTTGTGGTGGATAATAGGGACTAGGTATCTAGCTGGAAAGGATGTCTAGATCCTATCAACATAACTAGCCTCCACCTACTTAGGGTATTCTCAAATGTGGTTCATTTTTTGTGGCCATAAGCACCTTTTCAATAAAAAGTGGTCCTTCTAGTAAGGATAGGGTTTCAAATGGAATTTTATCCATCATGTAAGAACACACACTTAACAATATGGGAAGATGGAGGTAGCTTAGTACCTAGTTTTGCTACTAGTTCATTGGGGTATATTACCATGAACGATGAGTATGAATAATCGAGCTTCAAAATCATATCCTTTCCATTCTTAGATGATGGAGTAGCTAGAGGTAGAATATTCAACAAACTTTCCCTTTCCTCACTTCATTTGGGATGAAAATTATAACTCTGCCTTGATTTTTCTACTCCAAAACTCTTACTACATGATATTCAAACCATGGATGTTGTAGGTTCACTTCACTTTTTAATATTTGAAATTTTAATTTTTCACCATTCTACACTCACAACAATTTCTCTAACACTTGATTAAATAATAAAAAGAAAAAAAGCACTCCATGGATAAATAGATTTAGAATTGTGTCATTGTGAGAACTCTAGGATCAGATTCAAACATGTTGCATTAACTTGTCCTTGGAGGTAGTTTAATTGCACCAAAATCTAGAATTTTGATATATTGCATTTGATTGGTAGACATTGATGACATATGATAATAGCATGAGATTAAGTTTCTAACCTTCTCCTTTTTCCTATCCCTCATAGTGATGACATGTGGAATGACAATGACATAGGTGAGCCTAATCACTTTTGACAAAGATTTTATAATTTTTTTATCAATAACTTAGATTGAAATGGGTCTTAATCAGATGGCTACCAAGGTTTGTGCTTTAACAATGAGCAAGAAAATCTTCAAGATAGTGGGAGCTATCATATTAAACCAATGTGGTAAGATCAATTGGTCTTCACTCATTCTTAGTGCACACTGGAGAAAAAAGTTGCAATGCCCACCCATGTGTAACTCTTATCAATCATATTATTTCTTATGATTAGATTAACTGATATTAGTTGATTATTATATGATGTAATTTTAATATGGATGCATACCTTGCTAGATTATACATCCTTATTGGTCATTATATGTTGCTTCAGCTATGATATCCATTATTGGATTTGTTACCTTGCCTTGAGTGTGTAGGATATATTTATAAAGGTGTTTGACCAATGGATGGATGTGGAAGATAAGACATGGATCCACTTGACAATATCACCTTACCTAGTCCTAGTGGTCGAGTTATTGACCCTATGTTTCTTGTGGTATATGTTGGTTCCTTAACCCATCCTATTCATTTGTGAATAGAAGTATATTTCCAATGTCTACCTAGTTTGCCTCTAATCTAAGTCTTTTAGGATTTTGGATCTTTGTGGTGAGTAAACCTGTGAAGTGTGTGTTACCTTTGCCTGTGTTTATTTTAGCATTTTCTTTCTATTTGTATTTTATCAGTTTTTGTACAGCTATTGTGAAGTGTTTGCAAATGATCTTTATGTCTTATAAATGAAATTGATTTGATTTTATAGTTGTCATGAATTGGCCCTGTGCAGTTTATTATGCGTTATTCAAACATAAATTATAAATTTAAAGAAATATTGGGCCTTATGCCATAGCTAATTAATTATGTTTTGTATGTGTAAAGTGAATTGGGTAAATCTAGTTAATTAACATTTAATTGGGAGAATAGAATTATTTATATAGTTAAAATATACTATTTTTTATATTAGATCTTAGGAAATTTGGATTGAAAATTGAAAAAAAAGGCCTTAAGGATATTTTAGTTTTAGGTGTAGATTGGAAAAGTGCTTGTATTTCCATTCATGATGCTTGGTGTGAAAAGTGAGAGAAAAAGAGGAGAGAAAAGAGACATTTTTCAAAACCCCTCCTTGAAAGAAATTGGATTTTACTTGCTTGGTGAGAAATATATTTATGTCGGAGGGGAAAAGGATTAGTTTCGGATTGCAAATGGATTCATTGATGTAAATTTTACCTTGCTTGCTTTATAATTTGATTTTTATTAAGATTTTTAAGTTGCAAAAGTTTATTTTTGAAAAAATACCCAAACATTGGAAAAATTTTCCAAAACTGAAATGAGTTGAGAAAAGTGTGTTGTTGGGTAGATTTAGGCCAAGAGGGTATGCTTGTAATTTCAATTTATGTATTTTTTAAATTTTGTGAAATTACATGAATTTGCTCTCTAAACTCGATCAAACCTTTTCAAAACATTTATGTGCTTTGAAAAGTGTGATGCTGGGGTGATTTTAGAACAAGAGGGTATTTTTAGAAATTTGAAATTTCATCTTTTTCAAAAATTTGGGAAGGATGCTTCAAGATTGGTTAATGGCAAAACCTAGATATTTTTAGAATTTAATTATTTTATTTCTTAGAATTTGAAAATTTTCAAGTGTTTTTTAATGTGGAATCATGCATTCTCCCATAAAAATTAATTTGTGTGTGCATTGGCAAGTGTGTTTTCTTAGAAAATTGAACCTTACCTATCCTTAGGTTCCTCAAAGAAAAATTGACCTTTTTATAGGTCTGTTTTAGAATTGTATATTATGCAATCATGGACATGAGTGTTATGTGTTTTGACCTTATTTCTCAATGTCTTGATGTTCTCAATCAAAGTTGAATTTTTGGTCAAATTTTATTTTTTGGTCAAGTTGACTTTCAATTAAAGTTAATTTTTGGACTTAGGAATGGGTACCTAGTCTTCTTGTGGGTTATTGGTAGAAGAATGTAACCCCTATGCATCATTGTTTTATCTTGATGGTAGTATGTATGTTTATTTGACATGATGATGTCGTATCTTGTTTTCATGCTATGTTCGTTTAGAGAAAATGATATTTTAGCATGCATTAAAGGATGAATTGTATTATGGCTTTAGAGTGTTTTCCCTTCTCTTCTCACTGCATTAGAATGGAGTGGTTAGTGTTGATGAATAGAAAATGATATGTGCGTGAATTTAAAGGTATTGATGCTCCTGGTATTAGACTCTCTCCCTTCTACTTTGGTTGGGTCATGAGTAACCTTATGGTGAATTATGCATTGGACCCTTGTTATGTGTGTATTCATGTGTGGGTGTGCATTAATTCTATTAGTCCTATTGATCCCTATGGTGTTTGTGTTGGGTGTGTGTGAAACGCATGTTCAACCCTTGTCTAGATTATTTTGGTGTCTTCCTTGAGACCTTATTGTGTGTGAGATTGTTCATGCCAAAAGTGTATCCTTGATCTTCTCTCTCCGTAGCTCAGGGGTTACCTAGAGTGGCATCGACATCTATTGTGCTCGATGATGATAATATGGTAGGGAGGTGGATAACATTCCCCATTTGTCCCCTTTCTAAAGATCTCTTGGGAGCTAGATGAGTTCCTTGTGTAGTATTATATGTTATTTGTCATGTCCCCTTTTTCAATTTAAGGAAAACAAATAATAAAGTTAATATTTTTAAGTTGTCTAATGATTTATTTTTTATTTTATTAAAAAGTGACAACTTAATATTACTTTATTAAAATAATTTTAATAATAATGTTTTAAGTTTATCAAAAAAAAATAACTGAAGTATTATTATTAAAATAATTAAAAGATATTATTAATGACATATTAAAACATCTTTGATAAGATATTAAGTATGATGAAAGGGGAAACTTTGAAGGGAAAAGGAAAAGTAGGAAAAAGAAGTTCTATAAAGGAAGGAAATTCCTCATAATTATTTATGTTATGTTATTATCCAAAAATCCCTTTTTTTAGGGCTTGAGCATTTTATGTTTATCTTTACCAAAAGATCAAAGGATAAAAACCCTTGAGGTCTTTGGGAATTTGAGAATAAAAACCCTTAGGATTCTAGGAATTCGAGAATGAAAACTCTTAGGATTCTAGTTGGTAATTCCACCTAGCAATTGCATAGAGCTTCAACTATGTTTCTAGATTCAGTGTGATTGTGAAGAGTTTATAGTTGTATTGAAAATTTATTATTTTTCAACAGTGGTTATTATCATAGATTTATAGAGTTTTCAGTTTGTTTGTATAGTTGCAGTGTGTTTCAGATTGTAGTATGGGTTTTGTGGTTTACCAAACTTTAGTGTATTTGTGTGGTTTGATGGTTGGAGTTGAGTTTCATTAAGTTTCCTATATATTTTAGATTTATTTGTAAGGCCATAAGTTGGTCATACTTTCAAATAGTGGTTGTACTATTTTAATTAATGCTCATATATACCCTAAGGTTGTTGTACTATCATCATTTAGCAACAATTTAAAAGTTTGAAGACTTCTATACAAGTTTGAAAGTGGTCGTTAATAAAGTGAAAGTTTTGCAGTTGTACCATGTTAAAGGGTGGTTCAACGAATTAAAAGAAAATTGAATCTTTTTATAGAGTTTTTGGGAGGTCATACTATTACCAAGGTGGCCATACCCTTTTTTGAGGAAAGATTTGAAAATATATTAAAATAACTGAAGACCAAGTAGCAAAAGTCGTACCAAGATACAAAAATTAGAGGGGAGAGGGAGAGAAGCCAAAAGTGGCAAAACCTCAACAGTCACCAACTGATCTAACTTTCCATGTTAGCTAAAACACAGGTTTGTTCATTAACCCAAAAGATACGTTCATCAGAAACAAGAGAATTACTATTCCAGTGAACTCCTAAGGGCATATCAAATCCTGTTTTAGCAAGGAAATTGACAACTTGATTTGCATCTCTACTAACATAAACAAGGAAAACATGTGGCCATACTTTTTTTTTTAAGTTTATGATGATTATTTTGTTTTTTCTTGAGGTTGTAAAAGTTGGAATATGTGTCATACCATTTTTCAAAAGGATCTAAGTTGATGACTCAACATTAATTTAGGTTCTTGTTCTCTATTTCTTATATTGAATTTTATGGGATATTATATCTAACTGTATCTTTCAAATATATTTATTAGATATTTAAAAAGGTACCTATTGTACCTTCTAGTAAATTTTTAGTATTTTTATGGCTGCAAGTACAATTTGAAATTCTAAATTTATTTTAATAAATATTATAAGTCAATAAAAATCAAAATTTTAGGAAATTATTTAAAGGGGATATTACATTGTTATCATGTTGTGGTTCATGATTATTGGAACACCTTAGAGGTGGCTTATCATTTATGTATTACTATTCTTTGCATCATTTATGTATTGGAGTGTGATCATTCCAGGTTTGGGAAGTAGATTTTATCTTGTAATTATGTTATGTTATCATTTGGTTGAAATTTGATCCTTGTTCTCAAAGGAATTTATTTGTTGTGAAAGTTATTCTAAATAGAAATGATTAAATTGGGATGTTGGAGTCTTATTTTGTATATTGTAAAATTTCTCTATGTTTGGCTTATGTGTTGGCTTGCATTGTGCCCACATAATAGATGAGAGACCTATCATTGCCTTTAGCTCATCTCGACATTGATGTCGAATGAACATGGCTTTTTGTACCATTTTTCTCATGTTTAGCTATGTGTAATATCATGATTTGAAAAATGTGTATCTCCTTTATTATTGCATTATTCTCTTTCTTTCTTAATAGATGGTTATCATGTTGTTTAGTTATGCGATGGAATAAGTTCAACCTTTTATCCTTCCAGAATTTTGAGGATGGTCTTGCCCTTAGCTTGTTAGTCATTTTGTTATTGTTGGTAATCATTGTCATGTAGATAAGGGTGTGGTCTTGGTTTCTCTCTCCTCTCTCATGTCTTGGTGCTTTCCCTTTGTCTCCCTTGACAACCTCCTTCCTTGTTGGCTCATGCTTCCATCAAGTACATGGATTTGGAGGTTGGGCAAGTTGGAGATCCTTTGTTAGCTTATGGGCTCTTGTTTTGTCTTTCAATGGTTCATAGTTGGTCTTAGAGTGGATCCCTTGGTAGGAGTGCCCTTGTGGAAACCTAAGTCAAAGTCTTGAGTAAGAAATTTGAGGAAAATTTTTGTTCAGACACCTTACGGGGACTATAACACAAATTTTAGACTCCAGTACATTTTTTGGACACTGGAGTGAAACTGAGACACTAACACTTTGCACTAGTGTCCAACTTTGGTGCTAGTGTCCATTCCTAGCATTGTAGTCCTCCTAGGGCACTATGGTCCTCTTGAATTATCATACATCTATGAACTTTGGTACAATGAGCACTTTCTGACTTTTTCTTAGGAAACTTTCTATACATAAGTTGTTCCCCTAGGTTTGTTGAATCTTCCCATGTCATCACTTTTTTTAATAGGGGTTGTGGTTGGGGAATTATTCCCTCTTTTGCATTGGAAAGTGTACCTTAAATAACTATATTGGTATTCATTTTAATTGGTTGAGGTTGTGTACTTCCTAGTTGTTCCAATTCTTGTGTGGGTTTTTCTATGTGTTTAGATGCTTTGTGTTGTCATGGAATGGACTTGAGGTACTTGTCACCCTCACCCTACTCCATGTGTTTTTGAGAGAGTAAGTTCATGGATTGGTGTCTGATCTTCATTATGGAGGAAGCTCCATCCTTTCATATGGTTGTCGTGGTGGATTCATCACATGATGAGTAATGTCTTCCACTTGTGTTTTTGTTGTGGTGTGCATTGACCATATGCATGACATCATGTTTTCTTGTCCTTGAGTTCCATTATGTGGCATTGTGGTGCTTTCTTTCTTGAGTGTGCATTTGTGACATGCGAGTCTTACAATTGTATCTCAAAAAAATCATCCTATTTTTAGTCATTAATGTCTTGAGTGTAAGCTTGAAAATTTACAAACTCTATTTTCTTATTGAAAGCACTTAGAAATAGTTGCACAAAACATCATGCTATAAAGAAGCTAAGGTAGCATAACAACTTCCTACACTAATCTTGAGAGGGGGATTATGCAAAACTTCTCAAATATTTACAATAGTTACATAAATTATACAGAAAACACATGTAAACATAAGTAGCAATCATCATACCACAATACAGTGATTTATGTGGGTAAAACACTTTTGAGAGAAAAACTCCACACTCCAAAAGTAGTCTAATTTATTATTTATAAATCTTAATAAGATTACAATATACTTGTAGAGAAAAATTTCATAGGAGTATCACCAACTAGAGATCTGGAGGCAACTTAACAACATCTATAAGACTCTCACACCCAACCTCCATCTCAAGCCCCTAATATATAGGAGATACAATACATGAAAGCATCAAATGGTAATTAGAAAACCATGAGCCAAAACCACCCAAAAGTGGTGCCCAAATCTTTAGGGTTCCATTATATCCAATCAAATATGCCTTATGATGTGTCATAACATGCATCATAAGTTGGTCGACACATGTAACTCCCCCTTATAGCTCATTTTATGTCGAACACATTTTTACATTTCCATTTCAAGAGGCCCAAATTCTAGAGGCCATAACTTTGGACCTAATTTTTTAAATTATAGAGCTCAAAGAGATCTATGCACTGGCCACCCCTAGAAGTAGTTTCAAGAAACATGAAATAATCAGTTTGGCTAAAACCAACTCTATACCCTAGAAATCAAGTTTATTTAATTTTATAACTGAAAAATCACACATTTTTATAATTGCAAGGTTGAGACACTTTTCCTAACATTCTCCCAATTGTCAAACACCTTGTAAGAGAAAAGGGAGTATCAACACCTTGATTTAAATTCTCTACGCCGAGAGGCCCATAGACTTCGAACACCATCTGAACTTATCTATGCTCACAAGCTTAGTTAATGAATCTGCAACACTCATCAAAGTCTCTACCTTAACCAACTTCACCCTACCATCCTTGACCATATCTCTGACAAAATGATATTGTACATCAATGTGCTTAGTCCTAGAATGAAATGTCAAGTTTTTAGCTAGGCAAATCACACTCTAACTGTTACAATAAACTATCACTGCACCTTATTTTATTTCAATATCTAAACATGATCTCTTAAGCCAAATGGATTCTTTACAAGCATGACTAGCTTCCATATACTTAGCCTAAATATCTTGGACAAAACGACCATAGCTTGTCACTTACTCATCCAACTAATTACACCACCAAATAAAGTAAACACATTAGCACTAGTGGATTTTTTTCTATCAACATCACCTGCCTAGTTTGAATCCACATAACCATGAATATCAAGGGAATTCCCATCTCTATCAAATTGCCATGATAACACAAGGAATACTTTGAGGTACCTCACAAATATCTAAAGACTCTTTTAACTACATCCTAATGAACTCTACTAAAATTATACATATATCTGGAAAGAACTCCTATTGCTTGGGAAATGTTTGGTCTAGTACAGACCATAGCATACATCAAACTTCTGACTATACTCAGAAGGAACTCTGCTCATGTCTTCCTTCTTTTATGGGGATGTTGGACAGTATGAAGCAAATAACTTTATTCCAATATAAAAGGAACACACAATGGTCTACAATCATGCATGTTAAACCTTTGTAAAAATGAATTGACATACTTACTCTAGACAAGCCATAATTTTATGTTTACTCTATCTCTTCTGATTTCCATCCCAAGAATGTGTTTGGCTACACCAAGATCTTTCATTTCAAATTTAGCTGCAAGTTGAGACTTTAGTTCTAAAACCATTCATTTCCCTTTACCAATAAATAACATATTATCAACATATAATGCAATAAATAGGAACCAATCACTATCAGATTTATAATAAATACATTGATTTGATTTAGAATGCTCAAATCCCAAACTCAACACGTATGTATCAAATTTCTAGTACCACATCCTAAGACTCTATTTGAGGCCATACAAAGATTTCTTCAATTTACATAAAATTACTTTTACCTTCTACCACATAGTGCTTTGGCTATGTCATATAAATATCCTCCAAATCACCATGAAGGGTTGTTGTTTTCACATCCATTTTCTCAACCTCTAGATCATAAGCTATGGAAATAGAAAGCAAGAATCTAATGGATGTCATTTTTTCAACGGGAGAAAATATCTCACTGTAATCAACACCCTCAACATGAGTGTAACCTTTCACAACCAACCATGCTTTGTACTTCTCAATACCTCCATCTGAACCAATTTTTTTCTTGAGAACCCATTTACAACCAACATGTTTTCATCCTTCAAACAATGGTACTAGATCCCATGTATCATTATTTTTCATTTCTTCCATTTCTTTATCCTTGGAAATCCTCTAGGATTCTACATCATTCATACCTAATGCCTCTTCTACCATGTTAGTATTCAGTGAAAAATACATCTCCAATCATCAAGTGAATACCTTTTAGGTGGTTGTCTACACCTTGTAGACCTTCAAACACAATGAGGTGAAGATTCTTTCCCCTCTTCTGAAGATTTAGAGCTAGATGAGCTCTCCTCAACTTTATGTTTATATAGGGGCCTCAATTCAACTTTCTCAGGCATAGAAGGAAGTTGAATCACATCTTTTTGTTCACTTTGTTTTCACTACAATGTAACATAAGAGGATTTAGTTTCTCTAAATATCAAACTTAGATACTATATATTACCTTCTGTGTAATAGGATCCAAATCTTGTATCCTTTCACACCATAACTGTACCCAATGAAGATAAATTTTACAGCCTTGTTTCCAACTTTGTTCACTTCTCCTTTGGTACATGTGCATATGCCTCACAACCAAAAACTCTAAGATGTCTAAACGGATGCTTGTGACCTAACCACGCCTCCATAGGTGTTTTATTAACAAGATTTGATGTAGGAGACTTGTTAATCAGGTAGCAAACAATGGGAACAACTTCAAACCAAAACCTTTGTTCTAGACTAGAACCACTAAGAATACTCCTAACCTTCTCCATCAATGTCATATTCATTCTTTATGCAACTCCATTCTTCTGTGGAGAATATGGATTTGTCTTTTGTCTGTAAATGCCACAATATTTACATAATCCATCAAAATCATTAGAGGCAAATTCACTACCATTGTTAGTCCTCAAATATCTTATTTTCTTTCTAGTCTACAACTCAACCATTGCTTTAAATGCTTTAAATCAACTGAAAACTTTAGATTTACTCTTTAAAAAATATACTCGTGTCTTGCTATAATCATCAATAAATGAAGCATGATATGTCAATTTTCTAATGGAAGGAACATCTATAGGACTAAACACATCAGAATGAATAAGATCTCATACACCACAAGGTTTATGAGAACTCAAGTAAAACTGAACATGGTTTTGTTTACCATAAATATATTGCTCACAAAAATCAAAATCAAGATTACAATCAATTAACCCTTCAACAAGGTTTTTATTTTTAAGGTCCTTAGACCCTTCTCTCTAATGTGGCCAAGTCTCTAGTGTCATAATATAGTCTTCTCTATGAGTATTTTGATTCAAAAGAAAGAGCACATTTACATACCTAGAAGCCATGACCATCTGTTGAAGAGGAAACTATCTCTCTTTCCAACAAAGTAGTCACAAACTTGATTTTCATAGAAGTAATATTGCACTCAATAGTGTGTGCATCAATCTTATACAATGTGCCAAATTTGGCACCTCTAGCAATCACCATATCACCTCTAACTATCTTGCATCCTGCATCAGAAAAGTCTACCTGCACACTTGCATCTAGTAGTTTTCTCACAGATAATAAATTTCTTGTTAACCCTGGGATATGTAACACACCATTAATAATTTTAATCTGCCATCAGGAAATCTAATTTTAACTTTACCATAGCCAACATGTTTTAAACAAGAATTATCACCCAAGTTCTCCTTACCTCAATCAGATTTTTCATATTAAAAAAACTAATCTCTATTAGAGGTCATAGGAAAAAGATGCACCTGAGTAAATTATCCATGCATCATTACCTGCACAAGTAGCCAAAGATGTAATAAACACATCACCATCTTCCTTCTCAGATTCAAAATTAGAATCAAATTTCTTCTTTTCTTCTTTTCATGGAAGTGTCCAGGCTTGCCACAATTCCAGCAAATGACTTTGGACTTTCCAAGAGATTTTGATCTCCCCTTAGACTTGGATTTTTATTTGTCATACTTCTTGTTCTTATTACCTCTTTCTTTAGGTCTTTCAAAAACATTCAAGGCATCTTTGGCACTAATAGGTACCTTCCTTCTCATCTCTCCCAAAATCAAATAACCCACAACATATTCAACTTTCAAGACAACTGAAGTACTCCCAATAGTCATAACAAGAGAAACCCATGAATCAAGCAAAGAACAAAGTAGGATCTAACATCTCTCCTCCTCATCCATTTTTACACCTTCTGATGCTAATTGAGACACCAACATATCAAATGCTTCTAGTTGGTTGCAATTCTCCCACCCTCTTCCATTCTCAAGGAATGCAACTTATTTCTCAAGAAAATCTTGTTCACTAAATATTTGTCTTGATATATCTCACCAAGTTTATTCCATAGTTTCTTCGTAGAGGGCTCTTCATGGACATTGATTAAAACAAAGTATTCTAGGAATAATTTGATTAGACCCTTGGCTTTCTGGTCTATAACATCATATTGAGCATCCAAAGTAGCATCTGCATTCCTTGAGCCTTGAAACATTCTCATCAACAACATCCACAGATCTCGATCAATTAATAGATCTTCCATCTTTAGCTTTCACATCTCAAAATTGTTACCAGAAAATTTCTCTACCTCTATTCTTCTTGATGTGCTTTCCATTTGAAAATTCCTACAACAATATTACAATGTATCTTATGCACAAGGTACAACTCAAACTGGATTAGTTCAAACAAACCCAACAACCCACAACTGAAACCAAAGGTGATCAAGCTCTGATACCACTTTTAAGGAAGCCAAGGTAGTGGAACAACTTCTTACACTAATATTGAGATGAGGATTGTGAAATTTTTTAAAAATTTGTACAACTTTACAAAAATTATACAAAAAACACATGTGAACATAAATAGCAGTCATACCACAACACAATAATTTATGTGGGAAAAACCCTACACTCAAAAAGTAGTCTAATATATTATTTAGAAATCTTAACAAGATTACAATATACTTGCAAAGAAAGCTTTCATAGGAGAATCACCAAATAGAGATCTAGAGGCAACTTAACATCTATAAGAATCTCACACACAACCTCCATTTCAAGCACCTTATAAATACGAAATACAATACATGAAATTGTTAAAGGGTAATTAGAAAACCATGAGCCAAAACCACCCAAAAGTGGCACCCAAATCCTAAGGGTTCAATTATCTCTAATCAAAGATGCCTTAATGATGTGTCATAACACACAACACCAGTTGGTCAACACATGTAACTCCCACTTACATCTTTTTCTATGTCCAACACATTTTTACATTTCCAGTACAAGAGGCCCAACTTCTAGAGGCCATAACTTTTGATCTAGGACACCGATTGAGCCTATTTTTTGTAGATCTTGAAGAGATCTACACACTGGTCACCCCTAGAAGTGGTGTCAAGCAACCTATAATAATTATTTTGGCCAAAAACCAGTTCTATAGCCCAAAAAATTACATTATTTCAATTTTATAGCCAAAAATCATACTTTTTGTAATTAAAAGTTTGAGAGACCTTTCCTAATGCATGCAACAAACATGACATGGAAATTGTTTCTAACAAGTCTCCAACACAACATCATGACCTAGATTTTAAATTACAGGATCTAAACTTGGATTGATAGACCAAGAACTTTGCTCTTAGGATTTATACATGAATTAATAGATAAAGGTATGAACAAAAGTGGGAGGAACATATGATACATATTTACAAATTTATAGAGGGCCTGATAAAATAGGGAAATAGAGAAAACACAAAACACATAAAAATAAAGAAAAACTATACATGGTAGAGGAGTGGGATCACACATAGAGATTTAAGTGGATCCCATTGAATAAGATTATCAAGATATGGCCCTTTGATGTTGAAAACTCAAAATAACTAGGCTTATCACAAGTTTTAATGACATATGGACCACTCTAAAGTAAATTAAATTTATTGTAGTGTTTAGGTTTTGTTCTATCCTCTTCCCACTTAAAAACATGATCTCCAACCTTAAATTCTTGTGCTATGGCTTGCTTGTAAAACCATCATTTAATAACCTCCTAATATTTTCTTATTCAATCCCAAGCCAACTCTCTTTATTATTCTAATTGCATCAACTCAGTTAGTCTTACTATTATCACACCATTCTCTTCTATTTCTAGCTGGTGAACTATCTCTAATATAGGGAGCTTAATTTAAATAGGCAATCTCACCTTTTTACCTTAAACCAAGGCATATGGAGTGGTCATTATGACTTGCTTAGGTGTGATCATATATACCCATAAAACTTTCTTAAGGTGTAAGTATCATCCCCTCTTATACTTTGAAATAATACTTTTGATGATTCTTAGTAGGTTCTTGTTGTTTTCATCTGTGAGACCATTTCCTTGGGGGTAATAATTTGATGAAGATTTCAAATAGATGTCATACTTTTGGGAAAATTTAGTGATAGCTACTCCAACAAATGCTTTGGTATTCTCAATTAAAATAGTTCTAGGAATGTTAAACCTAGTAATGATACCCTCAAAGAATTTGATGATGATTGTCTTGTTTGACTCCATTAATGTAATAGATTTGGTCCATTTGGTTAAATAATTAGTGTTTGTTAATATGAACTTATGATTGACACTTGATGGTGAGTTGATTACTTGTATGAAGTCCAAACCCTATTAAGCAATGGGTTGATTAGTAGTAATAGGCCTCATAGGAAATGATATTTCTTCTTGTAATGTGAAATTGATACTCTTGGTAGGTTTTCACCCACTTGTGAGCATCAAAGAACATGTTAGGATAGCAATATTTAGTCCTCATAAATTTAATTGTGGTTTGGGCTAAATAGTGTCCACCTAATTGACCAAGTAGTGAAACTCCTTTAGTAGTATTGGGACTCTTTTCTAATAAGCATCTTAGCAACACCCCATTAGTTCCTTCTAAAAAGGATATCATTGGTTATCCTAAATGGTAATGGCTACAATCTATAAGTCCTTTTGGTTGAATTTAGACCAATAAGATATTGTCTTGTTTCTATAAATATTGCATTGTCTTCTATCCAATTAGTTCTTAGCTCCTATTTATTTAACATGTAGATTTATTCATTTTATTCTTACATCTCCTACACTTCCTTTAGGATGAGGATGTCTTTAGCCAAATGCAAGCACAAGGTCCTTCCCTTAACTAGTTTTGTGGGCTTCACATCAATGTCGTATTCAAGTATTTTAGTTATATGATTGTCCCTTTTCTCACTGATTTCTTCACCTAATATATACTGTTTGATATTGTGGTGGATGACCATGGCAATGATTTTACTGGAAGAGATAAAGCATCTAAATTTCTTTATTCCCTTAACTAAGGCATATGTTTGTTTCTCAACAAATTTGTTTTCTTCTTCTTTTAAATCAACATCTACCTTTTTAGTAAGAACTATCCTTTTGAATAAGAACTATTGGAATGATAGATTCCCCTCTATTTACGTATAGGATGAAATCCTTGTTAAAATATGGGTTAGGCATCACATGCACCTTTACAATGGCCTCTTTAACCAATTTGAAGGCATCTTTTCTCTATTTTATTTAGCTAAAATGTTGATCTTTCTTGAGCATGAGGGTAATGTGTTTGACTAGGCCTACAAAGTTAGAGATAAAATTCCTTATAAAATTTGTCTTTCCTAAGAAAGATTATAAACTCTTCTTGTGTTGAGGAAGTGATAGTTCAAAGATAACCTAGACCCTTTCAAGATCAATGGCTATACCCTCTTTTGATACAATGTGTCCCAATAGATTTTCCTATAGAACACCCTCGACAACTTGTTGCTTTTTAGTTGAAGAATCTAATCTAAATAAGCCTCTTGAATCTAACGAGCTATCTCTTCTACAAATTCATTAGATTACTAGATAAAATGAATAATCTACTTGTTATTTTTATACCATCCAATAATATTCATTGTCATGGATCATGGGTCTTAAGATGATGTTGACATGCTCATTTTTTGTTAGTAAGTCCACTAGATCAAAAAGAGAATTGATCAAGTTCATCGAATCTAGCTCTACATTCTGCTTTCTAGGTATTTCTTGGAATCTTAAGACATCAAATGAATCAAACAAGTCCCACACTCAATGATTATAAGATTTCAGTATCTTATGCCTAGAAGGTAACCATTTGGTATTAAGGGGTTTAATTTTTGTTTTAATTTTTCTAGAATCTAAAGTTTTGTAACCTAATGTGTAAATGCCTTTGACTTTCTGAACCCCTTCACCAAGCAAGTTACAAGCGCTTTTGAATCTCTAAAAACTAGAGTAGTTTAATTGCATATTGCCATCAAAATCCCAAAATCTCAAAGTTGTTTTCTTGCAAACGCCTCTAAGACTTTGAATCTCGATAGATGAACCATTAATGCAAACTTGCTCAAAACCTTGAACTGATCAAAATTCCTTCTCTTTTTGCATTCTCTCTCATTTCTAGTGCTCCATCTCCTGCAACTCTTCGACTTCCTCACAAACTTATAATCTTGAATCCCTTGAGCTATTTTAAGGAAAATTTACTCATTAAACTAGGTTTTTAATTTATTTGCCTCTAGTTTCCATTTTCTTAGTTTTCAATGTTAGGGTTTGTGTTAATGCTTCAATTTTGGTTTAAAAATGTAGAATCATAATAAAATTTCCTTATCTTCTTATTTTTCTACATTTAGTATCTTGCTTTCATGATGAATTTGTGAATCTTTGGTTTTTGCTAGCTCTTGGCCGTAGTTTTTTTCTCAGCCCTAATTTTCAGGGTGTGCTTAGGGTTTTACAATTCTAGTTACTTAAACACTTAAAATTAAATCCTTAGGTTAAAACCTCATTTTTGTCCCAATGGTAGACCTTATGTAACCTATTAAAACGTAGTTTAATCAATTTTTAGGTCTATTTGGAGAAACTTTTAGTTTTACAAGTTTTTACACTTTCATTTCTCTTACAATTTGTAGTTTCCTATAAAATGCAAGAAAACTCTGAAGTTTGACTTCAAAAACCAAAAAACTTTCATAGTTTTCAATTTACAAATTAATGTCAATTGTGTATAGTGTTTGAACTCTATTTGTAAACTAGACTCCCAAAAGTTTTTATAATTTACAAAAACTTTCACAATACACACTGCATCCAAACTTTGACCAACATTCACAGTTCATTTGCAATTTGTAATTTTTTGCAAACTGCAACTATGGTCTAAAGTCTGGTTGTAGTTTAGAAACCCAAAACCTTTTGTAAATTACGACCCAGCTGATAATTGTAAACTACATACAAACTTCGACTGGAAACTGTACTTCATTTTCATCTTGTAACTTTTTGCCAATTGTGTGCTATGCCCAAAATCCAAATTGCAACATGCAATCTAAGCCCAAAGTCTGAACCAAGAATTATTAAATATATTTTGGATTAATTGATCAAAATTTTAAGATATTGGTAAAAAATTGTAAAATCAAATAATTAACTTAGATAATCATTTCAAGGAACTTTTCAATCGAATATGACCTCTCTAGCCAAAATGAAGTACAAGTATAAGGGAGTCATACCAGCATCCAAGTTCATGAATGAATGGATAAGTATAATGGACATAGACCTAAGACACATAGGTCTAGAGGAATTCCACATTAGGATGGTAGTACATGGGGCACAAATGTCTAGTAAAGTTAAGAATTTAAAGACCAGTGGTTTGATACAAGCTACCAATTTCCCTATTACATTGGAGTCTCCTAACCTAGTTATGACTTGTGCCAAACATTATAACCTAGTCACAAGAGAGATAAGAATACATGAGGGTAATTCAATGTTACTTAGCCAAACCCAATACATCAAGGAGGACTTTGACGTTCCAACTAGAGATACCCATGTAAATCTAACTATGGAATCATCCCAAGAATACTATGATAAGAATTTGGATCATTGTCTTGGGAAGATTAATAGAGGTTAGCTCTAAAATCCTAAGGCACACTTTCTAGGCTACCGAAGAAATTATTCAGAAGTGATTTCATAGAAGTGGCTAATGACTGCATAACCTTTCTAAGTAGAGTCACAAGCCAATAGAATGCAAAGGAGCTGCAAACATGGATGTATATGTATATTGTGAATATTTTGGCTAGAAAAGAGTTTATTGATTGGTCAACTCTAATAAGTAACACTCTACATAATCCATTAACCAATATGGCACACACAAAGAAGTTTTATTTGACCTCATACTTAATGTATGTCCTTGCTAAGAGGCAACAATTTTTAGGGCTACAAATAGGAGCAATGAAGGTAGGCCAACAAAAATTATATGAATATTATCCACAATTGGAGATGAAGGTGGTTGTCCAAATATTTGCAAGAGTTAATGATGCCTTCTTATTTTTCATAATTAGAATGCTAGAAGGAGATTTTGGGCAAAGCATTTCACCTAAATCTAGAACTGAAATAGATAAATATGGCTTTTGGTTTATTTAGTTTCCAACATTTTCCTATATCAAAGTTGGGGAATTTGACAAGGCTCCCTACAAGATAACTTGAAATTTCAATGATAAGTTGATAATACTAGAATTATGTAGATAACTATTAGAGGTTCATAAATTGTGTTCAGAGAAGAAGGTGAGGGGACCTCAATACCCCATAATGATAAACCGACATCGATGTTTGACAAGTCAAGATCCTAAGACTATAAAGATAGAGATGGCACAATGGAACCTCAAATTATATGAAGCAAGGCCATGTTTTAATCCCAAGACAACTATTGAAGGATTAAGAATATTTACAAACATAAAGATGGATTAGAAAGCTTTTGGAATAACTATGATGGTGAATATGAAGTAAGGAGAAGGGAGTATGCAAGGCTTACTATCCACCAATTAAAAACCTACAATATATCATATGTGCCCAATGTAATTAAACATGATAGGAATGTACTTGATTTACTATATGATACAAATAAAATTGCTTCTAAACCATTGGTTAGAATTGATTAGGGTCAAAATGAAATCAATAATGTAGATTTAAGGACAAAGAAAAATTTGAAGAGAATAAAGGCTTGTTTTAATAAGATGAGAATCAAACATAGGTTGCCTAATGTAGAACTCAAGGAACTCAATATCATCCAAGATGATTCAAAAGAACCATCTTTCTCTGCACCCAAGTCTCCTTCTCACCAAGTCCTTGCACTCCAAGTTCCTTTATCGGATGCTCCACCACATCCTCAATCCTTAGTGAATTTACAAGCTAGTCCCTCCTAGGTTGTGTAAGAGTAAGAAGAGCCAATTATAATTTCTTCTCCAAAAAGGACTTCACCCTATAGAGGAAGATCTATCACTTCTCTTAAGGGGATTCTTGACTACGGGAGTGAGTTGTATTCTTATTCCTCTAAGAGATCTCATTCTATGTCACATCCTTCTCCACATCATCCTATAGTGCAACAAGATGAACAATAGACAATGGGGCAATAAGATATGGAAATTGAACAACAAATTGCGAGGCAAGAGATAAGAATTAAAAAATTGATTAAACAAGAGAAATAATATGCTAAGAGGTTGAACAAGAAGAGGAACAAGAGAAGGAGATTGAAACAAAAATTGAGCAACCACAAATGGAGCAACCTCAGCCAGAGAAATCATTGGATAGGGAAGAGGGTTATTAATAAGAAGAGCAGCCACAAGAATAACAAATGGATAAGGAAAGGCATCCAAAAGAAGTTGAGAAAAAAAATCAACAACAATACGTATAGGGTGAAACAACTTCCAATGAACAAACACAAGCAAATAATACTCCTCATTGGTTCGATCAAATAATCTAAAGCAAAAATAGGGTATTGTAGAAACTTGTGGATGACTTTGTAGAATTATCATCCATCATTTCCAAGCCACACCCCCAAAAGAAATCTACAGTTTGATTTACCATAACTATAGATGCATAAGGAGACTAGTAAGCCCAAATCATTACTCCATTGAAATATGTAGTGGAAACTTAATTGCAACCATCTAACTTCACAGTCACTATAGTTTAATTAGGAAAGGCTTCTAGGGAATAGGGAAGAAAATTACAAAATCTTTAGTGGAATGGATGATAAAGAATATGGACAAGGATGAGGAAACCAACTAGGAGTTAGAGATAAGGTTGCACATTTAATTTATTATATTAAAAATCTGGTAGGAAATGTTGATCCTCTGGCTACATCTTCAACTCCTTCCATAACAACAGGTGCAAGTTCAAAGATGACACCGATAAATGAATTAAAGAGCATCATTATAGCTATAAAAAATTGGAGCAATGAATTATTATCATTAGGGAATAGAATGATTGAAATAATGATAGATGAGAGTAGAAGTTTTGTAATTCGAGAAGATGTGATTAAGATAATGGATGAAATTATTGATCAGGAAATGAATGATATCAATTTTGATCTTCCCCATCTTGTACAAATAGATAAGGAAGATTCCCAAATTTTGATTAATGAAGGTGTTATAGATGGAAAAAATGTGTTTGTACATAAAAATTTGGCAGAATCTTGGAGTTTCAAAAAAGGAATTCTATGGAGATATAAAAGTAGATTTTGCACATCATATGATCTTATAAGCATGCATTGAAAGAGATCAATGAATTTTCTAAAATAATTTGAAGGAAGTACATGATGTAAAGTCTTAGTTTGAAGTTGTATTGAAAGCAGAGTCACCTAGTGGGGGTAATTTTGATTATTTAATTATCAAGTTAATGAGAATGTGGGTCACTTGTGAAGATTTTGAGAAGAAAGTGGTTGAGTATAAGCATGTTCATGATCTTGTTTTAGAAAATTCTATTCAAGTGGATGTTAGATTTCTGCATTATGATTATCCTGATATTGAGTTGGTGAACACATTTGGAAAATTTCAAGTGTACCAACAAAAATAATCTTCAACATGGGCAAATTGAAGTTTTTGAATTTGAAATGTGTAATATACAGTACATTCCATATTTTCTAAAATGTTCTAATTTTTGAAATGTGAAGGGGTAGTCAAATGACTCTTCACATTTCTTTTACTTGTCTTTTGTGACTCTTGGATGGTATGACTCTTTGTCTTCCTTGGTTAAAATGAGTTGTAAATATTTGTGAAAAGTTCATTGTGTGGGGTTCTTTTTGGTTCCCTTGGGAGGGTTATACTCATGGGGTTCTCTCCTCTTTTGGGATTAGACATAGAATGTTTTTCCTTTTCTTCCATTTTGGGTAGAAATCCATTAACTTAATATGAATACGAGATATAGAATTGCTTGAAACTTTGTTGGTTTTCACATTTTTAATTTTTGATTTCTAAATTTATATTTTCCCTATCATTTCTATGCATTTAATTCACCTAATGTTGATGGAAGCAACATGTGTTTCAACCATTGATGCCTTGTTTATTGTCGGGTATCTTGCATGGTCAAATGAACACAAATTTATGCATCGTAATAATTTAACAATAATATAGCAATTTATTTTCCTTTAGAGATTGCACTGTCTCACATTGGGATTATAGATAAAGTATCCAATAGAGATTGGTTATACAGTTGTTTTTGTCGATTTACAGAATGTTGTCTGGAAGGATAGAAGATGAGTTTGGATTCGCCTTTCTTTTTCCAACCCTTTCTCTTTTATATTTTTTATCCTTGGTATTAGTTTAGGATTTCAATGATATATTTCAAATTAAAAAAGGTAATGAAATATAATGTGTATGTGTATGATTGTTTTTCTTCTATTATAGTTTTGAAAGAAATTGAAGACTTGCGTTGGCTAATAGTTTTTATTTCTCTAAGTGAGTCTCTTTTTCTTGTGAATGATTTCTAATATTTGTCGTAGCTCCTTGAATGAACTAGCCAAAGTGATTTCTAACTAGGAGATTTTGGTAAACCTCTTAATTTATGTACAAAAGACTCTTGAGGCTAGACACCTTCTAAGCAAGGGAACTTTTGTTGATACACCTTGTAGGTTTCATGAATTACAAGTTGGTGTCAAAAACCACATCAACATGACCTCTATAAGATATTCAATTTAAAAAGGGGGTTCAATGGGCTTCTTGAATCAAAAGTTATGACCTCCAAAAGTTAGGCCCCCACATCGAAAAATGTAAGAGCATCTATGTTGTATAAGAGAACTGAAAGGAGTTACACATGTTGACCAAGAACATTCACCAACCTATGACATGCCATTGAGTTAGAAATGAAGGTGGATAACTATAGAATTGAAATCTGATTACAACTGCAACCATTAATCTAGTGCAAAACTAAAAAGGAGATAGTATGAAATCAACACAAAGAAATAATGGAACAGAAGATCAAACACATAACACAATGTTAACGTGGAAAAACCCTTTTAGGAAAAAACTCCACACAAGAAGAGATGCACCAATATGTATTAACTTCAATAGAGTTTACAATACAACACTATCAAACTCCTCTCTAGTCTTCAATCCCACAATGCCTATAATAATCTCTCATACATGTAATACAATATCCTCATAAATGGGTTGCCTTCTATGACAAGACAAGCCTACAAAATCTATACCATCTGATCTGTGACCTAATGATGAATGGTCTAGATTTATAATGGTAATCTATATATAAAATGTTGCTTCCAAGGGTGTTGCCCTCGGACCCCCACCATACAACCCCCCCATATAGCCTACATTCGTCAGGTACTGGAATCAATCATGTAGCTAAAATAAGATCACTACTTGGTGAATACTGTTAAGAATTGCATGCAAAAGATATCAATTAAATGTAAATAAAGATTAAATAGAGGAATGAAAAATACATAGAAATAATAACAGTGAGAGACAATTTTTAATGTGGTTCACCCAAACTCGGGCTACATCCACCAACAGAGAGTCCAATATTATTATCTAGCAAATTGAACCGATTACAACCAACAATCCTTGCAACTCAATACCACTGCAAATGCTACAATATAATATCAGCAGAAACCCTAACCCTTAGTCATTTTATCAAGACTTCTGTTGGTTACAAAATAGGGGTTTTTTTATGTCAGCCAATAGAAAAATAACTCCTGATGCCTTTATAAAATAATAGGCAATTTTTGCTTCGGGGCGCTACCCTTGAGCCCCCAACAGCACCCACTGGGGACGTTGCCCCCAGACCCCCACCGTGGGCTCCACACCTAGGCCCCCATCGGGGGATCATCCCCCTAGGCCCCGCAAGAAGGGCTCCGCCCCCTTCTGATTCCCCCGTTAAATGATTTGGGGGGAAATTGAGCTGATAAAAGTGGGGAAAATTTAACCTCCAAGTCTAATTAGGCTCCATATAACAACAATCTCCCACTTGGAGACTAATCAGACTCCACACCATATCATCTCCCACTTGGAGACTGATTATAACACTGCTAACCCTATAGCCCCCACTGGAAATAAGCACCATGGACCCTGTTGTTCTAATTTTATTGTTTTCAGTATTGAAGACCAACTAAAGCTGAAGAGGAGCTCGACTTATCCCTTGTCACTGCCTTTGTAAACATATCTGTTAGATTTTCATCTATATGTATCTTTCCCAGCCTTAACTGTTCATCATCCAACACCGACCAGATGAAGTGATACCTTAGTTGTATGTGTTTAGTCTTTGAATGTAAGGCAAAATTCTTTGCAAGATGTATGGCCCTCTGGCTATTTATAAACAAATAATTGTTATCCTATTGTTTGCCCAATTCTTCCATGAAAGATTGCAGCCATATCATCTGCTTGCTTGCCTTTGTTGTAACTACATACTCTACCTCCGTGGTCGATAAAGCAACCACCTTTCACAACCTGGAGATCCAACTCACTGTTGTTCCACCTACAATAAAGACATAACATGTAGTACTTTGCCTGGTATCAATATCCCCTGCCAAATCTAAGTCCACATGCTCTGCTAAATTATTATTAGAGCCCACAAAACATAAGTGTTTATTGGATGTACCTCACAAATATCTGAGAATCCATTTTACCGCATTCTAATGCTCCAATCTAGGATTACTCATATACCTGCTTATGACTCCTACAACATGTGCAATATCTAGTCTTATGCATACCATGGCATACATTAAGCTTCCTACAGCAGAAGCATATGGTACCTTGGACATTTTGTCTTCCTCCTCTTGTGTCTTTGGACACATCTCCTTAGTCCATTTCAAATGACTAGGCAAAGGTGTGATGACAACTTTTTCATTCTCCATATGGAATCTCTGCAACACCTTTTCAACATAATCAGCCTGAGATAGAGTCAATTTTCTATTCTTCCTATCTCTGTAAATTTTTATACCAAGGATTTGTTTTGATGCCCCCAAATCCTTCATAGCAAATGATTGTGCTAACTGTTGTTTTAACTCCCTTATGTGATCCATGTTAGACCCTACTACAAGCATGTCATCAACATATAAACATAGAATAATGTAGCTGTCATTATCCAACCTCTTAAAATAAACACAATGGTTATAATTACACCGATTGTAGCCTTGTTCAGCCATAAAATTGTCAAATTTCAAGTACCATTGCTGAAGTGCTTGTTTCAAGCCATACAAACTCTTTTTCAATCTACACACCAGTTTCTCCTTACCGTTGACCTCAAATCCTTGGGGTTGTTCCATATATATCTCCTCCTCCAAATCACCATGGAGAAAGGTAGTTTTCACATTTAGCTGTTCTAAATGCAAATCTTCAACAACCACAATACTTAAAACAGTATGAATAGAAGTCATCTTAACAACCGGAGAAAAAATCTCATCAAAATCAATGCCCTTTTTCTGTGCAAATCCATTTACAACTAACCTGGCTTTAAATATTTTCTTACCTCCATCTTCCTCTTTTAGTCTATAAACCCATTTTTGTTGTAAAGTCTTTTTACCTGTAGGCAACTTACATAATTCCCAAGTCTAATTTTTTAGCTAGGAGTCCATTTCTTCTTTCATTGCAAACTCCCACTGAACCTTTGTATCCACTTCCATAGCTTCATCATACCCTTCCGATTCACCAGCATCTGTTAACAAAAATAGAATACAAAGAGGGATAAAATCTTTCAGGAGGTCTACTTAGCCTTGTTGACCATATAACATTCACTGGAGTTTGTGGTATTTATTGTTGTTGCGGAGCATGAGGAACCACTAGAACGTCACTATCTGGAGTATCATCCAACACCACATAATCTTTTTCTTTTTTCTCATGCTGCTGCAAAAGATCTTTGTACAACACCTTCTCATTGAATACAACATCCCTACTTCTCACAATTTTTAGATTTTTAACATCCCAAAGCCTATAACCAAATTCATCAATGCCATATCCAACGAAGATACACTTTTTTGATTTTGCATCCAGCTTGGTTCTATTTTCATAATCTACATGTCCAAATGCTTCACATCTAAAGGTTTTGAGTAAAGAATAACTCACCTTCTTACCTATCTATGCTTCCTCTAGAATACCACAACCCAAAAGAACTGAAGGACCTCTATTAATTAAATAAACAATGGTAGTGACAACCTTTGCCCACATGTTTAAAGGCAGCCCAACATGCAATATCGTGATCCTTGCACGCTCCTTTATTGTCCTATTCATGCACTCAACCACTCCATTTTCTTGTGGAGTCCCCGAAACCATTTTCTGCCTACGTATCCATTAAAGGAACAATAATCCTCAAATTCTTTGCTGCAATACTCACCACCATTATTAGATCTGAGACATTTTAATCTTTTACCTGTCTCATTCTCAACCAAGCTTCTCCATTTCTTAAATGTTTCAAATACATTAAATTTCTGCCTAAGGAAATAAACCCAAACCTTCCTAGTTGCATCATTTATGAATGTAACATAATACCAAGAGCCATTGAGAGAAGATACCTGAGCTGGTCCCCATACATCTGTATGCACAAGCTCCAACTTTTCATCTTTCTTTTGCTTCCCATCCTTGAGAAAATTAACTCTCTTTTGTTTTTCATACACATAACTTTCACAGAAATCCATATTAATACATTTCAGACCTGGTAAAACTTTCTTAGAATGAAGTACCTTCATACCTTTTTCACTCATGCCCAAGTCTATTATGCCACAGTGTTGTCTCAGAACCTGTAACAACTGTTTTAGTCTCTTCCTGCAAACCCACAGCAACTGTTCCTGAACGTGTTTGTTTTTTCTTTGCAACAACTAAAGTAGAAGGAACAGTATGACCTGTACAAAGATATAAGGTGCCTACTTTCACACCTTTTGGTACTATTAAGGCACCTCTTGAAACCTTCCAATTTTTATCATTATAAGTAACTGTACAACCTTCATCACCTAGCTACCCTACTAAAATTAAAATCCTACTTAGCCTTGGAACATGCCTTACCTCTTGTAGTAGCCAATGATTCCCATTCTGCAACTTAATCTTAATTCTTCCCTTTCCAACAATCTGACAGGGTTCATTATCTCCCAAATAAACCAGCCCAAAATCCCCTTAGAAATAATCAAGAAAATAACTTCTATGAGGCGTAGCATGAAATGAGGCCCCTGAATCTAAAACCCATGAATCATCAACATTATCTAGGGAAAGAATCAAAGCATCATCTTCAGATTTAATACTTACCACATAATTTGCCTCCTTATTGCCTTCTTGTTTGTCTCCTTTATTCTTCTGAGACCAGTAATCTTTCTTCAAATGACCTAGTTTCCCATAGTACCATCAATCCTTCTATCCTCTAGATTGGGAGCTCTTGTCCTTTGATTTTGCTCATGACTTCCCATGATCTCCAGAACCTTTTCCTCTCTCCTTTGATCTGCCCCTGCTTTTTGCATTCAAAACACTACCTGATGTGGACCCTCCTGATCTTTTCTGTTGCATTTCCTTGCTAAGGATAACACCAACAACATCATCAAATTTCAAAGTATTTGAACCAGAGACAGAGTTACTTACAACCATTACCAAGCTATTCCAGCTTTCTGGCAAAGAACATAAAACCAAGAGAGCCCTCACCTCTTCATCAAATTTCACTTTTACAGAAGTTAACTGACTGGTAATCGTATTAAACTCATTTAAATGATCTGTCATAGATCCACCTTCAATCATTTTCAAATTAAACAAATGCTTCATGAGAAATACCTTATTTGAGGCTAAGGGTTTTTCATACAATTTAGCCAAAGCTTTCATCTTTTGTCTTCACTTCTATTATATTGAATGCCACAAATGGTGTCAAGCACAACCGAATGGTTCATAGTGCCTTTCTGTCCAGAAGATCCCAATCCTCATCAGTCATTACTGCTAGTTTCTTGGCTTTTCCTTCCAACAGCCTCCATAAATCCTTCTAATAAAGATAATCATCCATCTGCATCTTCTATAATTGATAGTTCTGCCCATTAAATTTATCTACCTTCAATTTACCCTCGTCCGCCATTGGTCCCACTTAACCGTGAGATTCCCACTCAATCGTGAGACCTTCTTGCAAATGATAATTGAACACAACCTTGCTCTGATACCACTTGTTAGGAATTGCATGCAGAAGATATCAATTAAATGCAAATAAAGATTAAATAGAGGAATGAAAAATACACAGAAAGAATAACAGCGAGAGACAATTTTTAACGTGGTTCACCCAAACTCGGGCTACATCCACCAACAGAGAGTCCAATATTATTATCCAGCAAATCAAACTGATTACAAACAGTAATCCTTGCAACTCAATACCTCTGCAAATACTACAATACAATATCAACAGAAACCCTAACCCTTAGCCATTTTATCAAGACTTATGTCAGTTACAAAATAGGTTTTTTTTATGTGGTCCAATAGAAAATAACGCCCTCATTAAATGATTTGGGGGAAACTGCGCCAATAAAAGTGGGGATATTTTAACCTCCGAGTCTAATTAGGCTCCATATACAAACAAATACTTCATCTGTTATGAATTATTTACAAACAATATTAGGAGTAAATAATTACATAGGATTTACAAGGTTTGTGGTACCTTAATCCTAACATTCTCCTGAAAGGAAGCAAGGTATGTAGAAAACACTTCCTACACTGATCTACTGAGGAAATATTTATGCAAATTTTAATTTTTATAGTTACAAATTAAGATGCACATTAACAGAAAGGTAATAACAACATCCAAATGCAAAACTCACAACACAAGATATACGTGGAGAAAACCCTTTCAGGTAAAAAACCCCATACTCCAAAGCCGCCCAATATATTATCAGGAAGAAGGCAAAACTGGGAAGAGAAAGTTTAATCAAGGGTATGTGTTTTGTCACAGTTCTTTGAGATTTGTTGTTCCAGTTCTAGCTAATGCATGAATTTATTATTGTCTTGTTAAAGAAAACTATGTTGATCTGTATACAACATCATTGTTAACACCTCTGGGAATTTCACTGATTGGTTTGCATGTTATTTTCCCTAAGCTCCTGCAACTTTGGAATCCTATTTCTCTAGGATGTGATCCTCTTCACAACTTCTACCTTGAATTGTGTGTTTGATTTTTACCCTTATCAATCTTGTCATGTGTCGACACTTTAAACCCTCGTATATTCAAAGCTCTTTTGAGCAATACTGGTGTCTGCATGCCATTTACTCTATCTCCTTAGACCCCTGTCATACCTTGATGTGTTGCCTCAATCGACTCATTGTGTCCTTCTATCGATGCTTGCCATGTGTTCTTTTAGTGTCTATACCTTCAACCTTGTGCTTTGCTTGGCCTTTGTTTTATGTTTGCAAATTCTTGCATGCCTCAGAATGATGAACCAACTCGGATGCTATGACCATTTCTTTTTGTCTATACATTTTAACTATTTGTTGCAAACCTAAGATGAAACATTAAGCCTAACTTGTGCTTTAGATGATTCCTCAGCAAAATGTAGGAAAAAGTAATCGACCATGCTCAAGGCTATCCTTCTAGCGTAGAATAGTTCCAGTTACTCTTGGCAATCATGGCATTCAAATGCATTACTATTGTTGCAAATTTTTGTAGCCATCCAGTGAAGTAGCGGATTTGATATGTGGCTCAATGCTGCCATTGATAAAAACGTTGCCTCACAGCAATCTACTTTCTTCTACTGTCACCAACTGTGTGAGATTCGACGTTTGGGTATCATCTCAACTCACCATCCGCCCCATTACTGTTAAAATTCTTTTTAGATTGGAATAGCATTGATCCTCACCATATATCCCATTTAATCAAATTCTCAACCTGGAATTAATCATCAACTCTTTCACATAGCAGAGCACCCTTCTTTCAACATGTAACATTGCATCCGTATTTCTCTAGCCTCTGGAGCGATTTAGCGAACACTTTAATTAATTCTTGTAGTTGATTCAATTCCTTCAAGCTTGAACCCTTATGGATTGCCTAGCATTAGATTTGTTTAGTTTTTGGTTTTGTGCATATTCTCTCTGGTGGAAAAGCTTTAGAAATTTTGAAGTGCGAAATAGAAAATTTCTTTAGAATATTTTAGCTCTACCTGGTCACTTCTAGTCGAATCTCAGATAAGACTTGGTAAGTATTAGTGAACGTGGTTACCTTATCTTGTAATTCGGTGCAGGTCAGGATCTAAGGTTTCCCTGTCGGCTTTCTTGCTATTTAGTCTTTCTGTGTTAGTGGTAGCCACCTTCAGTAATGGTGTGATGAGGCTTAGTTATGTCATAGTTATCATATGCTAACCATCAGTTTAGTCGAGATGTTAAGTTTTGGTCAGTTTCTCTACAGTCGTTTCCTTGTTAAGGCTAGATGTCATCAGTGATATTCAGTGAGTAGAGAGTTTCTGTTTCTAGGTTTAGCTAGTACGTTCTATGGCACTTGTTAGTATAGACGTGGGATAGCCTTCATAGATTCCTTCTTTTCGCAGAGACTGACCATAGGTTAAGGAACACTTTTATTTATGTATGCTAGGTCGGGTGTGGGTCTTGCTACAAATGTAATGCTTTAATTAGTTTTGATGTTTAGATCTCGGTCGGGAATGGAAGTTAGGGTAATTGAAGTTAGTAAGGTCAACTTCTTATATAAGAACTTGTTCACGTTATGATTTCTTTCATTGCATAGAATAGTAGTTTATAGAATAATTTAGGATTCTTTTTAGTTAGGACTTTAACTTTGGAAAGCAAGTTGTCACGTTAAGATGCTTGATCTCAGTGGGCTCTAGCAAGTTGTTAAGTTTGAATCTAGTAATGCCTTGAATCTCTTATGCCCTCCATATCCTATTATATCTCTTACTCTATTGTCTTAAGATTTCTTTGACCTCTAGATAGATTGTTTAACCCTTTTTAGTAATTGGTTGTGGGTGTAAGTTCTAGTTTGGAACCATGCTAGGATAGAATCATAATATTATCTTACCCTCAAAATTTTGCTTTTAGGTGATTTATTAATTGTTAATAGAATCTCAGTGAAGGTTGGATGCTAGTTATTGAGTTTTAAGATATATGTTTACTTTTGTTTTATGATTAATAGGTTTAAATCTAAACATGGGTAAATTTAAATCTAATTTTAGTATTTCTTATTACAATTGTAAGGAAATCATCATATATTATTGAGTTTTGAAATATTGCCTTAATGTTGGTCAAAATTTTGTGTAAATGGCATAATAAGACTGTGGTTTTAACGTTGCGACTTTATGTTATGTGTCGTATAGACGTTTGAAGTTTAGTTGCATTCATATTAAGTTGTTCTATTTTACCATGTCTTGGAATCTATGTATTGATTGTTTTAACTATAAGTTAGTACTTTTCTTCAGTATGAATCTCTTTATAAGAAATTGGTTTGAAATATTATTATTTTGATTTTTGTTGGGTATAACTTGAGGAAGTCGTGTCCATGGTCGTATTAGAGTCATGTTGTCTAGAAGTTATTCCAGAGGCATAAGTTTATGTAGACATGATCTCCTATTGATTGTTATATCATAAAGGTCCGTGTGGCGTTTTCTGAGTCCTCCTTGATTGTTTTGTTCTCACACCTATGCTATGATGGTCATGGGATATGAATTGGATTTTAAGCCCTTCTTGGATGCTTTGGTCCATTATGATATTGATGAGGCAATGAGATGTATGGTATTGGTTATTGTAATAGTATTGTGATGGGAACTATGGTTATGTTGTGTGGAAGTAGTTTTTATGAGTTATTGGTGATACAAGAGAGTTTAATGCTCTCATGGTTCTTGGATGTTTGATCTTTCTATGTGTTGTGAGTGGGGTTTGCTAAGATGCAGCTAGGGGAGTGGCTCTCGATGGGGGCTGGAGCCCAAAGTGGCATCCAAGACAATCCATGCGAGAGTGCCTTAAATAAGTGATAACCTAATTTTTAAATCAAGGGTTTTGGGTAGTTAGTTCACACTAATTAAGATAAGTGAATACCTCACTCATGACTCAAGTGCTCGTTTAGGCTTGAGATGAGATGAGAAGGCCTGGAATGGCAAGATCAACAACCTTGTCCCCATGAAAGGTATGATTGATTTCCACATGAGTTTGCATGGGGGCCGGAAGTCGGGAGAGCCTGCCAGGACAACCCAGGATGGGGGCCGGGGCCTAGGAGGACTTGCCAGGACAACCCATGACAAGATGTGTGATGACACTTCTCCCTTCTACAGTCTGACATCCCCAAGTTGTACTCTTTCCTTTCATTCTGTGGTTGCTTCTGGATGTTTTGTTAAGTTGCTTGTGCCGTTGTTGTTGTTCTGTGTTGTTGTAGTCATGTGTAGTCCTCTTTTCTCCTAGTTTTGTTCACCTGACTATTCAGGTCGTGGGACCTTTTCGTTATCTCCTAAGCACTGGGGGTGGGCCTCAGGGCTCCACATGGTCGGGTGGATGTGTTCATTCCATTGGTCACTTTTCTGTTGTCCGTGTGCGTGGAGAGCATATATTGTAGAAGCTCATTGATCTTGTTTTGCTTGAGGAGGCAGACAATTATGTTTCTATTTCAGCCTTGTATATTTGTTGAACCTTGTTTTATTAAATTGATGTATATCTTCTATTGTAATCAGGATGCAATAGTGTAAACATTGTATTGGTGTATTTTATTGTAATGAAATTATAAACCTAATTGTAATCACTTATGCTGAATCTTGATATTGTTATTTGATGTCTTATATTGATGGAGGTAATTATGTGTTGTCTCTTGGATACACTTGGAGGTAATTATGTCATGCAACCCTAGAGAGTTAGACTAACAAGAGCCAAAATAATAGAAATAATAATTTATTTATTTTTAAAGCAAGAAATTGCAATATCAGTAGCCAAAGATATCATTATACAGAACATAAAGAAAAGTGCACTTCTAACTCCTCTAGGGAAACATAACTACATCAATTGATCATAAAGTCATAACAACACAAGTGATATACATCATACCACTACAATTAAGTATAACATTAACATTTGCAAAGATAGTCAATTTACAAAGTTACAATACAAGATTACAAGACTGATCACGTCAGTTTACAAATAAACACTTATGAATGTATACAACAATTCTGAAAGTGTAAAGCAAATCTGGAACTGGAACACTTCTGCACATGACTCAAACCAAACATCTAAGAAGACCAATGGATAGCTCTTCCACCCAACCATGTGGAACTCTGAGGTCCACCCCTCCGAGCTAGGAGATAACAACGAGGATTCCATTGAGTCAAAGGACGCAACAACAAAATAACCAAACGGATATAGACTTGACACAACCAACCATATTAACAAGACTGCACAAGATAAGACAACACTCTAGAGGTAACAATGAAAACAAATAAAGAGGGAAGTAGCTAAACTGCAGCGAGGAGAGTGTCATCGCATGGCCCTAACATGGGTTATCTAGGCTATCTTTCCCAAGAAGTCGACCCCCATCTATGGTTATCCTGGTGACCCCTCTCTGGCACCGGCCCCATAGGGTGACACATGTGGAGCTGACACATCCTCTTATGGGGACAAGGAGGTCGACTTTGCCAACCAGGCCTTCTCATCCCATCCTTGGCCTATGAGAGCACTCAAGACATGGGAGAGGCAACATGCTTATCTTGTTATGTGAATTACTACCCGACCCACCTAGATATATTATTAAATTATCACTGGATTACAACATCCATGGGGTTATCTAGGCAGCCACTTTGGGCACCGGCCCCACCATGGAAGTCACTCTCCTTCCTAGAACTAACATCCCTTAGCCAACATCTGGAAACAATGACATGCATGGACAAGGAACTACTAGACATCCATCTTTTCACAACCCAACACTTACTTAAACAGTTATAAAGTTTGAATCCATAAAAATTTTCCCCCATTCAATACAAAACTTGATTCAATTAACCCATTACAATGACATGCCACAATATTGAACCAATAACCAAGAAGCCTCACCTCTAGAGTTAGGTAAGTTGAACACAATACCAATGTTAGAGCAACCATTTCCCGACATGGACAACGCTTACGCGTCTTGTCGCATAACAATCATGACATCTCTCTAGATACTTCACTTCACACTTAGCCAAAGCATAACTATAAAACTCAAACCCAAGAAGATACAATGATCCAATATAAGCATATCGATACGACAAGGAAGACAATCAATTAAATAAGATTCAATATACTTTTACTTTAAACATGAAAATACATATGAGGTTTTAACTTCCTTCCAAAGAAATTTTAGCTTACGAAAGTAATAATTTATATACAACTCCAAATATAAATTTCCTATATACTATTTTAATAACTGTCAATTTCCTAATAACAACAAACTATAAATATATACATATATTTTCTAAAAGCATAAACTTCCATCTAACATTTACTAACTACAATTTCTTAATAAAAACAACTACAATTATAATACTAACCTTATCATAATAAACTATTTCACAACAACCTCAATCGACAAGCCTATCTATACGGAAATAACTATCTTAGTAACAAATTTTAAGGAAATCTCCAAATCACATACATTTTAATTCCAAAAAAAAAAAAACATTAACAAAACTCTCTAGAGCTAGTACCATCAGCTAGCTAAATTAATATTTGATTAACATACATTAACTAACTTTAATTAAAAGTATTTATATGTATACATATACTTATCTAATTACTCACCTCATTCAAAAATTAGTAACTTTACCACTATCTACGGCAATTAGAAAGCCCCTAAAAAAATATGCCCATAACTAAAGCAAAACTCAAAGTTAAAGGCAGAAGGAACAAGTCGATAAAAAGGCAAGAAAATCTAAGCTTTATCAAATGAAAGGAAAGTCTTTTAATTTAGAAGAAGAGGCGACTCAATGCTTTAGAGGTAGATTCTTCAAGCAAGACTCCAGAAATCACTTCCTCTGGTAAATTTTTTTTTGTTTTTGATGATTACGGCTGCAACGAGGCTGTACGGTGGCATGACTGGAAGAGGAGAGAATCGATTTGCTTGGCTAAGAGGAATCGACCCAGAAGAATGATGTAAAAGCCTTTGTTTCCAAGCAGATTAAGAAGAATAAGGTAAGATAGCCATACGGCGGCAAGACTGGGTAGAGGGAACTATAGAAATTATAAGAAAGATAAAAAAATCTACCCACATAAAAGTTTACAAATCTTCATTCTCTGCCAAAAATTTAGAGGACAAGGATTATGGGGACAGAAAGACCATACGGTGACGTGGCTGAACTGAGGTAAAATTTGCTAAATTTTTAAATGGTTAAATTGATTCTTGTAAACCAAACTAAGACGCTAGAATTCTCAACCCAAATCTGAAATACTGATGAAGGCAATGAATGAGGTCCAACGAAAGGGAGTCGCAAGAAGTGCCAAGAGAATTAAAGTGGATGCCAGAAGGATAAATTGCAAGTGACGCCCAAAGTTGGTCATTCAGAGATTTGTTTAAAGAGACAAGTAAATGAGTTATGGTCTCATCATAAAAAAAATATTGAAAAGGAATGATATTGTTGAAATAATCCTCAGGGGAGAAGAGCAAACAAAACTAGATATCACGCAAGCAATTTACAAGGCTAAAGTAGAACTCTATTACCAATGTATGCTGATGACATTTTAGTTTGGCTGGGAGAGTTGAATCATGGTTGAGGCTAAGCTTGGTTTTGCATGAGTAGAACAACCTTATCTCAGAAGAAGAATTTGCTCCTAGATTCATGAGTAGAGAAAATTGCCAAGATGGTAATTGACTTAGTTTGCAATGCCACAAGGAACAAGGAGAAAAAAAGAAGTTTGATTGGTAAAACAGAATTGCTAAGGTGGACATCCATGGAAAGGTTGAAGATTTCAGGAATGCAAAATAGCTCAAATTCAGAATGCAGACAAAGGGTTTGAGCATACAAAAAACAATTTTAGGATAATGGATCATACAGGGATTGGATTCAAAACATAGCAAGGAGAGATTTAAAATTTAAAGACATACATACCCAGAAATTTGACCCAACTTCAAATTCTTCAGCTACCTCCAATCTTTCTCCTTTTTCTGTAACCAACTCCTCTCCCAAAATTTTCTTCCTTTCTTTCCAACACCACCCCCTCCTCAAAAAGGCTACTCTCATAAATTCCCACAAGCATGCATCCGTTACCTAGAATCCCACTCCTCTGAGAATTTTAAAATTTTGCTAATAATAGAAATTTCCTGAAATCTTGAAATTTTACAATCGATAACTCATGATCTTAAATTTCTCACCTAATATTATCCTTTAAAGCATTAAATATATTAATTAATCATAAACAACCCCAGACGCTTAATTACACAATAAAATAATTAATTTTGTCAATATAAACTTTACTTAAACAATATTCCAAATTTTACGACTATACAAAATACTACTAAAATTTATCATGTAGATAGCATTGACATCATAATAATAGTTCATGAAGGTATTAACAAGAGAACACATAGACACAACTTATACAAACTCAACAATGCTCCACAACATGTGACGACCAACAATCATGGAATGAGGGTCAAACGTCACATCACGACACATGACCACAACAAAAAATTGGGACTGACCTAGTGGAATAAACCTCATGTTATCTCCCATCACCGATACCCATTGGTGCAAGAGCCCACTCAAACCTGCTATATTAGGTGGAGTCGAGGCTCAGTACCTGTAGCCTGCATCTGAACAATTGATTGTATATGATCAAATCCATATATGTCAACACACACAGAGTCAGAGAATCACGGTGTAGTAGGGTGCTCAAAGCGAGTATTACTACACCATCCCTACTCTTGAACACGACTATAACCACTTTTACTTGAATTCAGATATCAACATATCGGATGAAACATGATAACATTAAACCATTACTAATCATGTCAAACTCATCATAACTGGAGTAATAATAATGTCATCATAACTCATAACACATGTCTAAACTATATCAGTCTAACATAGTCCATCAAGATCAAAATAAACATAAACCATAACTTACTAATCCAAATGTCTCAGAACTGGGTAAATGCAATGAAAGAGTAGCAACTATCACAAGTCAAAATACAAGGTGCATTACACGCCCAATATATTATTCAGAAATCAAGAAGATTACAATATACTTGCAGAGAAATCTTTCATAGGAGTATTAATCAACTAGAGATCCAAAGGTAACTCAACATCTATAAGACTCTTACACACAACCTCCATCTCCAACTCCTAATATAGAGGAGATACAATATAGTAAATTGTCAATGATAATTACAAAACCATGAGCCAAAACCACCCGAAAGTGACACCCAAATTATCTCCAATCAAAGATGCCTTATGATGTACCAAATCACATAGAAACATGTGTAACTCTCCCCTTTACAACTCTTTTAAGTGTCTAACATGTTTTCACATTTCCAAAAAATAGGAGGTCTAACTTCTGGAGGCCATAACTTTTAATCCAGTTGTCTGATTGATGAACTGTTTGATGCGTCAGAAAGCTCATTAAGAGATCTATCAAGTGTTTAGGGACCTCTAAGTGCCTCAAAATTGAGTTCAAAACTTTTTACGACAATTTGAAAAAATAGAAACTTAAATATCTCGCAATCCAGGTATGATCTTGATTCGAAACTCACCCGAGATGTTTACTTAGACATTCCGCACCTTTTGGAAAAATTTCAAGTCCATCTGAGGTCAAATGTAGAGTTACTAAAAATATTAATTCCCTCCATTTTTAGCCCTTTTGGAAACTTTGAAAGTTCTAGACCATTCTTCAAGATAAAGGGTATTTAAAAAGACCAAAACTGGGAAGATTAGTAACCTTTCGTAGTTGCAAGGTTGAGACACTTTTCCTAACATTCTCCCACTTGTTGAACACCTTGTAAGAGAAAAGGGAGTATCAACATGATGATTTAATTGCTAGGGGCCAAGAAGCCCATAGACTCTGAACACTATTTGAACTTCTTTGTGCTCATGGGTTTTGTTAAGGAATCTACAACATTCATCAAAGTGTCAACTTTCTCCAAATTTACCTTCCCATCCTCTACCATGTCACAAACAAAATGGTACTGGACATCAATATGCTTAGTCCTTACATGGAAAGTAGGATTCTTTGCCAAACATATGGCACTCTGATTGTCACAATAAATAGCAATCTTCCTTGCATCAAACCCAACATCAAAACACAATCTCTTAAGCCAAATGGCTTCTTTACAAGCATGAGTTGCTGCCATTTACTCAGCTTCAGTAGTGGACAAAGTAACCACAGGTTGGTACTTACTCATCCAACTAATAGCACCAACAAACATAATGAACACATAAGCACTAGTGGATTTCCTGCTATGAATGTCACCTACCCAATCTGAATCCACAAATCCACGAATACAAAGTTAAAGTTGAGGTCCTATAGGATAACCATGATAACTTAAGGAATACTTGAAAGTACCCCATAAATATCTGAATACTCTCTTCACTGCATCCCAATGTATCCATTTAGGATTAGCCATAAATTGACTAAGGACTCCCACTACTTGGTAATGTCTGGTCTAGTATAGACCATTGCATACATAAAATTGCCAACCACACTAGCATAAGGAACTCTGCTCATATCCTTCATCTCATAAGGAGACTTAGGACAATCTGCAATAGATAAGTTTGTCCCCATCATAACAGGAATAGTCAAAGGATTGCAATCTACCATGCCAAATCTCTCCAACACAGTGTTAACATACTTACTCTGGCCTAATCAAAGTTTTCGGTTTGCTCCTTCTCTTCTGATCTCCATCCCTAGAATGTACCGAGTTTACCCTAGATTTTTCATCTCAAATTGTGCTGACAACTGAGACATCAAATCAGAAATCAAACTTTTACCATTCCCAATGAGTAACATATCATCAACATACAATGCAATAATGAGAATGCGATCATTGTCAAACTTGTAATAAACACAATGATCTGATTTCAATCTCAGAAATCCAATACTCAACACAAAGGCATCAAACTTTTGGTGCCACATCTTATGAGACTGTTTCAAACCATACAAAAACTTTTTCAACTTGTAAACCAGATTTTCTTTACCTTTCACCATGTAGTGCGCTGGCTATGACATATAGATTTTCTCCTCCAAGTCACCATGAAGGAATATTGTCTTCACATCCATCTATTCCACTTCTAGATCATACGCTACTATAAGAGATAAAAGGAACTGAATAGATGTCATCTTTGCAATGGGAGAGAAAATCTCACCATAGTCAATTCTCTCCACCTGAGAATAGCCCTTCGCAACCAATCTAGCCTTATATTTCTCAATATTGCCATCTACACCAAATTTCTTTTTGAACACCCATTTGCATCCAATAGGTTTTCATCCTTCAAGCAAAGGCACCAAATCCCAAGTATTATTATTTTCCAAAGAAGCCATCTCCTCTTCCATGGCCTCTTTCCAGGAAGCTACATCCTTCATACCCATAGCCTCTATCACAATTCTAGGCTCATCAGTGTTAGAAATCAAAGCAAAAATACAATTGGAGTCATGTAATGAATAACGAAACCTATCAAGTTGCTGCCTTATCCATATGGACCTCCTCAAAGATTGAGGTTGAGGTTCATCTTCTTCTAAACTTCTAGAGCTACTAGAGCTCTCCTCATTATTAGGTCCAATAGATGTTTTTGGTTCAACTTTCCTAGGGGTGGAAGGAAGCTGAACCACATCCTCTTTCTTCTCTTCTTTCTCTGGCTATAAGACAATAGAAGAAGGATTGAGCTCTCTGAAGATCACACTTCTGCTATATAGAACTCTCTCAGCTATTGGATCCCAAAGCTTGTACCCTTTCACAGTGATGCCATAACCGATGAAGATACACTTCACATCCTTGTTCTCCAATTTAGACCTCTTCTCCTTAGGCACATGTGCATATGCCTCACAACCAAATACTTGAATGTGTCTCAATGAAGGCTTTTTACCAGACCACACCTCCATAGGTGTCTTACCAATGAGCATTGATGTAGGAGACTTGTTAACTAGGTAACAAGTGGTAGCAACAACTTCAGCCCAAAACTTTTGTTCAAGGCCAACTCCACTTAGCATACTCCTTGCCCTCTCCATCAAAGTTCTATTCATCCTCTCTACAACTCCATTCTACTGAGGGGTATATAGATTTGTCTTGTGCCTCTCAATCCCCTATTCTTTACAGAATTTGTCAAAATCTGCTAAACAAAACTCACCACTATTGTCAGTCATCAAACACTTAATCTTTCTATCCTTCTGATTCTCTACAAGAGCTTTGAACTCTTTGAATCTACTAAAGAGTTTAGATTTACTTCTAAGGAAATGCACCCATGTCATTCTACTGTAATCATCAATGAATGAAATAAAGTAAATAGATTTTGAAATCGAATGAACATTAACAAGACTAAACACATCAGAATGAAGCAAGTCCAACACCTCAGAAGATTTGTGAGAACTAGAATAAAATTGAACATAGTATTGTTTTCCATAAATGCAATGTTTGTAGAAATCAAACTCAAGGTTACAGTCATTCATACCCTCAAGATTTTTATTTTTTAGGGTCCTCAATCCCTTTTCACCAATGTGACCAGGCCTTTGGTGCCATAACATTGACTTCTCAATTGGAAGTTTCATCTCCATAGAATGAGCACCCTTAGGTACCCATAAAGCATGACCATCAGAAGTAGATACAATAGTCCTCTTCACTATTGGTTCCAATGGTGAGGATGAAAACTCTGAAGCTCTCTTCTTCAAAATAGAGACACTATTGCACTAAACCATGCATGCATCAAGCTGAAATAGAGTGCCAATCCAAATACCCTTAGCCAACACCATAGATCCTCTAGTCATCTTGCATCCTCCATTCAAGAAAGCAACTTGTACCCCCACATCATTCAACTTACTTATAGAAAGAAGGTTCTGTGCCAAACCAAGGATATGCAGAACACCATTTATTCCCTTCACTCGTTCATCATGGAATTGAATCAAGACTCTTCCATGGCCAACAATCTTCAGGTGAAAATCATCACCCAAATACACCTTTCCACCATCGTATTCTTCATAATTCAAAAACCAACCCCGATGTGAGATCATGTGAAAATATGTATCAGAGTCAATAAGCCACACATCCTTAGATGCATGTGTTGCCAAGGTAGCGACAAACACTTCTCCTTCATCCTGAGAGGACTTGTCAGAATCCAAATCATAGTTCTTTTTATTTTTCTCCTCCTTGCACTCCTTGTGCAAGTGACCAGGTTTGTCATTGTTCCAACATAGAGCCTTGGACTTTCTGGGAGACTTAGATCTCCCATAGGATTTAAATCTTCCTTTTTCTTCCTTCTTCTTATCCTTTTTCTTTCCCTTCTCTTTAGATCTACCATGAACTGCAAGAGCCTCCTTAGCCGATTCGGAAGACTTTCTCCACATCTCTTCAGACAACAACGAAGAAACCACTTCATCCATCTTGAAGGTGGTAGTTGTACTCCCAATGGCCATAACAAGGTGATCCCATGAATCTAGTAAGGAACACAATAATGTCATACATCGATCCTCCTACTCCATCTTCACACCAACAAAGGTCAACTAGGCAACAAGCATATTGAATGTATTCAGGTGATTAGCAACTAATCCTCCATCTTCCATCCTTAGAGAATATAATTTATTTTGCAAGAATAACTTGTTCACCAGGGATTTAGCCTAATAAACATCTTCAAGCTTCTTCCAAAGATGTTTTGTAGTCTTCTCTTCATGGATATTCAGGAGCACTGAGTCAGCCAAACAGAGTCTTATCAAACCATTAGCCTTCCAATCCATCAGATCCCAATCTTCTTGTTTCATGTTTGATGGCATGGATCCGGATACTACGAGCCATAGATCTCTAGACACTAAGGCCAAGCTTCAAAATGCTAAATCTCTGAGCCAAAAAATTGAAACACACTGATCCAAGTCATAAAATTTTATAGAGGTTGTGCTATTAGAGGGCCCCTCTACAAAAAAAATTGGAATCCATATAGGTAAAACTATATGGAATTTTGTATGATGTCATACGATGTAGGTACAAACCCCTCCAAAAAACTAAAAATTTTCTTGATGTCAAAAATTAGTGTTTAAATAGGTGGTCCTTACATATTTGGGCCTTTTAGACTCAATGATGATGTTCGTTTGGCTAAGTGCATTTTTTCAAGATAATTCAAGAAGGGATTTACAATTCATGGCTTTGATGTGATGTTGGAGTAACCAAGATCAACTTGCAAGATCAGAACCTTCCACAAACAAGAATATGCAAGATAAAAATACTATCATACAAAAGTGTGTTAAAATATATATAGAAGCCCTTGCATATAAAGGCAAGGGTGAGGAGGAGAGAAGGTAGGATTGAATGACTGACTACACTCCAAAGGTGTGACACATGTGGGCCCACTTGGAACAAGTGTGAAGACACATGTAGTGCACTCATGAGGTGAGACCAAAAAGCAAGAAGTCTCTAAGTGAGCTTAAGATGTAGTGTGAATAGGAACAACTAGGTAGGCTAATAACTAGTTAGGTAAAACCACTTTTCACACTAATAGGAACAAATACATCACTATGAAGTAACTCTAAAATATTATCAAATCCATAAAATTTTAAATAGAACATAACATAATTTTTCTTTCTCAGGAACAAATACATCACTATGAAGTAAATCTAAAATATTATCAAATCCATAAAATTTTAAATAGAACATAACATAATTTGTCTTTCTATATATACATTGTTGACAATAATCAAAATCCAAGAGCCAACAAGCCCTTAACCATACCCTTAGATTTCAAGACCTTAAGGCCTTTCTTACCAGTGCAACCCATGCATTCATACGACAACATAGCCATTTTAACATGTATTTTTTGTTCTCAGAATCAAAAACATTAGAACTATTACACTCAAAAAAGGTATTATTAAGCTAGGAAATAAAACAAAAATTAAAATGTAACCTTGAAATTATAGTAATTTCAAAAGAGGTACAATGTACATATTTATCAACAAAGTGTGATTATTTAATTGATTTCTTAGATATTGTTCAGTTCATCTTTAGAATGACTATTTAGATTCTACATGAAAACATATATTTTATAGATAAATGTGGCTCTAAGGGAGCCACACACATTATATTGAACATAAGTAAAAATACATAGAGTAGAGATGCCCAAACATGAATCTCTAGGAAGTAAGTACAACTAAATATAACCCTTAATGTAACCAAACTTAATCAAAACACTGCGAAAATGGAATAGATAACAACCCTATGTTGGAAGACAAAGACCCAACAATGGAAAAACCAACAAACACCAAGTAAACAAAAAGATAGAAAAGAAAAGAATCCTGATCAGAAACCCCACCAACAAAGCAACAAACATCAATTACTATTACTAGAATTTGTGATCACCAGCACCTCTCTCTGCACCACATGGAATTCCCTCAGCCTCCATTTAATGGCCACATTGAAGAGAAAGAAATCTAACTCTCTTGTCACCTTTTTGATTTTGGAAAGCATAAATCCACACATCTCATGCTCATGTTTGGACATAGCAAGATTGAACCTGTCTAGAGAATCATAGACCAAGAGAGAACTGGCATTAATAAGATGCACTTTGTTGCCTTCAAATATTATAGAATAGATTTAGTAAAGATCCCCCACAAGTCCCATGGGCCCAAATCCTAGTTATATTCTTCTATGAATTTGTCCAAAGAATCCTTAGTGAATAGGAAAGGATACAAATAAATTAACACCAATTATTTCACCATTATCTTATCATTCAATAAATCCAACACGTTTATGTTGAACACCTAGAATACTGAGAGGGGAGTGAATCAGTATTCTATTAAACCATTCACTTATTAAACTATTAATCCATTTGCCACATTCAATAACAGTAAAGCAAATCAAGCATAGAAAGCACAAGCATAAACCATAACACATGAACACTAGGATTTTTAAGGGAAAACCCAAAAAGGGAAAAACCACAATTAGTGTTAGCTAACAATATATTATGTAGTATCAAAACTGAATTACAAAGAGGCTCACTACCTGAGGGCTCATTGCCCTAAGGACTCACTATCCAAAGAAATGCTCACTGCAAAATAGGCTCACTACCAAAAGAAAGAAAGAGATAGAAGGGTGGCTCACTGCCAAAATGAACTGTTATAATTAAATCTACAAATACATGCATACAACTCCATTGTAGCTCATAATACTATCTCAAAACTCTTCATCTCTAACTACTCTGTCTCACTGCTCTGCTCTTCATGAAACTTCTTCTCAAACACTTGTCACCCTGATCGGATCACAAAACTTCATACATGTCACACACACTCATTCATATTCACATCACCACCACAAACACCAAAGTGAATCTCATATATATATCCACAACACTTACAAACTTCAAATTAGGTTGGCTTGCTAGTATGAAACGTGTAGTTATACAATGTGTAGCTTGTCAGCCTAATGTAATCACCAAAATAGTTTGTGAACCAAAACAACACTTGAAACACATTCTCATATGTCAGCTCCAACTATAGAATCACTTAGAACATGATTCTAATGAATAGATTCTTCTGCACAGAGATTATACTATTAGGTCGACCTCATACATAGACTAGCACAAGTTCAGTCCAACTATCAGATCACAAATTTCAATGCGGACCACAAAAATCCTTCAAATTCATAAATAAGACTTCTTAGATATCCCAAAACATAACTTCAAAATTGTAGAACAAAATATTAACATGCGGCAAAATGCGAAGTATCAGAAGCTAAACTCTGTCTCTATTAAACACTGTAAATGCATGTAGCGCTACATAAGTCCTCACAACTGTCTTATCGGTGGACTTTAACCTTTGAAAATTTGGATTTAGATACTTCAAACATGTGTTTACAACACCTAAAGATTGGAGGAGAAAATATCCAATACTAGAGAAATGCAGACCAAACCAAATAAGTGTTCTGCCATGTTTAACACTGTACTCTGCTATGCCGAACTTATGCTATTTGCAACTATACTTCTAGAATTCAACAGAGGATAAAAATTTGGAATTGAAGAAATCTAATGGATGCCAACATCTTACTAGAACCATAGAACTTGATCTTCAAATGCAGACCAATGTTGACCATAATACTATAGCTTTGTAGTCTTCTTTGTACTCTGCCAACACTTAGCCAAAATTCCTAAGTCTTCTTTCTGTACCAAAATTCTCTATACACATGACTCCATGAGGATTACTATAACTTGAAAACCCTTTTGAATCCTTGTTACTTGTTTCCATCAATGAAAACACCATTCAAACATCATACTTAGTCAATCTAAGTCATACCAGTAGTGTCTTCATCAATGATGTTTGCCAAGTTGCCAACAATCTCCCTCTTTGGCATTGATGGCAACACACGATGTGAAAAACCATCACACTACTCCTCCTTACTTTTTTGCACACTTCTCCCCCTAACTGCTTGTAATTTTTCACATGCTACTCTCCCCCTTTATTTTTTAGTTATTTTTTCTTTTATGTTTTTCACATGCTTCACTCTCCCCCTTTGACATCAATGGCAAAAGATATGTACAAGATATGCACAAATTGAATATACTCCCCCTAAGTATTTTATTCTTATATATTACCAAAACTTCAAAATTGTTTGTACTATCCCATATATACATGTGAAATCAAAGGACTTACTGGCTTATAGGGAGAATGTCCTTGTAGATGTTCTTCAAATATATTGCATCTCCATCCCATCTTGCCTTAGCATTGCTCAAAACTTGTATGTGCCCATTAATTTTGAACACCAACTCTTCTGCTTTATCAACGATAGAAGGGACTTCAATGATTTGTCTAATTTTATCTGCTTCTGCTACAAGTGTTGTTATAGAAGCTATCTTAAAGCTTACAATTTCTCTAAGCAAACTCATTCTATTTTTGATGGCTTCTTTTTGACTCTATAGTTTATTTATTATAGAATGTATGGTTTCAACTTCTGCCCTCTTATTTCCATTAGCATCCTTTAAAGGATCATAAGTATGAAAAATCTTCATCTACTATGCTTCCCAACCATCTATCTTATCTCTCAAATCCTTAGTGGTTGCAAGCCAAGTTAGACAAAATTGATAAAGGTTACTAGCATCTTTCATTGTTGTCTCTACATCTTGAATACTCTTATCTAACAAGATTTTATCTTTAGAACATTTATCATTGAGTTCTTCTAATCTTTTACTACCAATCTCTACTCTTACCTTCTTTTATGTTACTTTTTCAAAGGACTCAAAATTAGAATTGACTGACTCCATGAGCTTCTTCATTTGTACTACGGGAGTCAAGGAGGTGGCTCTCTTTACACCAGGCATGATTTTCTCAAAAACTATCATTGCCTCTCCAATCAATTCATTGTCTTCCATATGAGATTCAAGAATCTCCTCTTGGGCTGTAGCTTAAAAAATTGTCTCAAGTTTTAGTTTTTGCAATGGGGACATTGTAGTCAAGTTTATATGTCCTTGTAGTAACTCAGATGCAGACAAAATTAGAGTTTCTTTCTACTTTGCCAAAAATTCTCTTAGAGAGTCAAGTGAATCTTCTCCAGCAGTGTCTCTTGTACTTTCACCAAGAGGCACTTCAGCATCATGACTCTTCGGAGGATCTTCTTGAATAAATTCTTGTTCATTACCCCCTATTTTTGAAGTTAAATTATCAATCATTTGTTCATTGGTTTCTTTTCTTTGTTCATCTTGTCCTTCAGAGATTCTTTCCTCAGATGTCACTTTTGTCTCCTCAGTGTTCTTTTCCTATGTAGACTCTTTCATTTCTTCATCTTTTCCTAAGTTTTCTGGAGGAGTAATTACATCTTGATCCATACTTTTCTCTCCATCCACATCCTAAACTACATTTGAGTTGTCAACATTAAGATTATGTTCCTTTTCATTTGTGTCTTCTTCAATTGGTATGTGGAGCTCATTGAGCACATTCAGAATCTTATCTTCAATTTCTTTCTTCAATTCTTCAATTTCATCCTTGTTCCCAGACATTAGAGTATTAATTCTCCTTTTGGTTCTAAATTCTTCATTAAGCCTTTGAGTGGTTTTGATTCTATTTTCTCTAGTGAGAGTTGGACACAACTTCTTCAAGACTAATTCCTTTAACTCTGAATCCTTAGTCATGGCCTCTTCTTTTCCATTAGTTAGGATGCTAGCTAGGCTATCCGGTAAGTCATTTACAACTTCAATTAATGCTTTATTGAACATATCAAGAAATCTTACCAAAGCTGCTTCAATTGTAGCCTTACCAGCATCTGATCTCTCATCATACATATCTGCAATAGGCTTTAGTTGCCATGCATAGGGCCATTGCATTGACTGTGGCTTCTAAAGTCATAGTGGCTTCATTCTCCTTAGATTTAGTGTTCTTCTTCTTGTTCTTCTTCTTCTCCTTATCTTTTCTTTTCCAGAGGGCTTTGCTTTCTTACTAGAAGTGGCTTCATCAGTTTTTGCTCTTTTAGCCTTTATGTCTTCATCAGATTATGTTTCCTCTTCTTCTTCACCACCACCACCATGGTCACATACATTTTGTTGGTGGCCTTCCTTTCCACTCTTTTGTTCTTCTTCTTTCCCACTACGGGTTTTGTTCTTTCAATAGTTTCTTTTTCCACGCCAACTATAGGAATGGGTCAGGAGGTCTTAGAAGTACCTACACCAAAAGAGTTCATTGTTTTCCTTCTTGTCTTTGGAGTAGAATTTACCTATTTAGTCTTTTCTTCATGCTTCTCCAGAGCATTTGCTTGTTCAATTTTCTCCTCTTGCCTTTCTAAAGCTTTTGCAGCTTCAGCCTCGGCTCTAGCTTGGTCTATTTGCTCCTTTATGAATCCTTTGCTCATGGCATAGTCTTCTTGTTACCAACTTGTGTATGACGTCTGAAGATGTTTTCATTGATGGAAACAAGCAAAGGAACAAGATTGGAATAGTGGTTTGGTCTGGAGAAGAAGACTTAGCCATTTTGGATAAGTGTTAGCAGTATACAGGAGATAGCAACAAAGCAATAGTATAATGGATGACATTGGTCTGCTGTAGAAGACAAGATCATGTGGTTCTGGTATGTTATTTGTATTCCTTTGATGATCATATATCCAAGTTTTTAGCTCCTAAAAAGTATCAGAAGCACACACTCCAACAAACTAACTCTGGAAAGATAGAGTACATTATGATTCAGAGCAGAATACTCATTTATTTTGGTTTGCATTCCTTCACTGTTACATATCTTGCTATGCGGTTTTGAGGTGTTGTGAACACATGTTTGAAGTATCCAAATCTAGAGTTGTAAATTCTAAGCTCCACTGGAGATTCAATTATGAATGCCTAAGTATCTCTACTTGGTATGGTGTAGTGTGACTGTGACAAGGCATGTGTTTCATTGGTCTGCATTCTACTGTAAAAGAAAATTGTGCCTTGCGGTTCTAGAGGTATGATCTATGATGGGTGAAGAGTCTCTGATATGGATTTGAGCAGGACTTGTGGTCCACAGTGGAAGATGTTATCTGACAGTTGAATTGAACCAGTGAACAATCTATGAATAAGGCCAACATGACAATATGATGTGTGTGCAATTTTGGAGAATGAATTTGGGCCGATAGAGTACATAATGTATGACTACATAGTACACTTCATTAGGCCAACCTCATATGAAGTTTTTGTTTGTTGCAAATATAAATGTGATTTTGAATTCATTGTTTGACGTGTGAATTACAAATGTGAATGTGTTGAATATGTGAAAGTGTAGAGCAGGAAACAAGAGCAGCAGAAGAGAGATCTTGTTCAATGTAAAAGCAAAGTAGTAAAATAGAGCGGTCAAGATGAAGAGTTTTGAGATAGTATTTTGAGCATCATTGGAGCTGCATTCATGCATATGTAGATGCAATCTGAGCAGTTTAAACTGGTAGTGAGCCACCCTTCTTCTTTCTTTCTTTCTCTAGGCAGTGAGCCTTCTTGCAATGAGCATTTCTTGTAGTGAGCCCTAAGGCAGTGACCCTTTATTGTAATTCAGTATTGTTCCTACATAATATATTGTGAGCTAACACTCACCATGGCTTTTCCTAATTTTGGGTTTTCCATGTAAAAATCTTGGTGTTCATGTGTGATGATTTATGGTTGTTTCTTTTGTGTTTAGCTTTCTTTATTATTGCATGTGGTAAATGGATTATTAGTTCAATAAATAAGAAGTTTAATACAATACTGATTCACCCCCCTCTTAGTACTTTAGGTGTTCAACAATTGGTATCAGAGCCTGGTTCCTCAGAAGAAGTCTAACAGCTCGAGGAAGTTCTTGGAGACTGAACACATGGCAGACAAAAAATTTCCTACTCCTCCTGAAGAAATTGATGCAACTGAGACTAAAGAAGAATACACAATTTTCAATGAATAACTCAAACTTGCACTAGCAGATCTTGAAAACTCTAAAATAGAAAATAGGGATTCGAAAGATAATGTCAAGGAAGCAGATGAGTGCATAAAGAAATTGAGGGAGTAAGTCAAGAAGTTCAAGGAAAAATACAAGGAGGTTAGTGAACAATTGATATCTATAGAAGACAACTTTAGTAATCTAAAAGTGGAAGTTGTAAAAAGAGCAAAAGCAAAAGAAGACCTAAATCAGTCGGTGAAAAGTAAAACTAAAGACTACACAAAGCTTGAACAAGAAGTTATGGATCTGAAAGCTGATCTAAAACATGCATGGAGTCAGGAAGAAAATTTTAGAATAAGTGTTGCCCAACTTGATAGAATACTTGCTAGTCAGAAGAGTCCTAATGGTAAGGATGGCTTGGGATTTGAGAAAGGTGAAAGTTCCAAAATCTATCGAGAAAAGAATACTGAGATCAAGAAGGACAAAGGCAAATAGTTTCAGAATCAAAGGAACAGACCTAGAAGACCACTGGTCAAGCAACCAAATGCTCAAAGGTACCCTTCTTTTAATCGTTACTATAATGCATGCAATAAGTTTGGTCATAAGGCTACTCAATGTAGGAGCAGAGTAAATCAAAATGTTCTATCATTCTCTAGTCAGTGTTTTACTTGCAATAAAGTACGTCACAAAGCTAATGAATACAGAAGTCAAATAAGGAATAGTTACAATAGAAGGAATGTTCAAACTTTCAAAGGTAATTACTTTAATTGCAAGAGGTTTGGTCATAGAGCTAGTGAATACAAAAATCAGATAAGAAACAACTATAACAATGAAAGGAATGCTCAATCTTTCAATGGGAATTGTTTTACATGAAATAAATTTGGGCACAAGGATGACCAATGCAGATCTAGGATGAATGAGAGAAACAACAGACAAAGAAGTGTTGTATGCCTCAATTGCAACAGGACTAGACATATTGCAAAGTTCTGTAGAAGAAAGAACATAAGGAAGAACAATCACGTAGAGAAGGGAAAACTAATACAAAAGGTAGATCTAGCAGATATCAAGAAAGAGATGAATCAAATATGGGTCAAGAAGGGAGTGCAGGAAGACAAGGGTGAGTCCACACTAGATTATGGTGCTAGTACTTCCTCCGGGAAGTAAATTGGGTTCTCTGGCTCAGGGGGAGCTTAATACAAAATCCCATTCCCCCAGCTAAAATATAGTGCTGATATCTAGCACAAAGATATGAGCTATAATATTGAATGGCAGATCTTTTGAAGAAGATTTAGATAGAAAAGAGATTAATGTGGTAAAGTACGAAGCAATCTTGGTCGACTGTGAGTAGCAGAGAAAGGGTTTGATAGATTTTTGGACAAAGCATTTATGGCAATTAAATGTCGATGAGAAGAGAATATAAGGATCCATTAGAAAGAAAAATTACTATGCATTCATACTTTCAAGTGATTAAAGAGACCTGAGAAGCAAGCTAGGGCAAATCCAATCGTCCAATGACCCTAAATGGAGGAAAAAGGTATTTATCATTATCTCTGTCAAAATTTCTCTGTGTTAAACTTGCAAAGATAGCTACCCCACAAGTAGTTGAGGTAATAGAGAGGCCCCATCCAAAATTCAAGAAACATCCCTTCAAATCGTTAATGACCAATCTGAAAGGTGCATTTTTTGAAGTTCCACATGGTGTTATGCACACAGAAGATATTAGGGCATACATATATACAAACTTAGAGGAGTATGATCACAAGAAATTAGGGAAATTATACTTGGATGAGATGACTACTGTCAAGATTGTGTTAAAATATGAATACAAGGTTCTGCATGAGAAAAAATTGGATACCTGGTTAGATTTTTTGATATTCTCAGATGATGCATGGATTAGATATGTTCTGAGTAGAATTGATGATGAATTCTTCTGGCTTGATGTACCTCACATGATAACTAAGGAATCTATCAAATAAGTTACTGGCATGAGCTCTACCAGAAAGGTTCCAACCCTAAAAACCATGAAGAACAATGTAGTGATGTAGTTGACCAGTGCAAAATTTGATAAGAGGGCTCTAACTATGAATGATGTTGAGAATCCGGCAGTAAGATTTGCATCAATGGTTATTGGGAAAATTCAATGTCTGCAACTGCTATATACACAACTTATGACATGGTCAAGAATAACATAGATTATGACCTATGTGAGTTGCTCCGGGAATAACTTATGGAGAATTTGAAAAAGACAAAAGATTTAAAATATCCTTTCAAGTATGGAACTCTGATTATCTATTTATTCTTTTACTTTCTAAGAGAGTTACCTGGTATGGAGAACATTGGTTGGGTGGATCATGTACCTAAAGCTTCTCAAATTAGAAATCATTTGCACAATCTGGCAAATGCTGACAAACAGAATGCAACTTTATGGGGTTACTTCAAAAACTTCCAAAAGAAAATGCAGGCTAGTGCCAAAATCCCTGAATCAGTGGTAAAGAAGTATTAAAAGGATATTGTATTCATGGTGGACAAAGACAAATGCCTCATTGAGGCTGTTGAACCTAGGATAGTATGGGTCCCAACAATGGGATATGAAGTCTCAAAGGAGGTATAACTAGTTTGGCAAATCTTATCTTGAGCAAACCAAGAGACCCCAAGGAGGAAAAGTTTGGTACTTTTGAGGAACTGTCTCTCAAAGTACATCTAGAGAAAACTCAACCAGAGTCCCAAAGAAAGGTCAAGAAATATGTAGAGGATATTGCCAAGAAACATGGGTTCATAGAAGAAGAAATAAGTAAAGGAAGAGCAAGGGCAGAGGCATCAAAAGTTGCAAGTACTCCAAAAGGGCAAACATCAAAAGCCCTAGAGAAGAAGGAAGAAGAGAAAATTGAAAAGGAGAAGCCTGCATTTGGTCCTGCAAGAAGGACAAGAGCATCCACCTCTGTAGTTGCTTCAAAGAGTTCTGGACCCTCTATGGTAGAAACAAAGAGTGCAAGTGTTGAAAAGGAGTTACCTAAGAAAGAGCCATAGCCTAAAGAACAAGTACCAGTGGAGAAAACTACAGAAAAGAAGACAAGAAAGAAAACAAAGGCTACAAAAAAGTATATGTAAGCTTGGGTGAGGGAGAAGAAGAAGAAAAAGCAGAGACAGATAAGGAGACTAAAGAAAAATAGGCAAGAACAAAGGAAACTACTTTTGGTAAGAAGGAGAAGCCCTTAGGAAAAACCAAGAAGAAGAAAGAAGATGAGAAGATTGAAAGTGAAGCAACATTATCCTTGGAGACATTAGTCAATGCATTTTCTCAGCATGGAAATTTGAGACCCATAGCTGAAATGTATGATGAAAGATCTGATGCAGACAAGATAAGCATTGAAATAGCAGTCGTTAGATATCTGGAAATACTTAGTAAATCTTTGATTGAAATCTTGGATTAGTTACCGAATAGCCTAGCCAGCATTATGTCAGCAAGAAAGGAAGTGGCTAGAGTCTCTGTCCAAACGTAACAAAGGAAAAAAAGACAAAAGTCACAAAAATACTCAATGGTAAATTCAAAACAAAGAGAAGGGTTAATTCACTTATGGCCGGGACACTGAAAGACTAGTAAAAGAGATAAAGGAAAAAACCTTGAGTGTATTGCATGAACTGCAAATTACAACTGTTGCAGACGTTGATAAGGAAGATTAAGTTAACAATGGTAACTCTTATAATGTTGCCCTGGAAGCAAGTGTTGAGCATAGCACAATTACACCTTCGGAGAGATTAGAAAAGGTTGAAGAAATGAGAGAAACTGAAGAAGAGAAGAAGTCAGAAGAGGCATGGATAGTCCCTCAATAGAATATCTATGTGGAACAAGAAGGGCAGAGAGAAGAGACAGATGAACAAATGATGGATGTTCCTACTCTGGAGCCAAGAATAAATGAACAAGAACACAACCAAGAACTACCTCTGGAGAGGCAAGAAGCCAAAGTGTCTCATGAAAAAAAGGGACATTGCTAACTCCTTAAGGGAGTTCTTGGAGAAGCAGAAAGAAACTCAAATTTGGACTACTCCTGATCTTCTGCAAGGGCCTATTAACCTTGCCTCTATGTCCCCTTTACATAAATTAAGACTTGGGACAATTTTGCAAACTAATTCACAAGAGGATGTACTAAAATCTCATATAGAGGATAGCGACTTGTTAGAAGATGCATCAACAAATTCTGGAAAGCTAATGTCTGGAATAAGAAGAGACACATCTTTGGGTCTTGCTGCACAAGTAAAGAAGCTAATTAAATCCATCAATACTCATTTTGAGTCTCTTGAAAAAGATATTGAGAAAAAGGTAAGAGATGAAATAGATATAAGAGATTGATCGAGCTAAAAGATAAAGCCTCTCAAGATAAAATTTTGTTTGACAAAAGTATAGAATATGCACAGCTATCTCTTAAAGAAGCTAGTGAAATGTATTAATTTTGTCTTACATGGCCGGTTAAGACTAAGGATATAAAAGATAAAATAGAGAAATGGGAAGCTCAGTTAATGAGGATATCTAAAACATATGATCTAGCAAAAGATGCTATTGGTAATCAAAGGGCACAAGTTGAAATAATTCATTCTAACATACATAAGTTATAAACCCAAAAAGATATCATAAAGCATAGAATGAGTCAGCTCCGAGAAGTAGCAAGTTTCAAAATTGCATCCTTAACCAAGTTAACAGCAGCTGCGAACAAAACAAGGCAAAACACTGAAGTCCCTAATATAGTGAAGAAAGTAGAAGACTTGGTGTCCCAGATTAATGGGCACATACTAATGTTGAGTGATGCTAAGACCAGTTGAGATGAAGAAATGGTGCAACTGAAATAGATCTATAAAGATGTTCTCTTGGAACAACAACAACAGTAAGCATTATTTTTGTATATATCACTTGTATATATGCGGTAAAATAGAAGAACAGTTTTTGAATTTTTGGCAACTTGTACATATCTCTATATTATACACATTTACCATTGATGTCAAAGGGGGAGAAGAAAATGTGAAAAACAATTTTGAAAAACAATAAAAGAAGCATGAAGATAGGGGGAGCAATGTATAAAGTGATAGGGGTAGTTGTAACGGTTTTTCACATCAAGTGCTGCCATCAATGCCAAGGGTGGAGACTGTTGGAAAGTTGTGTATGATGTCTAAATATGTTGTCATTGATGGCAACAAGTAAAGGAACAAGATTGGAATAGTACTTTGGTCCGGAGAAGAAGACTTAGCCATTTTGGCTAAGTATTAGCAGTATACAGGAGATAGCGATAGAGCAACAATATAATGGATGGCATTGGTCCGCAGTAGAAGACAAGATCATGTGGTTCTGGTATGTTATTTGTATACCTTTCATGATCCTATATCCAAGTTTTTAGCTCCTGAAAAGTACCAGAAGAACACACTCCAACAGACTAAGTCCAAAAAGACAGAGTATATTGTGATTCAGAGCAGAATACTCATTTGTTTTGGTCTGAATTCCTCCGATGTTACATATCTTTCTATGTGGTTTTGAAGTATCCAAATCTAGAGTTGTAAATTCTAAGCTCCACCAGAGAGTCAATTATGAAAGTCTAAGTATTGCTACTTGGTATGGTGCAATGTGATTGTGACAAGGCATGTGTTTCAGTGGTTCGCATTCTACCACAAAAGAATATTTTACCTTGGGGTTCTGGAGGTATGATCTATGATGGGTGAAGAGTCTTTGATATGGATTTGAGTAGGTCTTGTGGTCCGCAGTGGAAGATGTTGTCTCACATTTGAACTGAACCAGTGAACAGTCTATGAATAAGGCCGACATGACAATATCATGTGTGTGCAATTTTGGAGAATGAATTTGGGCCAACAAAGTACATAATGTATGACTACATGGTACACTTCATTAGGCCGACCTAATATGAAGTTTTGTTTTTTGCGGATATAAATGTGAGTTTGAATTTGATGTTTGAGGTGTGAATTGTGAATGTGAATGTGTTGAATATGTGAAAGTGTAGAGCAGGCAACAAGAGTAGAAGAAGAGAGATCTTGTTCAATGTAAAAGCAGAGTAGTAAAATAGAGCAGTCAAGATGAAAATTTTTGAGATAGTATTTTGAGCATTAATTAGAGTTGCATTCATGCATAAGTAGATGCAATCTGAGCAATTCAAATTGTTAGTGAGCCACCCTTCTTCTTTCTTTCTTTCTCTAGGCAAGTAAGCCTTCTTGCAGTGAGCACTTCTTTTGGGCAGTGAGCTCTGGGTAGTGACCCCTAAGGCAGTGAGCCTTTATTGTAATTTAGTATTGTTCCTACATAATATATTGTGAGCTAACACTCACCATGGTTTTTCCCAATTTTGGGTTTTCCACGTAAAAATCTTGGTGTTCATGTGTGATGATTTGTGGTTGTTTCTTCAATGTTTAATTTGCTTTATTATTGCATGCGGTAAATGGATTATGAGTTCAATAAACAAGAAGTTTAATATAGTATTGATTCACCCCCCTCTCAGTACTTTGGGTGTTCAACACTTCTACCCACTTATTTACTTTTCTTTGTGTCTGTGGTTGTGTTTGTTCCAGGTAAACTTTGAGAAACTTTTACTCATAAGTCCCAAACCTTTCTTCTTTAGGGTCTTTGGGTTTTCTCATCATCAAATCTACCAAACCAGTCAAAATATCCTATGTAACATCATATCCCATTGTTGGGACCCACATTGTTCTTGGTTCCACTACCTCCATGAGGCATTGATCTTTAGTTACCATAAAAACATCATCTTTATACTTTTCTACTACACTTTTAGGGATTCTAACCCTAGCTTGCATTTTGTTCTGGAATACTTTGAAGTATCCCTACAGGGATGCACTTTGGGCACTATCATCTCTGATACTCTACAAGTGGTTTATGATTTGTACTGCTATAGGACTATGATTCAACCAAACAATATTGCTCATACCTGGCAATTCCCTCAAGAAATAAATAGAAAATAGATTACAAGCGTACCATACTTGAATGGGTACTTGGTGTCTTTGGTTCTCTTCAAGTTTTCCATCAACTGTTGCTAGAACAATTCACACAAATCATAATCAGTATTCTTCTTCACCATCTGATATGCAGTATAGATGGTTGTGGCTGAAACAGAGTTCTCCCTGTTGGAGAAATACACCTCATAACCAATTACCATAGCGAAGCAAATTTCATTGTCGGATCCTCTATATCATCGACAGTTAAAGCTCTCTTGTCAAACTTCGCACATATTAGCTTCATCACAGTGTCATTCTTTACTAATTTTAGCACTGGAACTATTTCGGTGTAACACATACCTGTAACTACCTTAATGGCATCTTTGGTTATCATGAAAGGTGCATCCAACCATATGAATTCATCTTGGATTCTACTCAAGACATACCTAACCCAAGCATCTTCAGAGAAGACAGGAAAATCTATCCATGTGTCCAATTTCTTTTCATGCAAAGCACTGAATGTAAGCCCTAATATCTTCATTATGCATAAATCCATAGGGTACATCAAAAAATGCACCATCAGGGTCTATTTCTAGGGACTTAAACAGATGCTTCTTGAATTTAGGTTAGGGCCTATTGGCTATCTCAACAACTTGTGGAGTAGACATTTTCATGGCTCAAAAAAAAATTTCAAGAGTGATGACTATAAATACCTTGTTTGTTGCTTCTAGTTAGGGTTTGATCATGCCAATCGCTTTGCTTTCACCTTTGTTTTGCTACTCAGATCTCCTTAGTCTCTTGAAATTTGAATGCAATATGAATTTCCTTTGGATGAATTTTCTTATAACCCATTTTCATCAAAACCTAGATCGCCATAAATGCTATGTTTCAAAAAGTTGTTATCACTTTTCTTGCAACTCACAGTCAATAGAAATTGCCCCGCAATCTTCCGCATTAGACTCTTTTCTACCAGAATTTTCTTCAAAAGATTAGATATAATTTTCTACAACTCATATCTACATGCTGGATGTCAACACCAATTTTCTAGCTAGGGGAATAGGATTTTTTTATTGAGGCTGGCCCTGAGCCAAATCTCCCAATTTACTTCCTAGAGGAAGTTTCTACACCAGGGTCTGGCACAGACTCTTTTTTGGCTTCAGTAACATCCTTCTTGATCCACATCTTGTTCATCTCCTTCTTGATTTCTGCCGCATCAACCTTTTGCACTAATTTCTTCTTTTCTATCGGATTATCCTTCTTCATGTTCCTACTTCTGCAGAACCTTGCAATATGTCCAAACTTATTACAATTGTTGCACACAACATTCCTCTAACTATTGTTCCTTCCATTCATTCTAGATCTGCATTGATTAGCCTTATGTCCAAATCTATTGCATGTGAAGCAATTACCATTGAAAGATTGAGCATTCCTTCCATTGTTATAATCATTCCTTATCTGACTTCTACATTCACTAGCTCTATGAGCAACTCTCTTACATGTAAAGCAATCACCATTGAAAGATTGGGCATTCCTTCCATTGTTATAGCCATTCCTTATCTGACTTCTACATTCACTGGCTTTATGACCAACTTTCTTGCATGTAAAGCACTGACTGGAGAAGGATGGAACATTATGATTCATTCTACTCCTACATTGAGTAGCCTTATGACCAAACTTATTGCATGAATGACAGTAACCATTGAAAGATGGGTACCTTTGAGCATTTGGTTGCCTGATTGGTGGTATTCTAGGTCTATTCCTTTGATTCTGGATTTGCTTGCCTTTGTCCTTCTTGAACTCAACATGTATTGCTTGACCTATTTTAGAACATTCACCTTTCTCAAATCCCAAGCCTTCTTTGTTATCAGGGTTATTCTGGCTAGAAAGCATCTCATCAAGCTTTGTAGAACTTAACTTGAACTTTTCTTCATAGCTCTTTGCAGGTCCAAGTTTGACTTCAGGTTCACAACTTCTTTTTCAAGTTTTAAACATTCTTCAGATTTGTCTTTCACCATTAGATTTAGGTTTTCTTCAACTTTTGCCTTTTCTTCAATTTGCACTTTCAGATCATCCAAGATTTCATTTGTTGATCTCAATTGTTCATTAACTTCCTTATGTTTTTCTTTAAACTTCTTGACTTGCCCCCTCAACTTCTTGATGCACTCATCTGCTTCCTTGTAATTTTCCTTCAGATCCCAGTTTTCTTCTCCAATCCTTTCAAGGTCTTCAAGAGCAACTTTGAGTTCTTCATTATTGACAAACATGCTCTCTTCTTCTATAATTCCAATTGGATAAATTTCTTATGAAGGAGTAGGATACCTTCTAGCTGCCATGTGTTCAATCTCCAAGATCTTCCTCAAGTTGTTAGACTTCTTCCAAGGAACCAGGCTCTAATACCAATTGTTGAACACCCAGAATACTAAGAGGGGGATGAATCAGTATTCTATTAAACCATTCACTTATTAAACTATTAATCCATTTGTCACATTCAATAACAGTAAAGAAAATCAAGCATAGAAAGCACAACCATAAACCATAACACGTGAACACTAAGATTTTTACGTAGAAAACCCAAAAAGGAAAAACCATGGTGAGTGTTAGCTCACAATATATTATGTAGTATCAAAACTGAATTACAAAGAGGCTCACTATCTGAGGGCTCATTTCCCTAAGGACTCTCTATCCAAAGAAATGCTCACTACAAAACAAGCTCACTACCAAAAGAAAGAAAGAGATAGAAGGGTGGATCACTACCAAAATGAACTATTATAATTGCATCTACAAATACATGGATACAGCTCCATTGTAGCTTAGAATACTGTCTCAAAACTCTTCATCTTTGACTACTCTGTCACACTACTCTGCTCTTCATGAAACTTCTTCTCAAACACTTGTCACCCTGATTGGATCACAAAACTTCATACATGTCACACACACTCATTCATATTTGCATCACCACCACAAAAACCAAAGTGAATCTCATATATACATATTCATAACACTTACAAACTTCAAATTAGGTCAGCCTGCTAGGATGAAACGTGTAGTTATACAATGTGTAGCTTGTCGGCCTAATGCAATCACCAAAATACTTTGTGAACCAAAACAACACTTGAAGCACATTCTCATATGTTGGCTCCAACTATAGAATCACTTAGAACATGATTCTAATCAGTCGATTCTTCCGCACAAAGATTATACTATCAAGTCGGCCTCATACATAGACTAGCACAAGTTTAGTCCAACTGTCAGATCACAACCTTCAATGCAGACCACAGCACTCATTCAAATTCACAAATAAGACTCCTTAGACATCCCAAAACATAACTTCAAAACCGCAGAACAAAATATTAACATGTGGCAAAATGCAGAGTATCAGAAGCTAAACTCTGTCTCTGTCAAACACTGTAAATGCATGTAGCGATACATAAGTCCTCACAACTGTCTTACCGGTGGACTTCAACCTTTGAAACTTTGGATTTAGAGACTTCCAAAATGTGTTTACAACACCTCAAAACTACAAGAGAAAATATCCAATACTGGAGAAATGCAGACCAAACCAAACAAGTGTTCTGCCCTGTTTAAAACTATACTCTGCTATGCCGAACTTATGCTATTTGCAACTATACTTCCAGAAGTCATCAAAGGATAAAAATTTGGAATTGAAGACATTTGAGGGATACCAACATCTTACCAGAACCGTAAAACTTAATCTTCAAATGTGGACCAATGCTGACCATAATACTGTAGCTCTGTAGTCTTCTCTGTACTCTGCCAACACTTGGCCAAAATGCCTAAGTCTTTTTTTTGAACCAGAATTCTCTGTACACATGACTCCATGAGGATTACTATAACATTAAATCCCTTCTAAATCCTTGTTGCTTGTTGCCATTAGTGACAACACCACTCAAACATCATACTTAGTCAATCTAACATACCAGCAGTGTCTTCATCAATGATGTTTGCCAAGTTGCCAACAGTTTAAAAGGAAAAAGGAAGCCACAACACTTGGGAGATTATGATAGGGTAATTCCATCAAAATGTCATCACCAACAACCTAATGGATGACACTTTCAACCAAAAGAGAGTTCATAATGAAAACATTTCATATCTTTTTAGTTAGACACCCTAACATGATGAGTTTTCCACTTCAAAGTAACATAATCCTACAGTTAAGATTCTTCAAGATCTTTAGAGCAATGAGCATTTGAGCACTAGAATATTGGAGGGAAAGAACAAAAAAAGAGAAGAATGCATCTGCATTATCTGTGATAGTAGAATTAGATGCTAAAAAAATTGTAGTACAAATTCCAAGAATGGAAACACTAAATATATTAAATCTTTGATTGCACCACCTCATATTGATTATAAATTCACTTGAGAAGATTTCACCCATGTGCATGTGAAATCTTTATAAAATATGAAAGGTAGACACTCATAGAAGAATTAAATAAAACTATAACCTCAAATATTAGTATTAAATATCATGATGAAAGAATGTCTTTGTTAGTCCTTCTCACAATCATCATAGCAGTCAAAATAATGAAATTGACTCCCAAGAAGCTAACACCATACAAATTGAGGATAGCAAAAAACCTTCCTCATAGAAATAACATGCCCTTTAACATTATTTATTAGCAATATTACACAATGAATAATCATTCCAATAAGTTAAAAAACTACTTTTAATATGGTCAACTTGATTAGTTATGGCAAGATTTGCTAGCTTATCGTCCACCCCATTTACTTCCCTATAACAATGCAAACTTTTAAATTCTTGAAATTCATCTAACAATTCCCACAGTGCCAATAAAATATTATTCAATTTCTAATTATTAGCACATCTAGATGAGATTGAGTTAATGATTAACATTGAGTCGCATTTGTATACCAGGGAAAAATCCATTATTAGATCACACCATGCAAATCAAGATTAAAAACCCCGATACCTTCAAGAAATCCAACCTAGGTGATTAAAACAACATGCAACATAAACGGGATCACCTAGATGTTTGGATTCCTTGGTTCAATTATGATTTGTTGATTGCTTGTGTCTTGTAGCACAATGATGATGAAGATTGATGGATGAGAGATAGAGACAAATAGGTAGAGGTTGATGGATGAGGGAACAATTTGGCAGAGTAACATTACTTAGAAAATTCATCCATAACAAATGGCTTGAAAATTGGTCAATTTATAGATTTTTTGAGAAAATGGAAGGATAAACCTTCCATTTTGCAAGTGATGGTGAAATGGAAAGTTGCTATGCAACTTGGGAAAAGAAGTGGAAAGTGGGTGAGTTCACTCAAGAGATAATTTAGAAGGTGAGTGAAATGAGTGGAGTGATGAGTGGAGAAGAAAATGGAATGTGATTAGAGTTAACTCGAGAGATAATTTAAGATAGAAATGGAAGGTGGGCAAAATCATAATTAAATAATTAAATTATTTAATTTATGATGCATGTGAGGATAAAAGGTGATAAATTAAATAAAATATTTATTTTATTTTATTTAAGAGGAAAGTGGACTAAATAAATAAATAAAATTTATTTATTTAATAATGCTAGGGGATGGGGGCAAATTAAATAAATATTGGATTTATTTAATTTGTCAGAGGAAAATGGTAGATTAGGTGACGACATGGATTATGATGGTGGCAAGGGGTGTTTAGGGCAAAAATGCTACAAGGTGCAATGTTATGACAAGGTGGACATTTTTGGGTGTCTACACTTTGCCCCTCTTTGAGATGATGTTCGAGATGATGAGATATGTGTCAAGTGACATCATTTCAAAGAAGGTAAGACATGGATAGAGGAAAAAGATGATGAAGGAAGAAAGATAGGATAGGGATGGAATGATAGAATGATGATGCCCCCTCGAGAGGATAGGCGGGTTAGAAGAACACGGGTAGGCTCTCGAAATGAACTGGATTGGTCAAGGAAGAAAGAGGAGGAAATGGATAGAAGAAGGAAAGGATGCGTTATGCTGCATGTTCGATATAGCACAAGACGTTATGCACCAAGGTATAAGGACCAAGGTGATGATGTGTCCCATGCCCTGGTGTAATACAACCTTGTCTAGGTACAAGATATGAATATTAGCTGGGAAGATACAGATGCAAATGCAAGATAAAAATGACAACACACACAAGCAAGCATGCACAAAGATACAAAAACAAACAAGGTATTGCCCCTGTCAAGCCATAAACCAATGATTAATTGATGATTGATTGATAACGATGATAGTGTTGTCATGGCAGGGAACGATATATCCCTAGATCAACACAAAGATGATTGATGATTGATTGGGCTTACAACAAGATTAGGATCAAGACCATTGATTGCAATTGGATAATTTGCCAAGCTTGATTAACTTCATTGGTATGGATAAGGATGACTTGCATTTGAGTTTATTGCTTGGAGTTTTGAGAAGAAGAAGAAGTGATGGGAGAATTGATTGAAAGATTGATGAATTGATGAAGATAGATGAGAGAAGAAGATGATGAGAGAAGAAAGAGGAATATCATCTTGTGCTTGAATCTGGGCACTTCCTTCGTACTCTAGACTGCCTACATACCCTGTATCCACGGGATCAAGGCACTTAACGATAGAAATGAGATGTAGTTCTGACTTTGTTTTATTGATGGAGATGAAATATGATGATTGTTGATGGATTGATTTGATTGATTGGATTGATTTCCTTTGATTTGATAGGTTTGATTAGATTTGATGATTGATTTGAATGGTTTGGTTGATTGAATTAGATTGATGTGATTGATTTGCTTTGATTTTATTTTATTTGCTCAGATTTTTTGATTGGATTTTTTATTTTTTGTAATTTTTGGGAATATTTTGATTTTTTTGTATTTTTTTCAAGACATTTTATAATTTTTTGGATTTTTCATGACAATGTATGATTTTTTTGGATTTTTTAGGACATTTTATAATTTTTTGGTATTTTTTTAGGACATTTTGTGATTTTTTTTATTTTTTCAGGGCTTTTTGTGTTTTTTAGGGATTTTTTCAGGTTATTTTATGATTTTTAGGGATTTTTTCAGGACTTTTTATGCTTTTTAGGGATTTTTCCAGGACTGTTTGTGATTTTTTTTTCCAAGACATTTTACGATTTTTTTTTGTGTTTTTGGATGTTTTGAACGTCAATGGATTTACAATTTTGGTAGCCTCTGTGCTAGATACCAGTGATGAGGGAGGACCAAGTCTAGGTGGCAGGAGGTAGGTAGGTAGGATTTGAATGGATGAAAGGATGGGCGATAGGGGATGGAAAGGAAGACTCATGACAAATGGTTGGATAAGAGGATAGGCGACATTGGATGTATGCATAAGAGAGCTAGGATGTGATCTCAAAGGCTATGTCACATCAAAATAACATTCCCCATTCTAGGTACAATACTTAGGATTTTTTATGACAATGCTCAGGACGATAAGATTCATGCTAGGATTATGCTTATGACAATGGGATGACAATAGGACGATAGGATGGATGAGATACATCAAGAGATAACCAACGCATGTTTTAACATTTTGCCCCAATGTTTATCAAGATCAAAAGGAAGAAGGATGAATGGACTCAGTAGGGTAGGTGTATAAATGTAATAGATAAGGATGGTAGGATATGATACGATAAGAGAAGACACGATAAGATGGAGAGTGACAATGTCAATGAGACAAGGTGCCCCCAAGTGTAGGTGACATAGAATATCAAACTTACGCATGACACCTGTTTTCTAGGTTTTCATCATGGTACTTATCCAGTGCACCTGTTTGCTAGGTTTTCACCATTGGACGAAGGGATTTTTCTTTACTTTTTTTTCTTTTTTATTTTTTGACTTTTTTTTTTATTTTAATTTTTTTAATTTTTTTTTTACTTTTTGACAAGATAAGACAAGGTGGATTATGGATAGGAGGACTCTAGTGTCTGGTTCCATAGTAGTCCTATTAGATGGATGTCGTCACAATGGACCATGTCAAGTGTGCTCAGAGATGTTGGTAAGGGATTGTGTGAAAATGAGATGGAGTAAGTAGATAGAGGATTATGAAAGGTGCGATAGCGGATTATGATATGGATTATGAAGGACTTAGGAATGGAGGAATAGTGGATTATGATGGATGAAAGGTTTATGCAAAAGCATGGACCATAGGGATTTGATAAGGGAGATATGTAGGATAATAGTTGAAGGATGGGGAGATGACGGTCGATGGAAATGTTGTGGGATGGAAGGGAACCATATCCAACGGTTGCACGCACTGTGATAAACATTGAAGCTTTTGGTTGGAAGGTGGTTTAGAAAGCAATGGTGTTGTTCGCTTAGGAGATGGTCGATTTAGGCATTTAGGGATCCACATGGACTTAGTATTTTTCTAATTTTTGCTTGTCATGTGGGATGGAGGAATTGGGTATGTTTGAATGGAATGGATGGAAGGAGATGGTTGGGATTCGCGAGAGGTGGATGCCTCATTTGACTTGATGGCTTGTTCCTTAGGGACCCATACCATTTTGCCTTTGGACTTTTCTTGTGGAGGTATGGATTTGGATGTATGCTGCTTTAGAGATAGATTGGAAGTAATAGCTAGTTCCTTGAGGACCCACACTTTTTTCATTTTTTCTTTGAGGTGTGTGGGTGTATGCAGCTTTTGAGATGGATTTTTCTTTGATTCTTTGCTTTTGTGACCTACACCATTAGGATTTGCAGGATTTTTGGCTTTATATGTGTAGGCATCCATATTTTTGCTTTTGAATCCCATGGGGTGGATGGAAGTGGGGTTGGTGGAAGCTCCATATTTAGACAATGTGTGCATTTGTTGGCCACGATTGGAATTTTTAGAGTATTTATGGATGGATGGATAAGGTGTTGGAAGTAGTGGAGGCAGATTTGATGGAGGGATGTTAGGAGTTGGAAGAAGCGGAGACAAATTGGATGGTGGAAGGTGTATGGTCACATGCTTTTGACATTTATAAGATGAGGGAGGTGGAATGGAGACATATGATTTAGGTGTATAATGGGATGTGCGATGGAAAGTAGTGGACTTAGGAAGGATGGACGGATTACCAACATCATTAGATTGTTGACCCTGAGGTGTGTATCCAAGGCCAAATGAGTGCGGAGGAGGGACTTTGACATGGATTGGCTCCAAAATACCTTGTTCAAGAGGGCCTAAACCCTTACCTTGATAGTTCATGTTTTGGAGGATGCGGTCGACTATGGGACTAAGTGTAGGTGGAACACTAGACACAAGCTCCTTATTGGATGGAGAAGGTGAAATGGAAGATAATTGTTGGTGGTGTTCTAAGGAGGAACACTCATTAATAAAGGTGGATAGACTAATAGGACATGATGGTGGAGTTGCAATAGGGTCGATAGTAGATGTGGAAGGATCATTAAGATCTTGCTTTTGTTCATTATGATCCAAGGTATATGTTTGATCTTCTATGCTTATGTCTTCTTGGGAGGCACATGTCTCATCAAGGCAAGTGGAAGTGGGTTCATTAGAGTTAGATGGAGAATGGATAGGAGCAATTTGGATATCTTGCTCATGGATGGGTATAGGATTATGGATAAGATCAAGGTGCTCATGGATAGCTTCTTCATAGGTAATATCATCTTGATCATGGAAGAGGTAAATGTTATGGATCGGTAGCATAGGTGGAATGTAAGGGATTTGATCTTGACTCAGATTAGGGACTAATGTTTCCAAATACTTAGGATCATGTTCTTGATATACCTCTTGGGTGGCTTGAATTGTTTGCGTGGAAGTGGATGACTCTTGGATAGGCTTTTGGTCAACAACATGAGGGTATGATAGGTCTTGATGTGGACTCATGGGATAAGTCTATTCAATAAGCTCAATGGTTTGTGGACCACATGGTGGAGGTGGAGGAATAAGCAAGGTATTGGGAGATTCTTTGATAAGCTCATGAATGGGACTTTGATGACATGGCAATGATTTATTCCTCGCTAATAGCCAATGGATCACATCCTTTGCCAGGGTATGGGTGGATGGATAATAGAGGGGATGGAAAATGATGGTGGAAGTTGAAGGCTTAGGGTTAGGACTTGTGGGATGGATAATGGGATTAGTTGGGCTAGGACTTGGGCTAGATGGAAGGATACGGGGATTAGATAGATTGGTTTTATCTAACCCAGTCTTACCACAATCTTTTAGGTTCTTGATCAATCTTTTGAATTGTTTACAAGTGGATACGAGATGGCCCTTACACCTATGGTAATATTCATCATCTTTATACCAACGGGATTTAAAGTAGACTTCTTTAAAGGATATTATCGGTGGCAGCTCAATCAAATTTTCTTGGACCAATTGTTGTAGGGTCATCTCTAAGGGATCCTTTAGTGGAGGGCTTGATGGATTAGAAGGTTGGCATGAAGGTGTTGGGAGAGGACTAGTTGACTCATGTGTTGGCATGTACTCGAATGGTGATGGAGGATGCTCATAAGATGCTTGCTCTAGGTTGGTGTCTCCCTTGTCAAAGGCTATTAAGTCTTGTACCATAGGCGAATGATGCAGAGGTGTCAGGAGCACCTTAGGTGCAGGAGCACCTTGGCTTTGATTAAATTGTAATGTTACAACATTGTAATAAGGTTATTTTGAGTCATTATGTGTCTTAGAGACTAGGAGTCTTAAATGTGCAAAATATTGCAAGAATGTACAAGTTGCCAATGTAAAATTAGAAAAAAGAGTCAAGTTACAAAAAAAGACAGTTTTGGGATGGAATACCAAAGGTCAGTTTGTTTGAGGAAGTTAAAAGTCAGTTGGTCACTGAAAAGACAAGTTGAAATGCCTTTATTAAGGTCTTGTAACATCAAAATACCTCAGAGGTGATAGGAGATTTGAGTTGAATAGTAAAAAGCAGTGTTTTTTGTGTTTTTCCTCTAGATTTGCTGTCTTCTTGCATTGTACGGATCTATACGGACTGGAGTACATTTCTAACTGATTTTTCATGAAAGGTCTATCTATCACCTTCCATTTGCATTTGGTTGCATGTATTTTGGTTTTGTTTAAAGGAAGATATTGCATTTTTTGTTTTGACTATCATAACCCTCTGTTAGGGTAAACATTGGCAAAAAAGACTGTATTTCTCACGTTTTGTGCATTGCATGTTACTCACCTCCAGTGGAAAATGACTATAGTAGCAATTGATTTCATAGTAGAAAGGTTTTGAATCAAATAACTAAGGTTGAAGAAGGAAAAGCAAAGTTTGTGACTTTTTTTGTGTGACTGTCCAGAAAATAGAGTTTAGAGGACAGTCTTGAGATATTGGTGTAGGATTTGTTAAAAACATTAATGGGAATGGAATTTTGGTGAACTAATAAGATTATGCAGACATTTTATGATGTGTTCCATGCACATTCAAGGTGAGAGGAGTCATGGAGTGCAAATGGGCAGGTGATCACCGTTGAAAGTCAGAGATTGCATGTGGAAAGAGCATTGAAATGGTGGCTCAGTTATAGCAACAGGAGATCGGCCTTAATAAGGTGATGGTTTTATGTTTTCTAAGGGTTAATATGGTCAAGGACATGGTGTTAGACCTTTGAATGAGGTCTGGAAGTGATTGGAAGTGGGAGATCTAGCAAGCCCTAGGTTTTGAGGCCTAGAAAGGGGGGTTTTGTATTTAAACGTGCAAATGAGCAAACCACTGGTTGAAACCTTGAAAATCCTTTGTTTTTAATCCTTTCCTAAGACTTTTTTTATGTTTGGAGTGAGGGGGATAAGTATTTAATAGGGTTCGTTTGTAAAGTGGGTGGATTAGGCCCTACAGGAAGACAACCTGGTTGTTAGGGCAGTCATATTTTGTCCAAAACAATAGTATATGATTTTGAAATATGTTATAAAACTCAATAGAGGGTACTCAGATCAGTCATTAGTTTTTTGAGTGCTTTGGGAAAGTTTGGAGAAAAGTGCAAATTAGTCGCTGAACAGGGCTACAAGGATTAGGCCTGGTTAAGGGGAGTTGTCAAGAACTGGTCAGAAAGGTGCATGAAACCTATTGAATCTTGTTGGTTGGGGTAGGTTAAGACCCTAGAAGGTACAAGAATTCATCTGAGAAGTTGGAATCCAAATTTGAGCCCTTTGGTGGAGTTTAAGGCAAGGAGAAGACTAGAGAAGCCTTATTGGTTGAAGCCACAAGTTATTTGAATCTTTTGATCTTGTTAGATTACCATTGGAGACCTGACACCTCTGCATCAACGAACTTAAGGATACTTGGTTTATGTACAAAGGGTCACTTAGACTTGAGTCAAAGGTTATTAAGTCTTGTTGCATAGGTGGACTTAAGTCTATTAGGTCTTGTGGCAAGAGTAGACTTGCGTTCACTTGATTTATGTAGAAAGAGCCACTCAGATTTGCATGTTCATGTTGTAGGGGCCACTAATAGGCTAGTGAATGTGTTTGATGAAGAGATGACATGGTAGGATGTGTAGGTTGAATGTGTTGGAAGTTGTGATGGTGTTGTGGTGTAGGGATCACATAGGATAATGGTTGTTGAGGGGTGGAGTGATGTGGACAAGGGTTGATATTAGAAGAAATGGGATAGGTTGGTGCGGGGGTAACATGATAGGTGGATGGATAGGGTTGATGTGATGATTGGATTTGGGATTGTTGGTATTGGCTTATGACTTGATGTTGTGGGAATTGTTGGTGTTATCGAAATTCCAAGTGTTGTGGTGGCATAGGGATTGGTTCCTTTCTATATAGCCACTCAAGGGTATCAAGCATTCTTAAGGTGCCATAAGGATCATTCTCGTAGGTCTTGTTTGGGAATGTCATGTCCATGTCTAGAAGTGGTAGATTACGGTATGAGGATGTGGGGTGAATAAGATGTGATTTGGATAAGAAATGGATGAAGTTGATTGGGTAATGACTAGGATGAAGTGATTAGGCTGAAAATAGAATGATAATTGAATAGGATGATTAGGATTAGAAGATGTGGATGATGTGGCCTAGAAAATGTGTTAGGATGAAATTGTTTTGTGATAGGGATATTGGTTTTGACAGATTTTTTGGCAATTTTATGGCAAGCAAACAAGATGGAAGACACTTATACACAAGCCATGCTCAATAATTACTTCCTAAGGCTAGGAAAAGGTTATATTTGTTGGATCCCCTAGCTGTGCTTATTTAAAGCAGGTAGCTCTAGGATCTTGGTAGCACTGGCTCCCCTCCACGGCACTCACTTCTCACGCATACCAAGATCTAGGTTTCCCAAGGCTCATCCCCCCACCGAACCTTAGGATTGTCCCTGCTACCTCTGCAAAGAACCACATGAGTCGAGGTAGCTTCGAAGGTCCCACCTTCTGTGCCAACAAATATTGGTTTTTTGGCCACTAAGACATGGTTTTTAGTAAGGGTTTCCATTCGGGTGGCTATAGGTACGACAACACTACTCTCCATTATGGAGTCTCCCAGCCTCCAAGGGTTGCACCTTGGAGGGTTTTGGGGGAGGTTGGTTGTCGGTATAGTGGACCAGCACCCATCATTTGTGACTTTCGTCACAAATGCATTATTTATCAAGCGGATTGGAATGGTCTGGATTTGACCTGTTTCTGCCTGAGTCGTCCCCTTCTCACAATGGGAAGGCAGGCCCACCTAAAAGTTAGCAACACATTCTCTTACACCCCAGATCTGTTGGTTAGGCAGGGGGATAGGATACTTGTGTTGCTACCTTGGGTGACAATTAGACAGTACAAGCAAACTAAGAAAATTAAAAATAGACATGGAGAAGACATGTTTGTTCATTTATCCCCAAATTAAACTATGTGAAAGTTCATTTTAAAGCACCAAACTTAAGTGTGCCTATTCTAGTGATATAAGATTGTTTGTCTTGGACCACTCAGACCTGCATAAGATGTCAGCATATCTTTAACTCCGATCTTTGACAAACAAGGGACAAGCTATACTGATAAACCATTAGATCCAGAAAAAAACCTAATTCTATGTAGTAGAACCAAAAGTGACTTAAAAAACCTTATGCGAAATGAAAATGACCAAAGGCGATACAATTCTTACCATAGGCGATTACCTTCTGTGCATATGCAATTTTTTGCTTACCATAGGCAACCTTCTGTCGTTCAAAGGCATTCAAACCCTAACTTCATGTGCTCAGATGCCTGAAAACCAAAGGCAACTGGCTACTAACCAAAGGCGACTGGCTACTTACCAAATGTGACTAGCTTCTTACCAAATGCAACTGGCTACTTACCAAATGTAACTCGCTGCTTACCAAAGGTAGTTTTCTGCAGACCGAATGCTATTTTCTTCTCCAAATGCACATTTGTTTACGAAAACTAAGCAAATTTATACTCATTTTTTATGGAAATGGCCCCCCAGACGCAATGGTGAGGTTGGTTTGAGCCTAGGAGGTCATTTTTGATTAAAAAAATGCAAAAATTACAATATGAGGGTTATAAAACATGCAAATTTTTAAAGCAAAAACCTGCAAAAACTTAGTGATTCGGTCCCACCAGGCGTGCTAGAATGTATACTAGGGAAAAATCCATTATTAGATCACACCATGCAAATCAAGATTAAAAACCCAGATACCTTCAAGAAATCAAACCTAAGTGATTAAAACAACATGCAACATAAACGAGATCACCTAGATGTTTTGATTCCTTGGTTCAATTATGATTTGTTGATTGCCCATGTCTTGCAGCACAACGATGATGAAGATTGATGGATGAGAGATAGAGACAAATAGGTAGAGATTGATGGATGAAGGAACAATTTGACAGAGTAACATTACTTAGAAAATTCATTCATAACAAATGGCTTAAAAATTGGTCAATTTATAGATTTTTTGAGAAAATGGAAGGATAAACCTTCCATTTTGCAAGTGATGGTGAAATGGAAAGTTGCTATGCAACTTGGGAAAAGAAGTGGAAAGTGAGTGAGTTCACTTAAGAGATAATTTAGAAGGTGAGTGAAATGAGTGGAGAAGAAAATGGAATGTGATTAGAGTTAACTCGAGAGATAATTTAAGATAGAAATGGAAGGTGTTGGGTTTTTCTTCTGAATCAGCATTAGGGTTTGCCACTTCTAATGCACAGGCAGATTCAGCCAACTAAATACAGGAGGTTACGTGAGCTGCCTCCCCTTCACTTCTGGTTCTACCGCACCAAGGGGGGTATCCCTATAACTCAAGATGTAACCTTAACTAGCTCAAAGATAGAAAGATCTAACTTGACAACAAGAGGCAGAATACTCTCATGTATGGACCAAGATCTGTATGATAGATCACAAGGTGGGCAACGTTCTTGGACATATATGTCTGGTTAGGGATGAGAGCATGCAGGGGGTTCCTAATCCTACTCCTACAACTAACAGGTGGAAGTATGAAATGGTTTGAAATGGTGTTTGGATGCACACCTGGACCTGGTGTATAACCTCAACACAAAGCTAGATTGGTGCCTATCCAGGGCTTGGAGTCGGTAGACATACACCTGTGAATGATCAGCATGAATAGCTAAAACTGGATTTCAGGGGGATACACATGATATCTGCCTTACAGATATCTCCCAATAAAGAGTGTTAAGCTGTCTATACTTATGGCATCCCTATTGCAGTAAGAAAGATACATGCAAAACTGGAGACAGAATCAGCATAACACATGCAAACACAGCATTATTCATATAAGATTAACCATGAAATCAGTGGATTCATGCCAAATCGTACAACAGGAGATACATAAACTCACAAGTTTTGCTGCACAGAGCAACCAAAACTAGTTGTATCTTATTACAGAGCCAAAATGTCCAGTTTTCAACAACCTGAAAAATGAGCAACACAACCTGCTATATACAGCAAGGAGGTGCTCAGCCTTAATTACATAGTTGACCAAAAAACCCGCCAGATACACAGTATCAGAAAAATGGCGCTCAATGCATTACCAGATTGGCACCCAAACATGAATGCAGTAGGTAGGGGAGGAGACAGGAAGAAACCTCGAGCCCTGCGCCACTGTCCGTTGATGTACACCTTCAATCGGGTACCAGATCCGTCCATACCTCTGCAACCTTCGCCATTAATGGCGCACCAACCCGCGGCCTTGGGAAAACATCAAACAGTGCATCGCAACCGTTTCCCACCAAAATACCTCATCATGATATTTGAAAATATGCAGGGTCGAAATATCCCACATGCACCCCGCAGCAACCTCCTCATCACCTTATATACTAGGTCGCGAGCATATATGATGTCGGTGCTATTGCTCCCGACGACACTAGTATAAGCCTTCATCATCATCATCCTCCAGCAGCATGATATCCTGTTGCTTGAAATATCACCTTGACGTCAGCATCATCATCGCAATATCACCTACATGATAAACGCCTTCATCGACACAACCTGATCCATCGGAGGAAGATCCTCCTGCTTTGCTGATACCAAATGTCTGGCCGATGAACATCCTGATGACGTCACCGTCATATCCTGCTGACGTCATCAGCATATCTACCTACTGCGCACCTCCTCATATCCAGATGACGTCATCATCATGTTTGCAAATATCGGGGGATCTCCACAAGATGATCAGTGTTAGAAATATGACCCCCCCGGACCTTGATGACGTCATCACCACATGTCAGCATCAGGATGATATTCGGAAGATAATCGGATATTTGGAAATATCATCCTGATGCACAAATATCATGCTACACTGTAGCTCCACTATAAGATCAGGGTGATATATGAATATGACAGATATTTGAAATGATCACCCCCCACTGGATAATGCATGAAGCCGACAGGCGGATATCTCCCTGATATCAGCATCATGATGATGCTGGAACAAACATACATCCGGGTGATATTCAAATATGAAAATATCACCCCCTCCTTCGGAAATATCATGATGCAGATAGGCAGAGAAATAGATATCACCCTGACATAAGAATGACGTCAGCATCATCAGGGTGATAAAACAACGAACATGAAGTGATAAAACAACATCAGGATGATCTTGACTAAGATCACCCGATGTTCAAATATGATGACCCCGATGAAGATCGGATCATACTTAGGACTTTGCAGCAACATCATCAGGATGATCTTAACAAAGATCACCCGATGTTAAAATATCACCCCAGTGAAAGATCATGCTGACAGAAAATATGATGACCCTCGCAAGCAACACGGCGATAACTGGAAACATGATGATGATGACCTCCTCCAAAGAAAATATGATGCTGATGTTAAAACATGCTGAGGAGGCCCAAAGACTTAGAACTTTTTGGATTTTTTGGGAAGGTGCCTGCATGTTTATATGCTTGAAAACTGACTGCTCATGCAGGCACCAACAGTGGCTCTGTCTGGGGACGTGCAGGTGCAAGACTGCAGCGAGAACCCCAGATCTCTGGGATGCAGACCAGTCCCTTATCCATTGGGCACAGAGTCAAATACTGCACTGACCTGCATCACCAAACACACTTGATGGCCTAAGGCCACCAAGAAAAGAAAAACATGTATCTCCCTTTGTCAAATATCTTGTTTTCATCTGCATGCACTGGGTCAAGCTTGGAGATACTGCAAAGATCCACCCACAAACAAACCTGGTCATCTGCACATTCATCCCTCTGATTTAGCTTGTCACTGTCACCCCTATGCAGACAACCTTCAGCATCATGTGACATGTGGGTGTAGAATGTATCAGGCAATGCATACTCAAATGGTATAGAACACAGGTTATCATCTGTGTCATCATCATGCATTGCAACATGATCTCCTAGCTGGACTGAAAACTGAAAACACTCAAAGTCCACCGCACAGCTAGGAAGATTAGAGCTCATTGTATATGCTGGCATATCAAAAGAAAAGCTTTCAAATTCACAATTGTGCACATCATGTACACAACCAATAGTAGCACCAAGCTGGAAAAGATCAGGCTCCGGCACCTCTTTTAAATCAGGCACATTTTTACAATCACTTACCTGATGTATGTCGGTTCCTCTTTCATCATGATGAGAAATAGAATCCAAGTCAAAAACCGTGTCAAGATCCTCACCATACTCAGATAGATCCTCATCACCATATGTGTCATAGATGGGTGACCCAGGTGCATCAGTTTCATCATAGTATGCCATTTGTTCATGGGCAGCAGAGCATGCATCTTCATCACCAATGGATTCCTTCTGTGGAGTATCAGCCTGTATGCTTATTTCTTCTCTATCTTGAGCACAATACTCACAATTATCTCCACAAGTCCATTCCAAAAATTGTTCATTGTTGTCCACAACCTCATTGTTGTTTTCATGGTCAGATGCATCATCATTGCAATGGGAATCCTCATTAGTCCTTTCACTGGCATCCTCAACATTCATCTTTTCATCTTCACATGATGCCTTAATTATTTGGTCATTTGCAGCTTCACAACGATTATTCACACCAAGGCCTGTGGACAGGGGTTTCAGCAGGTGCACAATTCTAATTTTTTCTATCTTTTCTATGAACCTGTATGCCATCTGCATACTTGTCACCTTGAAATCCCTCAGTATTGCACTAAAGCCCTCCTCAAAAGCTTCAAAGAATATGCCAACACAGGCTGAAATATCAGGTCTGAAGACTTCTGGGATCTGTGAAAGGGCTACTGCAAACCTATGACTGAAATCAACACATGGCTCTTCATCTTGTTTTCTGATGTTCATCAATTCTGCAACAAGATCAGCCGGTTCTTTTGCAAATTCTTCCTTGAAACAGTCAGCAAGCTCATCCCAACAGGCAAAGGATCCTTTTGAAAAGCTCAAATACCAGTCTTTTGCTTTTGCATCAAAGGACCTAACAAAAAACCTCATCCACATATCCTCATCTCTAAATGAATGTTTTCCCATGAACTCATGAAAATTTTGGATATGTGCATTCCCATCACATACACTGTGACCACTAAATCTGGGCATCTGACAGTATATCCTAGCAGGCATAGTTTCTACTTTATAATCCACCCATGACAAATCCAGTTGGTCATACAAAGGATCAAAAGGGCTGAGAAGAGGTTTAGCCTTCTGACTAGCAGACACAACAGGGTTATTGTTTTTTAATTGGGCCTGCTCAGCCTCTAAGAATATCAACCTATTTCTTATCTCTTCTATTCTTTTCTCCAACATTTCACCACTGAGTATGGGATAATTCATACTTGGATTCATAAAAAACTTACTCTTAGACATCCTTTGTTTGCCTAAGACCTGTAACCTCCCCTGGCATCTAACTTATGCAGTAAAACAACAAATATAAAGGGGAAGGAACAAGATACCTTTTCTCATACAGATGCTGAAATATGAACAGCACATTTTTGTCGCATCACATACATCCATCTTTCATGTGCATTTAGATCTTTTGCAGAGTCGCCACCTCTCCAGAGAGGACAAAATTTACAGTAGCTGAAAGCTATTTTTCCAGGTTCATTCCACCAGCAGAGCATCATTTTGTTCACATGAAAGACTTCCCGGTAGAGTCGCCATTTTGTTGGTGACTCGGATGGGTCACAGATATAACCCTTTTTTTATCAGTCCATCCCCAGCAGAGTCGCCATTTTGTTGGGTTTTTCTTCTGAATCAGCATTAGGGTTTGCCACTTCTAATGCACAGGCAGATTCAGCCAACTAAATACAGGAGGTTGCGTGAGCTGCCTCCCCTTCACTTCTGGTTCTGCCGCACCAAGGGGGGTATCCCTATAACTCAAGATGTAACCTTAACTAGCTCAAAGATAGAAAGATCTAACTTGACAACAACAGGCAGAATACTCTCATGTATGGACCAAGATCTGTATGATAGATCACAAGGTGGGCAACGTTCTTGGACATATATGTCTGGTTAGGGATGAGAGCATGCAGGGGGTTCCTAATCCTACTCCTACAAATAACAGGTGGAAGTATGAAATGGTTTGAAATGGTGTTTGGATGCAAACCTAGACCTGGTGTATAACCTCAACACAGAGCTAGATTGGTGCCTATCCAGGGCTTGGAGTCGGTAGACATACACCTGTGAATGATCAGCATGAATAGCTAAAACTGGATTTCAGGGGGATACACATGATATCTGCCTTACAGATATCTCCCAATAAAGAGTGTTAAGCTGTCTATACTTATGGCATCCCTATTACAGTAAGAAAGATACATGCAAAACTGGAGACAGAATCAGCATAACACATGCAAACACAGCATTATTCATATAAGATTAACCATGAAATCAGTGGATTCATGCCAAATCGTACAACAGGAGATACATAAACTCACAAGTTTTGCTGCACAGAGCAACCAAAACTAGTTGTATCTTATTACAGAGCCAAAATGTCCAGTTTTCAACAACCTGAAAAATGAGCAACACAACCTGCTATATACAGCAAGGAGGTGCTCAGCCTTAATTACATAGTTGACCAAAAAACCTGCCAGATACACAGTATCAGAAAAATGGCGCTCAACGCATTACCAGATTGGCGCCCAAACATGAATGCAGTAGGTAGGGGAGGAGACAGGAAGAAACCTCGAGCCCTGCGCCACTGTCTGTTGATGTACACCTTCAATCAGGTACCAAATCCGTCCATACCTCTGCAACCTTCGCCATTAATGGCGCACCAACCCGCGGCCTTGGGAAAACATCAAACAGTGCATCGCAACCGTTTCCCGCCAAAATAGCTCATCATGATATTTGAAAATATGCAGGGTCGAAATATCCCACATGCACCCCGCAGCAACCTCCTCATCACCTTATATACTAGGTCGCGAGCATATATGATGTCGGTGCTTTTGCTCCCGACGACACTAGTATAAGCCTTCATCATCATCATCCTCCAGCAGCATGATATCCTGTTGCTTGAAATATCACCTTGACGTCAGCATCATCATCGCAATATCACCTGCATGATAAACGCCTTCATCGACACAACCTGATCCATCGGAGGAAGATCCTCCTGCTTTGCCGATACCAAATGTCTGGCCGATGAACATCCTGATGACGTCACCGTCATATCCTGCTGACGTCATCAGCATATCTGCCTACTGCGCACCTCCTCATATCCGGATGATGTCATCATCATGTTTGCAAATATCGGGGGATCTCCACAAGATGATCAGTGTTAGAAATATGACCCCCCCGGACCTTGATGACGTCATCACCACATGTCGGCATCAGGATGATATTCGGAAGATAATCGGATATTTGGAAATATCATCCTGATGCACAAATATCATGCTACACTGTAGCTCCGCTATAAGATTAGGGTGATATATGAATATGACAGATATTTGAAATGATCACCCCCCACTGGATAATGCATGAAGCTGACAGGCGGATATCTCCCTGATATCAGCATCATCATGATGCTGGAACAAACATACATCCGGGTGATATTCAAATATGAAAATATCACCCCCTCCTTCAGAAATATCATGATGCAGATAGGTAGAGAAATAGATATCACCCTGACATAAGAATGATGTCAGCATCATCAGGGTGATAAAACAACGAACATGAAGTGATAAAACAACATCAGGATGATCTTGACTAAGATCACCCGATGTTCAAATATGATGACCCCGATGAAGATCGGATCATACTTAGGACTTTGCAGCAACATCATCAGGATGATCTTAACAAAGATCACCCGATGTTAAAATATCACCCCAGCGAAAGATCATGCTGACAGAAAATATGATGACCCTCGCAAGCAACACGGCGATAATTGGAAACATGATGATGATGACCTCCTCCAAAGAAAATATGATGCTGATGTTAAAACATGCTGAGGAGGCCCAAAGACTTAGAACTTTTTGGATTTTTTGGGAAGGTGCCTGCATGTTTATATGCTTGAAAACTAACTGCTCATGCAGGCACCAACAGAAGGTGGGCAAAATCATAATTAAATAATTAAATTATTTAATTTATGATGCATGTGAGGATAAAAGGTGATAAATTAAATAAAATATTTATTTTATTTTATTTAAGAGGAAAGTGGACTAAATAAATAAATAAAATTTATTTATTTAATAATGCTAGGGGATGGGGGGAAAAATAAATAAATATTGGATTTATTTAATTTGTCAGAGGAAAATGGTAGACTAGGTGACGACATGGATTATGATGGTGACAAGGGGTGTTTAGGGAAAAAATGCTACAAGGTGCAATGTTATGACAAGGTGGACATTTTTGGGTGTCTACAGCCTTCAATATAAATATTCAACACTCCCACCTCTTTGGCTAGTTTTAGACCTAGTACCAAAGCCTAAGCTTCAACCTCATTGCTAGTACCATCTTGCAATTTGTACGAGTCAACCAAGATTATTCTCCCATTAGAATTTATTAAAACACAACATGCACTTGAAGACTCAGGATTACCATGTGATGCCCCATCAAAATTTAGTTTGATAAAGTTTGAATCAAGAGGAATCCATTTAGCATCCTTTTGATTAGATTTATAATTTCTTCTAGTTAACCCCCATGAATGGAATGTAGCCTAAGCATTTCCAATTCTTAAGTATAGAAAAATATCAAGAAGAGAAAGAATGTATTTTTATGAGCAACTTGGAATACCCTAGCCATCATTGTTTCTAAAATAGCCATTTCCAACTTTGAAATTACCTGATCACTAGAAGAGCTCTTATTTTTGAAGATTCTTTGATTCCTCTCATGCCAAACATGCTAGATCATCAATGAGGGAGATAACATACAAATACACCCATATACAACATCACAATTCAATATCATCCAACTACAAAACAACTCCAAAATGCTATTTAGTAAAGCAAAAGGCTAGTTTAATTTTTGACAAGGCTAATTCCAATAGTTTTGAACAAAAAGGAAGAGAAAAAGGAAATGGTATACACATTTAAAAGACTCCCCTTAGAGAACATAATTAGAAGTCATTTAGACTAAAGCGAGCCAACCAATCACCAACTAATATTTTACCATTTAATGCAACCAAAGTGAATGCACTAGCTTTCAAAAGGCAAACCTTATTCTAGTAGAGATTAGAAGGTCAATCCTTAAGATAAAGTTCAAACTTAAGAGAGATAACTATCTCTAATAGTATAACACGTTTTATCTCCTACCCATCTCAAACTATCTAACAAAAAACATTTCTAGCAGGAAGATCATTTCTAAGTATATTTCTTTCACATAATGCCAAATTAAATAGAATTTGGTGTTGATGTCCTTGGTTTAGTTGTAAAATACTAGTTTTCCTACTATTTTGATTGTATAAGTGTTGTCGACTATGAGTGGTTTTGAAGAAACCTATTTTTCTTGTAAATCCTTAAGAATCCTTCTAAGCTACAATATTTCCTTAGTTGCCTCCAAAGCTACCATATATTCTAATTTTGCTAAAGAAAGAATTGACACTAACTACTTATTTGACTTCCAAGTGATGACTATTGATCCTAAATTCATCAAGAGATCTAAAGTATATTTTCCATGTTCAAAATACCTACACGGTCTTATTGGCAAGTGAACTAGCCATTGTAATTTTAGTTATTGTTAATGTGGTTCACCCAATGAGTAGAGGCATGTGCTTGCAATAATAGGATAAACTACCACTAAATGGGTGGTTTCCTCTACATTTGAGAGGGGTAACTCCCTTGCATGTTGGGGATTTTTGGGTTTTGTGTACTTTTTAGTTGAAAGTACAAATGCACACAAAAATAGAAAAAGGACAAAATAATAAAAAAGAGGTCTAGATAGACTAAACACAAGAGACCATCCAATATTTTTTGATAAAACAAGGAAAGAGAACAAGCATATGAAACATTGAATATAAAGGAGAGTCCAACCCCAATATCCATTAGAATGTGAAAAGAGATTTTATCAATTTGCATTTGCACAAGCATACAAGGAAAGACAAAGATTAGGTCTTGCATTAAACTTAAGAATAATGCAAAACTTATGAAGGGTGAAGTAGACATGAAGTTCTAAAATTTTCCTTGTTATTCTTCATAGATGAGATCACAATGTCTCCATTTCATTCCCTATACAATGTTGTGTGTAAGGGGAAAAAATTCTCACTACAATGCACTCTCTTTATAATTTATAGAAAAAGAAATTCTCTTTTGCACATAACTAATCAATTTGCCTCCTTTGAGGATTTACAAAAATTAAAATAAAACACATAAGCCCTAAATGAGCATGTATTTGATCTCATTAAATTTTTAATTACAAAATCTAATAAAAGTGATATTATAGTTAAATATTACATTTCTATCAAAATTTGATATTCATTTGGACATCATGAGCACTTCTTCAAAAATGACTTTTGTCTGATGATGTTCTCTACCACATTCTTAAGCAATTTATTCCTTGATTTATCATTAATCACCTCTATTATCTAATTACAAATTGCTCTAGCATGAGTGTTGTTTTCAATGTTTCTATCATGTTTCAAAGTTGATGCATGTGCTTTCACATTATTTCAAACCTTCTTCAAATGTCACAAAATAGAATCCACAATCTTCACCACACTCTTTTTTGCAAACAAAATATCTACCTTCTCATGTTGACAATCTAATTTATAGTGAAATAGCTTTTCAAAATGCACAAGGAGAAAAGGGGCAAGCAAGCACAATGTGTCTTCATCTATGTGAGTTTTTTTACTATTGTGGTTCCTCTATAGAAGATATATTTCTCTCGCATCTAGTAAAATCGTGCAATGGATAAATCAAATGTCACATCATATATGTTGTGTCAAATAATTATTTTGGGTATAGCATTGTTATTCTTATAACATTATCAAAGTCAATCCCTTTCATGTTCACCAAATCTATTGTACATTAAATCATCCTCTCAATACATGTTCTCATTCAAATATCTCAAAAGAAAAATGAAGGAAGCTATATCCAATCCAAGGTAGGATACAAATATTCTAGAGACCCTATTCTTTTTGTTTCCTATACTCATTAAGCTTTCCTTATTTTTTCTATATAGTATTGTGCAAAAGTGTCATGGGCCTCCCTCGACCCATCTCACCTTATTTCATTTTAAATGTGAAATTGATTTAATTGATTATATATTATGATGTTCGATGACATATCATTTGTTGTCAACTCTTGTATAGGGATCTATGTGGAAGGTGGCAACACAGGTTTGATTTTTAATTCAATTATTTGATTATTATTTTATATATTGATTCCAATGGATGGATTGGTTTGTCTCTTGGTAGGAAAAACCATGCCAACATAAATATATCTCACCAGAGAAGGGGTGCATAGTAGGGTGTAAGATATTGGCAAGTATTAAGAATTGGTCTATCTTTGATCAATATATTTGATTGGCATTGTGTCTTTTCTATCTAATTTTATTTTCTTACCTTGTTGTCATTGTGATGTGTATTGTAATCTTGGAGTCTTTGTATATTTAAGTTGTTTTCAATTTAGGTAATATCTACTCTTGATACAGTCTTGCATGTTATTATAAGTTCGTTATGTCTATAATTATGGTTAAATGACCGAGTTGTTATAACTACTTAATTTATGATTTATTTTCTTGTAATATTAATTTATATGTGTATATAAATATATATTATATATTATTATAATGATATTATTATTATTATTAGTGTTTGATTTATATATGAAAGAAAGAAAGAACATTTCATATATATATAAATATATAGTTAAGTATTCATTCAAAAGTATCCTAAATCTAAAGCTTAGTAAATAGTAATGGAAACTTAAAGTTATGAATATAAACCTTATCTAAAGTTCTTAATGAAATAATCTTTAGTCTTACCTTAAACCATGGGCTATCAAGATTTAAATCTAGAAACGATGATTGTCATTTATGTTGGAAATAGTCCATATTCTAAGAATACTGCAATGGTTGGGGTTTGGGCCCATAATTCGTTCACATGTTTAAATGTTGTTCAATGATGCAAATGCTCAAATTATTGTTAATAATTCTATGACTAAGTCATTCCCCTTACATCGATCAATCAGGAAGGGTTGTCCATTATCTCCATTTCTATATGTTCTTACTACTAATGCTTTGGGTTACATGTTACATAAATCCAATCAACTACAGCTTATATCAAGAATTTCAATCCCTCAAAATGTTGTTGTTATAAAATACCATTTTGCTGATGGCAACATGTTTTTTTTACAAAATTCTAAAAAAGAAATCATTAACACATTGAACATTTTAAATGTGTATTGTTCATTCTCTGAATCGCAACTTGCTCATAACAAAACTGAGTTTCTAATGGTACAATCTGGGCCTATTCCTTGGTGGATTCCTAAAGAATGGAGACAAATTAAACATGGTGAGATTACTAGGTATCTTGGGATACTTTTTGGCCTTAGAGTTGCCCTCCCATATATGTGGAATTGTTTCATCGTTAGACTCAAGGACAAACTTTTTAATTGGGGAAACAAGTTTTTTATCTTTAGCTGGAAAAATACAAGTTTCTAATAGAGTCTTTATAGCCACTCATGTATATTACTCATCTTCATGGATGCCTTCTAACAAAGGTTATGAAGATTTGAATAAAATCATAATTTGAAAATTCCCTTGGACTAAATGGGATGGTAATACTGGCTTTAAATCCACATCATGGGCTCACTATAAACAACCAAAACACAAAGGTGATCTAGGACTTATTGATTTGAAAACTTGAGGAATTTGTTTATTTTCTAAATGGATAATTAGAGATATTCGAGGGGATGAACCTTGGAAATTATTGGTTCGTCATAGAATTATTTCAATTTTGCTAAAGGTAATGGTAGGGTATTAATTGGTGGGAAAAAATTCTACTTACATCTTTCTTCAAAGTCAAAGCATCACCTCCATTGCAATCAGTTTGGAAGGCCTAGCAACATGTATGTCAATTATTAGAGTGGAAAGATTCTTCTCTATAGCATGGGTTCAATTTTACTACCTCATCCATATGGTGGAATAAACACATCCAATATCATTGTAAACCTCTTGCCTTGAGCTTTCCTAGACAAACCCACTACTTTAAAAAATGGTTTTGTCAATTTGGAGATATGTGGGACTTCACTACATTGGATTGGGTTCCTTGGAAAGGTATTAAAATAGACTTTGGTTTGAGTAACAAAATTGAATAGTTTCTTATATTTGTTTAATCATTGGTTCCTTTGGAGTTATCTATGAAAATGTGCAACCATGTTTCTTGCAATTTTTTCAAAGACTGGTGATGGTTGTCTTCTTATCACTTTACTGCCTTTCTTTTGAAGAGAATCTACATTAGACTTCTTCCTAGTGTTCATTTAAATCCTCACTTGAATCTTAAGTGGAAATGTAAATTTAGTGAGAGATTATGTAATAAGTTGAGTGCTTTAATTTAGAAATCGAAAGCTAAAGTAGATGCTTAAATCATAGCATGGAAAATTTTACATTATAAACTACCTATCAGAGACATATTGAAAAACATTATGGTCCAACTAGCTAGATGTCCCTTTTGTCACTTAAATGAAAATCTGAGACATGTTTTTTGGGAATGTACCTTCGATAAAAAAAAATATGGAATACTATCTTCAATGATTTACCTATTATTTTTTAACAACAATTAAACTAGAAAGAAGCTCTATTGGGGGTGGGCCTCAATAATAATGTTATTTGTGATATATAAGATAGGTTATTGTATTATATATTTGGAAGAATAGATGTATGGTAGTTTTTTCTAAATCTAGCATTCATCAAGAAGCAGTAATTTTAAAGCTTTACTCTAAGATCTTTTTTTGAATTGCCTCTCTCTTTGCAGAGTTATAGGGGGATTTACAAAAAAAATTAAAGATTGGTCAATGGTTAAAACTTATCAAATTTCAACTTTTTTAACTCCAAAGTAAAAATTTTATGGATTTCACTCTTTCTCAAAGGATATGTTGTTGTATGAGATGATTGCTTATACTCTTTGATCTCTTGCTTGTGGTTCTTCAGTATGATGATTGCTATTTGGTAGCTTAAGAGGAGAGTTTTTCTTGTATAGCCATTTATTTTAGTACTCAAGAGAGCTACATGCATTGCGTACATGCTTTGCATTGTTGGACTTAAAGATTCAGGGATTATAGTAGAAAAAGTATGTTGCAAGTATGAGCAGTAAGTGTTGTCATTGATGTCAACAACTAAGGTTAGCATCTAAGGAAGTTATTTGGATGAGTTTGAGCAAGTGTTTAAGAAGTTAGTGCAATTGTAGAATTGTTCTATCTCCCAAAATAGTGCAATGTTTTACTCCGCATATCCTGAGATTGAATATCTTTGTCTGTAGTTTGAAATTTATGTTAAGGGATGTCTGTAGTTGATATGTCTCAAGTTTGAGCCTCCGGTGTGAAGATTTGAGTGAGTTCTGTTCACCAGAATAAAAACTATTTTTCTAAGTATTCAATGGTGACAAGGAGAATGTATTCTGCTCTGCATCTCTCCGCATTTAAGTTTTATAGTTTGTAGTTCTAGAATTAAGTTTGGGATGATGTTATGTGTCTTTAGTTGAAGTGGTTCATGATTTGGTGCTCCGCAAGCAATCTTTTCTTTGTGACAGTGGTTGATAGTAATGTTTAAGTGGTTCGGTTTGAAGAATCTTTTGGATAAAGTGTTTGGGGATTGTACAGAAGTTATTGGTGATTGTAACATGCTTGTGGATGTTTTTAGATCATGATCCTACTTTTTTATTGGTCCACAAAGTGTAATTTGGATCGTGGTTGAAGCGAGTTCCTAAAGGTCTGAGTGTCAACACCAGTTTTGGTCGACCTGGTTGTTTTCACTACTTGCAATTATGCTTTGGAGTCTGTGAAAGCATGTTGTTGCATGGAATATTGCATTTGAGTCCCTGCTAAGGTGTGGTGTGGTCCGCATTCATTCCTTTCCACCGCGGGAATGTTTAGGTCCAGACCTAATTTGAATATTGGTTATGTTTGTTGTTTGTGTTGATTTTGAAGATTGTTTCCAAGATTGCAGATGTATAAATATGAGCTAGATGATTAGGATTTATTTAGTGAAGTTATTGAGATAGATGAAATGGCTGCATGAGAAGCATCATTTGTTGCAAGTGTGATCTAAATGGTATGATAGTGAGAAATAAAGAATATATTTTTCATGTAGAGAGGTTGCGATAGATTCAGTTGAATTTGTGGTGGATTCCTGGTTGCTGTGAAATCCATTCTCATTGTAACTATCTTCTTCTATTTTAGGTAGTGAGCCTCTTCCTTTGGCAGTGAGCCCCTTCTTTTTTCAGTGAGCATTTTGGGTAGTGAGCCCTAAGGTAGTAAGCCTTGTTGTAATTTTGATATATCATTTATATTATGAGTTAACCCTCACCGTGGTTTTTCCCTCATTGGATTTTCCACAAAAAAAATTTGGTGTCTCATGTGTTGAATCTGCTTAAGTTTATGATTTCATGCTTTCATGGTTAAATCACAATGACAGTGATTAACTAGTTGATGTGTTTATGCTTATAAGAAGTTAAGTTTTGGTTACAACTAATTCACCCCCCCTCTTAGTTGTCTTGTACATTTCAATAAAGTGATGGTTCTGAGATAGATGGATATAGATTGATTTGTGTTCTTCTTTTCAGTTGGCTTTAGTTTTATTGTTTGGGACAAATTCTTAATGACAGATTTTTCTCACTATTTGCCATGCATTTGTGACTATGGTGATCCATGGTCATACATCGGTTTATGTGATTACTAGAGGGATCTGGTGGTTCTACTCTTTCTCACCTTAGTGGTGGATATAGTTGCATTTTTTTCTTTTGTTCAAGGGCCATGTAGAGCAGCAAAAATTGAAGATTTACATTGCAAACAAAAATAAAGAGGAATTTCATTATAATCATTCATGTTGATTTTACATTTCATACATTGGCTTATAAAAGCCTTATTTTTCCTTGTTAAAACCACCTACAAGAATAACTTCCCAAAAAATAACAACTAATATAAAACTAATTTATTAAATGTAAACCTTATTTCCTAACAACCCCCTTTAAGGTTTACATCACAAAAGAGAAAAAATAAAAGAAAAATTGTATCAGTATCAACCTAAACTCCTCCTATCTAGGTAAATATCTAATTAACCAACTCTACATTAGCCCAAACTCCTCTATCTAGGCAAATGTCCAACTCTGCATCAGCCCAAACTCCATTGTCTAGGCAAATGTCCAACTCTATAGCAACATCAACCTAAACTTCTTGGTCTAAGTAAATGTTAAAACCACTCCATCAACATCAACCTAAAATTCTCTGTCTAGGTAAATGTCTAATTATACAACTCCAACTCATCAACATGTGAAGTGAGACACACTCAACTGTCCACAAATACCACACACAAACAATAACTCATTAGATTTGTGGATTCAACTGTCCACAATGTCTCGTCCCCCTTACTCTTGAAGAGACTGGAGATAAACATTGGTGCTTCTCATGCAATGAATCACCCATGAGCGAGAAGCTAGCTCAAGATGATGAAGATCCTCCTACCTCTGATACCTCCATCCTCTGATAAAACTTTGCTACACTTTATTCACTTGATGCCACATGTGAGCCTTTGAAAGCTCTATTAGGTGTAACATGAAAGGCCTTGAGAGTACAAACAATATTTGATATAAGTGTGGCTATATTAAAAGACAAGAAACTGGATGTCAGATTCAACCGATTAATACACCCTTACAATAAATCTCTCCAAATAAAATAGATTCCAATAATATCCTTATTTCTCCTTACAAAAACATCTTGTCTACCATAATAAAATATTTGAAGTGCAACCAAAAATATGATCTATGGTTTTCAATGACTACACAAATAACAATCACCTGATGTCCCTTTTAATACCTTAAACAAATTCATTTGGATACTTAACAAAAATATATTTATCACCAACTAACCTACCAATGCCAAATCTCGATAAAGTAACACCAATCAACATTAACAAAATGGCCCACTATATTCATGCAAATAATTTTCTTTACCTCTTTTCATAGTTTCATTGCAATTGGTAGAATGCTTTAACTAACTTCAGTTTCCTTTCTCCACTTTAAACTATCCAGAATGAGACCACACCTTACAAGTCTACGCATCAATGACCAATGGCTACAACCTTGATCTTGCTTAGGTCAGACTCTTTATGCTTTTGTGCCAACAAATTGAAATGATTAATCTTTTCTTTGATTCCTATAAAACTGCATAAACTCGTGCAATCCCTCTACAAGATGCAGGATCTCTTGTATGGAAACTTCCAAAGAAATATCTATTCCATGGAGTTACAGATGGAACCAAAAGTTTATAACTACAAAACTTTGGCAATGAAAAATGAGTCCATTCCTAAAATAGTTTCATACAATCTTTCAATTTGGGCCTTCAATCTGTAAATCTTGGCATTACTAGGTGTGGCACAATAATAAGACTATGTAAAAGACTAACAAGTCGGTGCCCAACAATCTAAATTAAATTAATGTAACAAACCTTTGCACAGACATAGTAGAGGTCGCTAATCATGAGTAATGGTGTGTCCTGTATGTTTCTACTCGTGTCTCCCTTCTTGCAAATTATAGAGGACTGTGTATACTACGAATGGCATTGTCCAATGCAGCCTACATCCAATGTAGCAAAAAAAAATTGTCTTCACCTTCTACAAATTCAATAGGTTTGTAGCTTCTTCTCCACCAACACGGCTGGATTGTCAACTTCTTCCATACTGCTCCTCACTCACACCTTCTTTCTCTACAAATTTCAATGGACAAGCACAGGGTTTCTAACCTGCTCTGATACCAATACAGAGTAGCAGAAACTGAAGATTTACATTGCAAAAAAAATAAAGAGGAATTTCATTATAATCATTCATGTTGATTTTACATTTCATAAAATGGCTTATATAGCCTTATTTTCTGTGTTAAAACCACCTACGAGAATAACTTCCCGAAAACTAACAACTAATCTAAAATTAATTTATTAAATGTAAACCTTATTTCCTAACAGGGCCATCCTTTTTTGGCCTTTTAGGTTTTATTTGTGCCACTCTTCCAGGCCTCTGGGTCTATTTTTTGTTTTGCAGAAATGCTGTAAGAGGGGTTTTGTAATCTTGCTTTCTTAGTGGCTTCTTATACATGGTTGCTATTGGTTTTTCCACACCTGTTCCAAGTCTCTGGGTCCCCATTATTATTACTAACAATGTTAAGTTTTTTTGTTGGTTGTTCATGTGATGGTGACTATTGTATAGTGTTTTTGTAAGCTTATGGGTCTGTATTATTCATCGCAGTCTTTTGATTGCCTTCTTTGTAATTTTCTAAATTTTTTCAATATAAAAAAAGAGCATGTTTAGCCATTAGTACATGCATTAAATTAGATATTTTTTAAGGTAACTCTTGGAGTAAAGTGAAATTTCTTGGAGGTTCTAATTCATTTTGTATCCTTGTCATTATTTTTCTCTTATGCATACAAAATGTCCTCCTATAGTTTTAGTTAAGCACTCCAAATATTTATTGACTTCAAGGTTGTAAAAAACAGAAGTTCATGGAAAAGAAATCATTATAGATATGGTCGAATCAATATTCATTGTGCCTAGTAAATTGTATTACTATGATAATTTACAGTAAAAAGATAAAATGGTTATGACTATTAGGTGTATACTATGTATAATCCTTGAATGAGATTCATTATTCTCTATTAAAATGTCTTTGAAAACTATATGAGATTGTTGTATTTATTTTAGTTGCATTTCAAGGTATTGTCTCTAGTATTATTATAGTAGCCATGAATAGATATCAACTAAACTTGATTATTTCATTACTGGGTTATTATTCAATTCTAATATTAACCTTGGTAAATGATTATCTTTGGGTGGTTAAGTATTTTTACTAGTTGCATGGGGAAATCATTTTTTAAGAACAAATTTTTAGGTCGTATGGCTTGAGATTAATATAATATCTCATTATATTACAATATTTTGTGCTTATAGTTTATTATGGTTGAGGTTATGTTTAACTAAGATATAAGATGTTATGACTCAACTTTTTTGTGGGCTCCTATACGAAAACTTTATTGAGTATTGGGTTTCATTGTTGTGACTACCTAGGTTAATGCTCTATTATAGGGATGTGTTATTCATATTGGAAGGTCCATCTTAGTATTTTGGGTTGCCTCTATCCAAAGATGTGGCTTGCATGTCGTGTGACTTAATATTGTTAAGGTTTTGGTTTATTAACTCTACCAATTTAAACCATGGAATTTTTTAAAGATTTCAGTTGAATAACTTCTAATGTTATACCTTGGTGTTATTAAGTATTTTTTCTTAGATTCCCAAAATCATCTATAGTATTTCTTCTGCAAAGAGGATTGCTTCAAAAAGAAAAAGTTAGAATAAGAGGCAATATTGCAATAAATACTTGCATGTGTGTCACATCCCTAAATTTTGACTATGTTTTACTTTTTACTTGAATGTAATTAGTAGTTAATTTTACATGATTTAATGATTCGATTTTATGTAAAAATGTCAAGATAAATCAATGATTTCATGAGTTTGAGTATATATTCATAGAATTTAGACATGGGATTATATGTTATCGTGATTATTTATTCATAATGAATATGGGTTAACTAATGATACACTAATCTGAGTTTGGTGATTGCAAGTTGTATTCAGGAAACATGTTTTCCACCCTCCAAGAAAGAGAGGGAGAGCATCATCAGAGAGAAGTGAATTTAGACATATGGAAAGAACAAGTTGTTGCCATCTAAGTCTAGTGTTGCTCAGTTAGTGAACTTTGTTAGTTTGGTAAGTTGTTTTCAACTTTATGGTCTTGGTTGGTTTTCGATTCGACTATATTCGATTTGACATCATTTCCTTAAGCATAGGTTTTGTCATAAACCAAGAAGGGATGGTTTGACTAATCGACAAGATGTAGTTGATAGTTGACATATTCTTGATATAGTTTATATTCAGAAGAGTATATTTACGCTACTGGTTAACTATCTCTTCTTTAGTATTTTCTGATTGAAATTTTTCTATATTATATCTTATTAGGTTAATTATGTTTGTCTATTTTGATAAATACACGAGATAGAGAAGGGGAGAATACCTCAACCCCATTCCTGAATCTCGCCAAGTGTTTGAAAAATAACGAAAGGTATACATTATGTATGTTCTCTTTATGACATTATATATATGTTATGTTTTATGTTTAAATAAGACCTTTTGTGTTAGGTCGTCGATGACTTCTTAATGAAAGAGATTAAGAGATGTGCTTTGTATTTGCTTGTGATACGTGGTCCTTCTACCCTATTTTCTCTCTACTGTTATAGAGAGTGGAGTATCTTTTGATTGAAATGTTTGGTGGTCTTTAATGACCATTATCCCTTATGTTAAGTATGCCATCAAGAGAGTTAAAGATGAGCATTAATAAAAGTATTGGGAAGTGAATATACAGGAGTGCTCTATTTAATACTGTGAAAGAGTTCTCTTTGGATATACTCGGATGTACACTGAGAGACACGGGAGGAGTTAATTATGTTTGAAGCATGTTGAGGAGAAAGGACGTTAGAGAACTACTAAAGGAGCAAGAAGAGCCTTGTTTGCTTGACGAGCTCACAAGTTCTCTTCTTCTTAAGAATATATATTTTTATGATTTTAAGAGTACTTGATTATTATCAACCTGTAGATTTATTTGATATTATGTTATGAGTAACCGATGACATAGCATATACATCACTATGTTACCAGTAATCGATAACATAGTGTATATATCATTGTGTTATGAGTAATCAATAGCATAGCATTTATATATTACTATGATGTGAGTAGTGAGTAGTACACATCTTTTACTACATTACATAAAGCTGAGAGTTTTTAGTGTTATCATTATGTTTATTGATTTCAGCAGTATCATTGTGTTTAGTGATTTCAAAAATGTATATTGCTATCACTGTGTTAAGTGAAGTCGACGGTATTTTATATCTTTTTGTGGTATAAAATGTGGAGCTATAACAGCTCAGTGTTCAAAGAGCCAAGAGCTTTTTAGAAGTCTTTGAACTATGAAAATGACAGTTTGTTTTAACTCTGCATTCTAAGGAGAAGTAGAGTTTATTACCTCTACATACGAATAATGGATAGCATGTCATATTTAATATGAAGTTGATGGCTTAGACACCTCTATAGAGTTGTGAGAATTGTAAACATTTAGAACTCTGTGAAAACCAAGAAGTTTAACTTCTATTGTTCTATGTGATGTTTTAGGTTGAATGGCCATATACAATTCTTTTTGGGATAAAAACCAAATCATCTCAGACTCTTTCTACTTGTGTTCAAAATGAGAACTTTCTCTATGTATCAACCTTACAATATAAGTATAGCATTATGTCTACAGATTGTTAGGTGGTTGAAATATTTCCAGAGCAGGCCAAAAGGCTAATGTCACGATAAGTTTTATCTTGATGCTCTTAGTTAACCTTATAGTTGAGTAGATAGTCTATATTGAATATTAGTGTGTTTTATACTAAGGTTGAAGTACCTCTGTTGTGATTATACTTGCAAACTAAGACTATATTGAGATCAGTTAATGTCTATACATAAAAATACTTGAGAGATCTGTTGTCTTTAGATATTTTGCACTCAAAAAAGTGAAGGGAACTTATTATGTTTTATTTCTCTTAAAGCTTGTTGAATCTATCTTGTGATGTTAATATGAGCCCTTCAAGATCTTTAAGTCTCTTGAGATTTGTTTTCTCTCTTACCTAAAAGTGTATAGAAATTATATAAATATCATTAGAAGCACTTGGTACTATGTTATATATAACAACATATATGTTTATACAACTAGATTAAGTATCTACCTTATGTAAAGAGGATGTTCTATCATTCTAAACCTTTCTATATCGGTGAACAAAAGGTGACCATTAGGTACTTCAAGACATATTTACTTTATCTACCTAGTCTTATTTCCTTTATTGGATTAAAAGATTGATTTTAGTCAAGAATTCTTGTACTTTGACTAGTTTATATTAAGACTTGACATAGAGGAGGATAACCTTATATAATATGTTTTACAAGAAAAGGTGAAATAGATCAATGACAAGTAGTCAAGATTTGACAAGTGGTTATCTTATTCACGTTGTGTTTTTGATATATTTTATTAGCTTTAAGGGTATGATGTTATTGCAAAGTATTGGATAAGGGAATGTAGTGAACCCTTGATTTTACCCCAAAGAGTTTAAAATTCTTTAACTCTCAAGTCAATTTTGATTTTGAAATTAGTCTATAATGTGTATTTTGATTGATAGACAAAAAGGTCAAGAAACCATAGATTTGGGCATTATTAAAAGACTAAGAAGCACTTTGTTGTTAGAAATTCAATACTAGTTATATAAATCCAATATGGTTATTATTGAGTAAAGAGTAATATGATAGGAAGTCATATACCTTGTTTTATTATAGATATGCAATAAGAAATCTCTCAGAAAAGATAGAAATATCTAAATTTGCATATTGTGTATACCTTCTAGATAAGGAATATATTTTTAAGTCGGAGGGACTAGGAATTGTTTATGGATTAGATAATTATGCCTAGAGGAACTAGCCAAGTAAATCAACTATAGGATGAGATAGTCTTCAAGTCGAGTTAGAGGTGTGTGAACACACAACTACGTTTATTGCAAACGTTCATTTATATAGAAACTTTGGCCAAAGTGATGCATTTGTCTCTGCATGCATTAGTTGGTTCACAGTGTCTAGATGGCGTAATTGGTCAGTATGATCATACTTAGCTAGAAGATTGTCTAGAGTTGTATGGTTGATTGAGTTATGTAGGACACAAAACTAGGACTCAGATGGCAACTTGTTAGATCTACATGTCTATACTCTTCGTGAAGGATAGGGCCACTTCCAGGAAGGAAGGTGAGTGGGGGACTGCTAGTCTTTGGTTGGAGGTAAAGCACTCGAATGATGCTCTCCCTCTGAAGTAGAAGACTTGCTAAGCTTTGAACAACAGATATCAAGATTCTAGAAACAATACCTTTTATGTAAAATTTCATGTTATGACATGATGTAAAATACTATTCTTTCTAGAGAGCAATGTATTTGTAAATGTAAAGTGAAATGTTATCACTAAAATTATCTTTGAAAATAATGAATTTCAAGGTTGAAAAATATCCAGAAATGATATGCTTTTATATTTCTTTCCTGTATATCATGTTCTATTACTTTCTAAATAAATTGTGTTTGTAATTTTGAGTAATATGAGAAGGCATGTTACATATGGTATCTGAGCTAACCAGGTTCAACACATGGACCTAGGAGCTCAATAAAAGAAAATTTGTCAACATTAAGCAAATAGCTAATGTTTGAAATTAGTTTTATGCTAGAATAGAGTGGAGAAGAACCAAGAAAACTGCTAGAAAGTCCATTCCCCAACATTTGCCTAAGTTAGTAGTTAAGAAAGAACTTACTAAGGAGGTTGAACTCAAGGAGCATATTAATTATGCTAAGGGTACATGGCTGGAGGATTCAAAGACTTTGGCTGACACTCTTAAGCATATACGGCTAGAGAGGAAACAACGTATTAAACTGGCCAAGAATCTTATTGTTCCTACTTGAGTTGTTAAACAAAGTAAACCATCTTCTAGATGTGGCATGTCATTTGGATGTGGTCGTGACACCTCGTTTTTAAGAAAAGAGGTGTTGGAGGAGTACCTATGTGTACATCCACCCTCTAAGCTTATTTTATTGGATTCTGATGGAGAAGAGGAACCTGAGGAATATTCATTAACCAACAATGACATGTAGTCTTGTGATATTAATTACCTAAATAAGGATGTAATTATACTAGAATAAATTATTATAAAGATGAGATTGGTTTCCATTTGAGTTTTTGTGAATGAATTTTATTGTTAAAATTTGAATTTTGAATTAATAAGATGCATTATTATGAATTCTAATTTATAATTTGATACAAATATTAGGTGTGATATAGAGTATCATTATGGTTCAAACTCAAACAACTCTTGAAGATATTCAAGGAGAGTCAAATCCTTCTGAAAACCCTATGGCTAAGCTAGATCAGATATTGACCATGCTGCATGAAACCAAGGATAGGCTCATAAACTTGGAACAAGAGGTTAGAGGTCAAGGTAAATCTAAAGCAGGACATGAGGATTCACATCAAGGAGATGATGAATATGTCCATGAATCTAGTATTCATAGTGAGCCAAGAGAGAACATTGATAAAACTAAGGCTCGAGAAGAGAAGTAGACTTACCTCTAAATTATCTAGAGATATGAAGAAAGTCATACCACCCAAGTTCGATGGAACCGAAAGTGGGGTAAGTGTAAGGAGATGGGGGGCCAAAAGGGGGTCTTAAGTGGCCACTTTTTTTCTGAAATTAGGAAATATTGGCCTTGGATGAGAAGTTGAGCATAGTTACACTCAAAATTTGGAGATGCAACCAAAACAATGTTCGTAGTGCTCTGAGTCTACTTTCTAAACTACTATTTTTTTTAAAAATGGCATAGATTAAGGGGTTCAAAAGAGGGAGCCATAGAAATTGGTGTTGTTTCTGTCAAAAAAACATAATATAGCATGTTTTGTGGCTCCCTCAAAAGGTCAACTTTTTTTTGGTATTTTTAAAATTGCTTCAGTGAGAAATTAGCTAATAGCATGTAGTTTATGCCCGATTTTTCTGATAATTTTTTGATGAATATTTGATTTTTTAGTACTTTTCAAAGTGGACACATCCTAAAAAATAGAATTTTGGCTGTGCTACCCCTATAAATTTTGAAAACTAATTGAAAATCACTTTTTTCTTTTTTTAATATTTGTAGAATGGAGTCTAGTTTCTAAATATGTATTTTTTTGAAATTTCAATGAATAGTTAATTTACAATGAAAAAAGACCAAACAGTGGTTTTTGCCCAAAAACAGACACACAAACAAAAGAAATTAAAGATGAAAGGCTTAACATTGTTAAAATGTGAAAAAAATCACATCGTCAAATAGCTAAGAGAAAGCCTAACATTACCCAGGTGTTCGATTTGTTCAACATTGAAACACATGCAAATATGAGGGTTAGCATGAATGAAATTATGTGAAATCTTGAAGAATCTAGAAAAACACGTCTGTGACTGTTCAAAAGGCACTCCAAGCCTTTGGGTTGGAAATCCAAAGCAAATCCCAAGCCCAAGGCTTGGGATTCCCAAAGCAAGACATAACGTGAGCGCGTTATAATGCGCTCGCATTATGGTTTGCTTTGCATTTTTCCTTTTCACAAGTTTGTTGTTTGTCATGTTTGACATAACGCGAGCGAGTTATAATGCGCTCGCATTATGTTCCCCTTAAATTTTTTTATGTTCAAGTCTTTTGATCATGTATGTATGTATGTATGCCTATATGTATGTATGTATGTATCTATGTATGCCAATATGTATATATGTATGTATGCCTATATGTATGTATGTATGTATGTATCTATCTATCTATGCCTATATGTATGTATGTATGTATAGTGTCGAGGGTAGAGGAGGGTAGAGATGGGAGTGAGCCAGATAGGGGAGGAGAGGGGTGGATAAGGATCGAGTGATTAAGGTTTAAGGTTGAGGGTTGAGCATTTAGGGATAGGATTTAGAGTTTAGGGATAGGGATTAGAGTTTAGGACCTTAAGGGATTAGGGTTTAGGGTTGAGGCTTTAGGGATAGCATTTAGCGTTAAGGGTCAAGGGATTAGGTTTAAGGTAGAGTGTTGAGGGTAGAGGGATTAGGGATTAGGGTTTAGGGTTGAGGCTTTAGGAATAACATTTAGGGTTAAGGGTCGAGGGATTAGGTTTAAGGTAGAGTGTCGAGGGTAGAGGGATTAGGGATAGGGTTTAGGGTTGAAGGTTTAATGATTTAGGGTTGAGGCTTTAGGGATGAGGGTTAAGGGATTAGGGTTTAAGATATAGTGTCGAGTGTCGAGCGTGTAGGGATAGGTTTTAGGGTTCAAGTTTTAAGGGTTAAGGGTCGAGGGATCAGAGTTAAGGGTTGAGGGATTAGGGTTTGACATTGAGGGTTGAGTACATTGAGGTTCGAGGGTTAAGGGTTTCAGGATAGGGTTGAGGATTAAGGGATTAGGGTTAAGGGATAGGGTTGGAGGGTTTAGGGATAAGGGATTAGGGTTTAAGGTATAGTATCAAGCCCGTTGAGGGTCTAGGAATAGGGATAGCATTTAGGGTTTAGGGATGAGGGATTAGAGTTGAGGGATGATGGATGACGGATTAGGGTTTAGGGATTAGGGTTTAGGGATAAGGTTTAGGGTTAGGGTTGAGGGATTAGGGTTTAAGGTATAGTGTTGAGGGTTTAGGGTTGAGGGATTAGAGTGAAGGGTTGAGGGATTAGGATTTGATGTTGAGGGTTGAGGGTTTAGGGTTTAGGGTTTAGGTATAGGGTTGAGGGTCGAGGGATCAGAGTTAAGGGTTTAATGTTGAGAGTTGAGGGTTGAGGGTTGAGGTTGAGGGATAGGGTTAATGGTCAAGGGATTAGGGTTAAATAAGAGTGTCGAGGGTAGAGGGATAGGGTTTAAGGTATAGTATCGAGTCTGTTGAGGGTTTAGGAATAGGGATTGCATTTAGGGTTTAGGGATGAGGGATTAGAGTTGAGGGATGATGGATTAGGGTTAAGGGTTGAGGGATTAGGGTTTAGGGATAAGGTTTAGGGTTGAGGGATTAGGGTTTAAGGTATAGTGTTGAGGGTTTAGGGATAGGGTTTAGGGTTGACAGATTAGAGTGAAGGGTTGAGGGATTAGGATTTGACGTTGAAGGTTGAGGTTTTAGGGTTTAGGGTTTAGGGATAGGGTTGAGGGTTGAGGGATCAAAGTTAAGGGTTTAATGTTGAGAGTTGAGGGTTGAGGATTGAGGGTTGAGGGTTGAGGTTGAGGGATATGGTTAATGGTCAAGGGATTAGGGTTCAATAAGAGTGTCAAGGATAAGGGATTAGGGTTTAAGGTATAGTATCGAGTCTATTGAGGGTTTAGGAATAGGGATAGCATTTAGGGTTTAGGGATGATGGATTAGAGTTGAGGGATGATGGATTAGGGTTGAGGGTTGAGGGATTATGGTTTAGGGATAAGGTTTAGGGTTGAGGGCTGAGGGATTAGGGTTTAAGGTATAGTGTCAAGGATTTAGGGATCGAGTTTAGGGTTGAGGGATTAGAGTGAAGGGTTGAGGGATTAGGATTTGACGTTGAGGGTTGAGGGTTTAGGGTTTAGGGTTTAGGGATAGGGTTGAGGGTCGAGGGATTAGAGTTAAGGGTTAAGGGATTAGGGTTTAACGTTGAGGGTTAAGGGTTGAGGTTTGAGGGTCAAGGATTTAGGGATAGGGTTGAGGGTCAAGGGATTAGGGTTAAAGTAGAGTGTGGAGGGTATAAGGATTAAGGATAGGGTTGGAGGGTTTAGGGATAAGGGATTAGGGTTTAAGGTATAGTATCAAGTCTGTTGAGAGTTTAGGAATAGGGATAGCATTTAGGGTTTAGGGATGAGGGATTAGAGTTGAGGGATGACGGATTAGGGTTGAGGGCTGAGGGATTAGGGTTTAAGGTATAGTGTCGAGGGTTGAGGGTTTAGGGATTGGGTTTAGGGTTAAGGGATTAGAGTGAAGGGTTGAGGGATTAGGATTTGATGTTGAGGGTTTAGGGTTTAGGGTTTAGGGATAGGGTTGAGGGTTGAGGGATCAGAGTTAAGGGTTGAGGGATTAGGGTTTGACGTTGAGGATTAAGGGTTGAGGTTCAAGGGTCAAGGGTTTAGGGATAGGGTTGAGGGTCGAGGGATTAGGGTTAAAGTAGAGTGTGGAGGGTATAAGGATTAGGGATAGGGTTGGAGGGTTTAGGGATAAGGGATTAGGGTTTAAGGTATAGTATCGAGTCTCTTGAGGGTTTAGGAATAGGGATAGTATTTAGGGTTTAAGGATGAGGGATTAGAGTTGAGGGATGACAGATTAGGGTTAAGGGTTGAGGGATTAGGGTTTATGGATAAGGTTTAGGGTTGAGGACTGAGGGATTAGGGTTTAAAGTATAGTGTCGAGGGTTGAGGGTTTAGGGATCGGGTTTAGGGTTTAGGGATTAGAGTGAAGGGTTGAGGAATTAGGATTTGACATTGAGGGTTGAGGGTTTAGGGTTTAGGGTTTAGGGATAGGGTTGAGGGTCGAGGGATCAAAGTTAAGGGTTGAGGGATTAGGGTTTGACGTTGAGGGTTGAGGGTTGAGCTTCGAGGGTCAAGGGTTTAGGGATAGGGTTGAGGGTCGAGGGATTAGGGTTAAAGTAGAGTGTGGAGGGTATAAGGATTAGGGATAGGGTTGGAGGGTTTAGGGATAAGGGATTAGGGTTTAAGGTATAATATCGAGTCTGTTGAGGGTTTAGGAATAGGGATAGCATTTAGGGTTTAGGGATGAGGGATTAAAGTTGAGGGATGATGGATTAGGGTTGAGGGTTGAGGGATTAGGGTTTAGGGATAAGGTTTAGGGTTGAGGGCTAAGGGATTAGGGTTTAAGGTATAGTGTTGAGGGTTTGGGGTTTAGGGATAGGGTTTAGGGTTGACGGATTAGGGTTTAATGTCGAGGTTAGGGTTAAAGTGTCGAGGGTAGAGGGATTAGGTATAGGGTTTAGGGTTGAAGGTTTAAGGATTGAGGGTTGAGGCTTTAGGGATGAGGGTTTAAGGCTTAAGATATAGTGTTCAAGTGTTGAGGATGTAGGGATAGGGTTTAAGTTTTAAGGGTTAAGGGTTGAGGGATAGGGATTAGGGTTTAAGGTATAGTGTTGAGGGTTGATGGTTTAGGGATAGGGTTTAGGTTTGAGGGATTAGGGTGTAGGGTTGATGAATTAGGGTTTAATGTTGAGATTTGAGGGTTGAGGGTTGAGGCTTGAGGGTTGAGGTTGAGGGATAGAGTTAATTGTCAAGGGGTTAGGGTTAAATAAGAGTGTCGAGGGTAGAGGGATTAGGGTTTAAGGTATAGTATCGAGTCTGTTGAGGGTTTAGGAATAGGGATAGCATTTAGGGTTTAAGGATGAGGGATTAGAGTTGAGGGATGACGGATTAGGGTTAAGGGTTGAGGGATTAGGGTTTAGGGATAAGGTTTAGGGTTGAGGGATTAGGGTTTAAGGTATAGTGTTGAGGGTTTCTTTCATCAAATGTAGATTTATGGGTTTGATTTATTGATTGCCTCTCCAGTTTTGGGGTGTGGATGTTTTGGAATCAATCAGGAAGTCTTCAGGAGACTTTGTGGAAGTGGAATGTAAATCACTTGACAGAACCCCTGCTATTTATGCTTGGATAAGGATTTGTCACAAACTAGAACTTCTGCTTCCAAAGAAGATCTGTCTTTCTTCTTCGATGGGCATTTTCTATCAAGAACTTGATTATGAGGGCTTTCCCCTTCATTGTTATGCCTATCATATGGCAGAGCATCTGGCAAGCTCTTACAAGAAACAAGAAAAGTTCTCCCTCAAAAACCTTGTGGTCATTCAAGTCTAAAGGGGAAGGTTTGGAAAGAGATGTGATCAATACAAAGGATGTGATCAATCTATAGCAGTACAAAACGCGAGCGTGTTGTAACGTGCTCACATTTTGTCTTACTATTGAAACGGTAAAAAAGTGTTGACCCCCATGATCCAGGCCCACATGCTTTGTTTTCTTACTGATTCTACGCGTGCTCCGACAAAAAAGAAGTGCTTTCATGTTGTTGGGAAGTTCACATGCACATTTGACACATTGTACCACCTTTCATGATTTTTCCACCACCTTTTCTACTTTTCCAACTTGAGAAGGAGGAAATAACATAGTTTTCACACCAAGTTTGATATATATCTATTCAAGTTTCAATTTTTGTAGTGTTGTAATGTTAATTGTGATTCAATTTTATGAATTTAACATTATAGATTGGTTAATAGTATTGTTGTTAGTAATTATATTTGAGTGTTATTCAATTTAACATTGAAAAGGAAGCAAGTGGTGAAAAACTCAAATTGTTGAGGAGTTTGATGCAAGAAGAAAAAAACACTACATAATTGGGTACTCTCTCCATTCAAATCTTCATTTTTTAGGTATGTCAAGTCTTTACATGCATGTTCTTTACATTTTCCTTATTTCAGATTGAATTACTTTATCATGCTTTATCATATATGTTTAAAATAGACATATTCCCAATCAAGAAAGCAGCCTACAATCTCACATGATGCCATGTATATTTTCTACACTTGGGCTCTTTAATAATTATGTGTAATAAACAAACCTTAACATACCATGATGTCAAACTATACAAGAATAAATCCTTACAACATAAAAAAAAATACAATCCCACTATTATCTTGTATCATTTCTTAGGAACTAATATTGGTCTCTTTATCATGTTATAGACAAATTCTTCGTCATGCCGAGATGTTACTCAAAAATTGTGTCACTTAGAAACATTCTGTCTAAGGCAACATGATCATGTAGAGTGTCTCTACAATAACCTCTCTCAGTTTTTTATATCTCTGAGGCATTTGCCCATGGTGAAAGGTTTTCTGCTGCCCCAAAAATCATCAGGAGGCAGTGTAAAGTTGCAAAGGGGTGTAACTTTTGTCTTGCTCGTGATGTGACCAAACTGACTATTCCAACGTGTCTGGATGGGTACATTTACGCTAGGCATGGTTCTAGTTTTCACCCAAACATGTCGAAACAGTCTGAGCTACATTGTACTGATGATATCCCTGAAGAGTCCAAAGTGCAAAAAGGTAGCAATCTTTGACGAGATGTTACTCAAAAATTGTGTCACTTAGAAACATTCCGTCTGAGGCAACGCGATCACATAGAGTGCCTCTACAATAACCTCTCTCAATTTTTTATATCTCTGATATATTTGCCCGTGGTGAAAGATTTTCTGCTGCCCCAAAAATCGTCAAAAGGAGGCAGTGTATTAAGTCAGGATGAAAGCCTATTCACTCTAGGCGCCAATCTCAAGTTGCACAATCATGAATGGGCACCTAGAGCAATAAGGCACTACATCATGGTTCCATGACCTTGAAATGGCACCTAAGCATGTAGGAGGAATTTTCAAGGAGCCAGAATGTTTTTAAAACTCTAAGGAACTAGTCCAAAGACTCAATGGCACCATCTTGATACCATTGAGTCAACTTTGGAACTCAAACATATTGAAACAAGGTCTAGGAAGCTAGGTGTCATCTCTTGCCAGTTCAACCTCTCAGATGTGCCAACATTGGAAAGACTCTTAATGAGCACCTAAGTTTGAATTGATCTTGTGATTGAAAGTTTGGTGATGTATTGGTGCGAGATGATCTTTAGTTGAAGCAATCTAAGTTCCAGGAAGGGTTTAGAAGTTATCAACCTCTTCACTAAGTTAGGCGCACTTTACAGGCTTTCTTACCCAAGAGTTGCACCTCATTAAGACAAGGCGCATCTTAACCTCCGGGACTTTTCCAAAGAAGCGCTTCAGTTTATTAGCACCTTTGGACCTTGTTTTGCATTTTGAAAGAGAAGGCGCACTTTGGAGGCATTTCTAACCCAGATTGACGCCTAGGTATAGTCATCTCTCTGGAGCATTACAATGTGTTTTAAAATGAAGGAGGACATTTAATAAGTTGGGGAATTGATCACTGAAGACCTTGGAGTGTTTGAATTACACTAAGCAAGAAGGCACATTTCCATGGAGTAGCATACTCTAGATAGCGCCTAATGCCATCAAGGTACAATTCCACCCTCACTTTGGTGCCTATCATCAAGAAGGGGCATTGGGCATTCCTTGAATAGTTCTAAGCATTTGAAGTTTGTGAAATCACCAAGGAATGTTGGGCGCCATGTGTATCCTCAACAAGCTTGAGTTTGCGCCTAGACAAGTTGGCGCTTATTCATGTTTTAACTTCCCTCTTGAAGCGCCTAACTTGGGAAAAAGTTATCTTGTTGTTAGTCAAGTGTTTGATGTGTTTTGGAGACTCCAAAAGACTTCCTCTTGCTAGGCACTCTTCTTGGCAACTATAACCTTCAACTGGCGCCTAGATCCTGAAGAAAAACACTTAGACTTCAAGGCGCCAAAACTAGTAGGAAAATATTTGGGGAGAAACCACGCTGATAAAAGTTGGGTAAATTTAACCTCCAAGTCTGATTAGGCTTCATATAACAACAATATTTATATCATGTCCCTTTGCTTTATGAAATAAGCAGTATGTGTCAAGTCATAGGGATAACACTTTGGTGCTTAGAAATTTCTCTATGACTTTTGATAAGATTATCTACTATTATGTGGATGCTTGATAGTATTATCTTGATCCATTGGACTAGTGTGGCTATGAGGTTGGAAAGTGTTGCAACCTCCATCCTTTAAATTTCTCCACCTTGTTATGGGTTGTTTTGAGTATTTTCACTTGCTTTCTCTTCGAGAATATTTTCTAATGATACATGATGTGTCATAGATCATTCAACTTGATAAACAACATGGAGGGATTCTCATGCCTCCTATACTTCTTGCAAGTTTCTTTATAGATAGCTCACATCATTGTCTATCTAGATGGTCATTTCCCTAAATATTATGATAAGATAATCCTGTTAATGAACTTTGGATTGAATGAGAATCAACATGCTTTGTCTTGACTAGAATAGTTGGGATGGACAAAAATCTATTGATTCTAGGTTGGGTTGTTAAAGGTCAAGAAGTTTTGGTGTCTAATGCCCTCTAAATCTAAATATTCAAAATTATAGTGGTTCAATAAGTTGCAACAAACAGTCAGGTAGACAATAGACTATAAGGAACAAGGACTACACATGAATCCAAAACAACACCAGTCAATAAGGACATCACAAGTAACTCAACATTACTTCCAGAGGCATTCACAAAAACAAAGGGGAGAACACAACTAGAGAATGCTAGACTATAGTAGGGATGAGTATCTGATGCAGAGCACACAGTGGAAGCATAGAATTATCAACTTTTGAACCTTCGAACTCACTATTTAGCGAGACAACATACCATCAGCGAGCTTAAAATTTCATCGTCTGATAGGCTGATGCCACCATGACTCTATTTGATTTCACTTCTGACAAACATCCCATCATTGACTCTTATCAGTCAGACAGACCGCTATCGGTGACTTTATATCCTTTCACACCAATGTCTTTGTCACTCCGATATGAGACTCTAAGTCCCTCGCCTATCAGTAGGACTTAATACCATCGGCACACTCAAAAATTCTTCTGCCGACACACTGATCTCACCAATGACAACCTTCAGACCACACCTGTTGGTGAGACTCCAAACATCAGTGAACTCTAATCTCATTGGGCCAATACACCAATGGATTTTAACTGTCGGTGTGACCCCCTTCATCGGTGAATCTCTCAACTGCTCTTCTGATGCGCCAATGGGATTATCTTCCGATACACCGATGTCTTTGACTTTGAACCACACTCGTCAGCAAGATAGACCACTATCGGCAAAGCCTAACCAAGGTCTGCTGATACACCGATACGACCAACTCTTGACGTCGATACAAAGTTCTTTTGAAGGCAAAGCGTGCCTAGGCTTATGGGGCTCAATTTGATGTATTTATTGAAAGCTCAAGGTGAATTGATGCTTATTGTAAATGCCACTTAGTCCTTCATTTGCATTCTAGGCACCATTTCCTATTGACTTATATACTCCTCCTCATGCTAGGGTGCCATAATGAAGTGGTTTAGACAATAGGTGCGCTTCACTTACTAGAGGCATGTTCTCCTTCCACCTTAGGTGCACTTTTATGGTGGAACAGGTGTCAATGGGTGCCTTGTCTTAAATGAATGCTCTCTCTAAGTTGGGCGCCCTTTTGAGGCTTTATGAGTTGAAAATTACACCTTAACCCTTCATGCTTGTTGCTCAATGTTTGAATGTTTAAGAAAGTCTCCTTTAGGCAATCATCCTAATGACTTTTTCTCAAGGCGCAATCATCCTAATGACTTGGATATTCATCCTAGTGTTTCAGGATATCAAGCTACCAGACTTAGTCATTTTCAGGATCTCAAACATAAAGAATAACATGATGATTCATTTTTTTGTATTGCATATAGTTGACATTCTATGCTACTCATAAAGAATATTAATATTTTCTGTTCAACATGATGATTCATTTTTTTTTTAAATACAACTTTTATCTTTTAGTTCCAAAATGAGGTTTAGGTGATACTTGAATAACAATAGCTTGCTTATTGGATCAACAAACATCCTATGTAATACAATTGGATTTTAAATATTTGAAGTAGCCATCTACAAATATCCATTCAAATGTGGATTTATAATGCAAGTATGGACGCCATCAATAAAAATATTTGTATTAACCAAATATCCATATAGGCATACATCAATATCTGTCGATATAGGTATAACATATATAAAAAATAGCCATATAGGCTTACAAGAATGCCATATAGGCATACAATGTCAACTATATACAATACAAAATATATGTCCACAAATGCCATATAGGCATACAACAAAGGAACACAATAAAAAGTCATTCCCCTCTGGCTGGTGAAGAGAATAGATCACGGGTAGCCTTGATCTTCTAGGGGATGCAGACGTGCATGTGGGTGGTCTACTACGAACTCAAGGGCTACTCCTCCTATTTAGTTCTTCCTACATCTTTAGCTGTTACAATAAAAAGTATAGACATTAATATATAGAAATTACATGTTATAAAAAATGAAACATTTAACAAAATAATCACTTACCGCTAACATAAAATCTGTCTCCTCACTTGCCTTAGTAGCAGGAATAGGCCCTGGTGATGTCATGTCCTATAGAAACCATCCAGATAGAAATTAAACTTCAAATCAATAATCTTTTGATTTTTCAAAAATAGAATTTAATAAATTGAAATTTACTAATCTGCCTCATACCCCTGTCAATGCCATGGAGCTATGAATTGTAGAGGCCACACCCTGCTCCATTGCCCTATGAACATGGGGAGGTGTCTCCGCAGCCTGCATCATCTGGAAATACACAATAAAGCACACAAGTCACATACAAAAATATAGTAAGTACAATTCATTCATTAAACTATTTATTTTATTACCTCCGTAAAGCTTTGAAGTCCACCACCGCTAGCAGGTGTTGTCGTGAAATCCACAGTATTAACCTATTCAACATCCAAAATTAGATATTAGAATACCATTCATATAACGATGCTATTCACATGTAATATTTATAATTGTTTACTAGTTACATACCCCGACAGTAGATGATCTAGTGTAAAATGCAAGTGGAGAACCACTGAAAACTCCATCGACGCTATGACCCTGATATTTCATTAAAATCATCAATTTAAATTAGTTAATCTTGCATTTCAAAAATAAAATTTAATAAATTAAATTCAATAAACTTGCTAATATTTACCTGAGTATCAAGGCTGAAAGTCTCACTCAAGAGGGTATCTGTCATCACCATCTGCTTAGCTGCAGATGTAGCCTGTGCACCTGCATCTTGACTATCCATGGGGTCATAACCACAGGCTGACCCGCAAGCCTGACAAGCATGGGGTGGGACCCTACTCCTCGCACTATCTCCCAACCCACTTTGTACTGCAGGACCGACATGCTCTATGATGCTCTGGGTCAAGGCACTAATGGACTGTAGTGTATCGACCTCAACACTCTCCTTCACAATGGAAGGGATAGAAACATGCTCATAGGCTGGTCTGCTGATTACTCGTCTCACTACCCGTTGTAGGTCAAGACGTGCCCCTGGTCTATCTTGTGCTGACCCCCCACCTCTACCCTAAAAGTCTCGCATATCAAAATAGTTTGGCACTTTATTGAGGACAAACTCATAGTAGAGTTTCCTCAAAAAGTATTGTGGGACCTCATTATTATTGCATGGAGGATGGTCAAAAACCATCCACCACCTCTGCCTGAAATTGTCCCTTATCACTTGGTTGTTGCACCAATGGATAGGGAACCTCTTGCATGTAATGGGTGGAGGTTGATTTGGTTGTGGGTTTGTGAAAATCAAACACAAGTCTAATTTTGTAATTTGTAATTTTTTCACATCTTGGTATGACAACTTGTCGCATAGTAATCTCTAAAGTCTCTCTTCTTATCCGTCCAACTAGTTATTTGCTTGCTAATTGAATCTACATTTGATAACATAGACTCAAGAGATTCGGCAAGCGTGGACCTATGCAAGGTTGAAGTGGAAGGATCTTTCAACCTTGCAATTATATCTTCAATTTCTTTTTTATTGTTTTTAATTTACCCCATTATATTTTCTTGTGTTCCAGGGGCATGTCGAGGAATGGATGGAGGAGATTGTTGTTCTGCAGGTATTTCCTCCTCAGGATTTTGTGGATTTTGAGGAGGAGGAGGAGGTGCATTAACATTTCCTGACAATTAATGAAATATACATCAAAAATCAACTCAAACCTACCTATTTTGAAACAAATTCAAACAAAAAAACAAATAAACTCACTCCTTTGGCGTGCTCGACGTCATGGCGGCATTTTGGCGATGAATCGATAAGATTTTTGTGTTGAATTGAGGAATCTAAAATGCGAGCGTGCTTTCTAAGGTTTACAGACCGCGGGAGTTGTGGAGAAAAAGAAATAAAATGAGATGCAAACCATTTTTTTTATTTATAGTACTTCATAACGCGCTCGCATTATAACACGAGCAAAACCATTTGGCCACTTTTTGGCCCCCCATCTTTTTGCACTTACCCAGTGGTGATGCTACTGAAGATTGGTTAACAGAGATGGAAAAGTATTTTGAGATCTGAAATTACTCTAAGATAACCAAGGCAGTATGGGGTACCTTTCAACTAGCTAGAGAAGAATCCATGTGGTGGATGAATAAGAAGATAGAAATGGGGTTAATTTCTTTGAGCTTAACTTGGGATCAATTTGTGGTCTTATTTCACCAAAGGTGGTTACCACAACTTTTCTTTGACCAAAAGCTAACAGATTTTTAGAATCTGAGACAAGGAGATATGTCAGTGGTTGAATATTGGGAAAAGTTCACCTATCTCCCGAAGCATGTGCCTCAATATCAAAAAGATGAAAGGTTCAAAATCAAGAAATTTATCATGGGTCTTAATGCCTAGATAGGTGGAGAAGTGGATCTGCATGGCCCTTCTACAATGGACCAAGTTTTGGAGAAGGCAATCAAGCAAGAGCAAAAATTGAAGTCAATTTCTGCATATTGCAAGAAGAATCACAAGAGCTTTAACAAGACACTAACTTCATAGCCTTTCAAGAAAAAGAATGGCAAGCCAAATGTGGCTAAGAAAAGTGACAAGGGTTCCAAAAATAATAGGAGTGGACCTAGAAAGGAGAAGAAGAACAGTGGCAATGTTCAAAGGAATGATAATAATTCAAGTAAATGTTGAGAAGCGAGGACCTCCTGGAGTATGTTTCACTTGTGGTGGAGATCACTATGCAAATCAATGCCCATCTAAGAACCAAGGAGTTCCACAGCTTGGTAATGCTTTACCCACTCAAAAAATAGCTTTTCAATAGAGGATCCATGTAGCTTTGGATAATCACCAGGCAGAGTACCAGATTACTCCTATTGAGACAACACGTACTTTGTTTGGAGTTCCTATTTCTATTTTGATTGATACTGGAGCAACTAAAAGTTTTATTTCTCCAAAAATATTAAGTAAATTTCCTAGAAGAGATGGATTTATGGCTAAACCCTGGTCTATAGAATATGCTAACTAGACTAGATCTCAGGTAGAGCAATGCCAATTTGAAGCTAAGATTGATCTTCCTAATTTTTCAATAGAGGTGAATTTGTTTGTAGTCCCCCTAGGTTCCTATGATGTTATCTTAGGAATAAATTGGCTATGGAGGCATAGATCCAATGTTGATTGTTTTACAAAAATAGTGGAGTGTCTAGACGTTGTAGGTAACAAAGTCTTTTTGCAAGGCACTTAGAGAGAAGTTAAGATCAGACCAATCTCTGCTACGAAACTAAAGAAAGCTAGGAAAAAAGGTGTAAACTTTTTGCAACTAAAATGGAGCAAGTAGAAGAAGATCCTAGTAAACAAAGTGTATCTTTGGAGAACTATCCTTTCCTTAAAGGTTTTTGAGATGTTTTCTCAGATGAACTTCTAGGATTACCTCTGAAGAGAGCTTTCGATTTCTTAATTGATATAATACCGGGATCTAAACTAATTTCAAAAGCCCTATATCGTACGACTACTATGGAGTTGATGGAGTTGAAAGCCCTACTTCAGAAGCTATTGGCTAAAAGATTGATTAGACTCTGTGTTTCTCCTTGTGGAGCCCGAGTGATCTTTGTCAAAAAGAAGGATGGAATCTTGTGTCTATGTATAGACTATCATATGCTTAATAAAGCAACAACAAAGAATAAGTGTCCTCTACTACGTATTAATGATCCTTTTGATCAGATGTGTGGCGTAATAGTGTTTTCTAAGATTGATTTGCAATTTGGATACCATCAGCTGAGAATGAAAGATGAGGACATTCATAAGATAGCTTTCAGAACCATATATGGGCATTATGAGTTCACAGTTTTACCTTTTGGACTTACGAATGCTCCTGCTACATTCATGAATTTGATAAATAGTATTTTCTGAGATTGCTTGGATAAATTTGTTCTAGTGTTTCTAGATGACATTCTTATTTACTCTAAGAATGAGGAAGAGTGCTTGTAACATCTTCGGATGGTTTTGCAGCGGCTAAGAGAGCATAAATTGTTTGGGAAGCTTTCTAAGTGTACTTTCTTTCAGAAAGAGATATATTACTTAGGGCATATTATTTTAGCTGAAGGAATATTTATGGTCCTTGCAAAGATAAAAGTTATACTTGAGTGGCATATGCCAAAGAATGTGCATGAAGTGTGTAGCTTCATGGGGTTAGTAGGATATTACAAAAAGTTTGCTTTGAACTTTTCTAAGATTGCAAGCCCAATCAGTTTGCTTCAAAGAAAAGGAAAGCATTTTGACTAGACAACTAAATGTCAGAAGGCATTTGACTAGTTGAAAGAAAGATTGACAACTTCCCCATTATTGAAAGTTCCAGATCCAAAAAGTCAATTTGTTGTTATAACTGATGCCTTAGGAGAAGGTGTGGGAGGAATGCTTATGCAAAATGGGCAAGTGGTGGCCTATGAATCTAGGAAGTTGAGAGCATATGAGGAGAATTATTCTCTGCATGATTTAGAGTTAGCAACAGTTGTGCATGCTTTGCAAATGTGGTGACACTACTTGCTAGGAAAGCCTTTTGAGTTTAAGTCAGATCATAATGGTCTTAAGTACATATTTTCCCAATCCCATCTGAATGCTTGACAAAGAAGATTGAAATTGATATCTAACTATGATTTTGAGATTAATTATATTAAGGGAAAAGAGAATTGAGTAGCAGATGCTCTAAGTCAGCAGAGACATATCTCATTAATTATCTCTATCCACTCCAACTTCAAAGATTTGGTATTACAGAATTCTGAGGGTGATGAATTTTATGAGAAAGTTAAGTAGGCTCTCTCTGTAAATCCTCAAGATTCGAGGTATGATAGGTTCTATTTTGAACCAGACGAGCTTCTAAGATACAAAGGACAAATGTATGTTCTAGATTTGACAGAATTAAGAAGCCTTGTGTGGAAGGAAGTTCATTCCGCACCATATTTAGGTCATCCAAGAGTAACTAAACTCCTAGCCAATGTAAAACCTCTTTATTTCTGGAAAGGAATGAAGAATTATGTTGCAAGATTTGTAGCCATTTTTTTAGAGTGGTAGAGAGTCAAGGCTAAGCATCAGCATCCATCTAGACTTCCGTATCCGCATGATATTTCAGAGTGGAAGTGGTAGGTTATTAGCATGGATTTTATGCAAGGTCTTCCAATCTCTCGAAATAAACATGATGCTATTTTAGTAGTGGTGGAAAAACTCACCAAGGTAGCCCACTTTATACCTAGAAATTTAATAGATGGAGCACCAACCATAGCTCGCAAGTTTGTGCAAGAAGTGTTCAAATTGCGTGGCGTTCCTGAGAAGATTATCTCAGACAGCAATGCATGCATGATGTCAAGATTTTGGCAAACTTTATTTTTGTAAAGCCTCACAAGTACATGTAAAAGCCAATAAACCAACTCAAAAGCAAATGAAGTAAATAATCCATTTAAATACAACATTGTAATATCCAAAACAAAAGATGTAGATAATCTGCTTAAATACAACATTTCAAAGATAAAAGATGCAATTAATCCACTTAATTACAATATCAAGATAAATAATCATTTCATCAATAAGATTCAATAGAGTCAATAAATCTTCATAAATAAAGATCCATAAAAATCATTAAATCTTGCAAACGATAATCTCATCAATATAAATCAATAAAGTCATTTAAATCTTACAACTCCCATGCTCATTCTAGGTAAAAGCACTATAAAATCATATACATAAATCCATTAGCAAGCATGCCATAATACATCCAATCAAGTACAATAATCATGTACAACAAGAATAATGAATCAATATGCTCATCAGTCGCATGAACCAAGTGGTCCACCACCTACGAGCTGAGAGACAGGAACATGGCCCAGGTGCTTTTTCCACCCAACCATGAAGTATTTACACTTCCCCAGATCCCTTCATGAAACGAAGGAAACCCAACCCTGCACGAAATGTCTAGCTACCTGGTAACAATTGGCAAGAGGGAACACTCGATGCAACCCTAATGTTTGAATGTGCAATTCTAAATAATGAAAAGCATATTGTCTCACAACAGGATGTGGTAGAGATATCAATAAATAAGTTTGCTAGACAATAAAACATCTATTTCAATGTCATCTCGATTAGATCTAATCCTTTATAAGTAACCTAGTACAATTCCCGAACAAATAATCTACTTCTTTCCCCAACACATTCCTAGATAAAAATCTACTTCTTTCCCCAAGAAATCAATAATCAAATAAATCAATAAATAATTAAATAAATGAATAAATTAAAATCACTTATGACCACCTCTAATCCCTTTCCCATGCATTAATAAAGAAAGCACACTTTTCGATCAAGCATAAATGAAGATCATCATGAATTCTTTTTTAAAAGCAATATTCTGATTATATTCTCAATTCATATTTCCATGTTTTAAATAGATTGTAGAACCTATTGATTTTACTTCATATCCAAATGTTGTTTCATAATCCAAATAAAATCAAATGTTGATGTTTGACTACTCCACTCTCATACGATGAGGTTTCACGCATACTTATGTCAAATAATATTACTATCTTTCCTCAAGATCAATAGAATAATAGAATAAAACAATTAATGTTCTTCTATAAATCATTTCAAATTCCTTTTCTAAAACACCAATCAAGGTGTTGGTTTTTTCCCAGACTGGATGCTTGCTTCCAAATTTCCCTAAAAGGTAGCCATCAATGATAAAAAGGATCTCTGGACCAGGGGCCAACAGTATAGGAGATAGACTCTATTTTTATCTCCTCTTCTTCTTCAGGCTCTGCAAAACCTAGGGGGTATTCCCTACTCAACATCCATGAGAATATGCATACAAAGGCTGGGATGCTGACATGAAGCAGATAAGTCCTCTTGTAAGTAGACCAAAACTGCAAGATAAGAGCAAAGGGGCTAGCTTTGGGCCTATTTTTAGTTGTAGACAGAGGACTTGGGATCCTAAAACTAATTCTACTGTCCTATGGTTGTTTTGGAGTATGATTTTGATGTTGTGTATATTTGGATGCAAACCTGGACCTGGTGTATAACCTCAACACAGCGCTAGATTGGTGCCTATCCAGGGCTTGGAGTCGGTAGACATACACCTGTGAATGATCATCATGAACATAATAAAACTAGATTTCAAGGGGATTTGTGTGATATCTGCCTTACAGATACCTCCCAATACAGAGTGTTAAGGTATCTCTACTTATGGCATCCCTATTGCAGTATACCCTTCCCAATACTCAATCTGAAAACACTTTAATCTACCCCTTGGGCAGAAGTTGAAAGATCAAGCATTCAATATAGGAATTCTATATTCTAGAATACCAGACACCCCTTAGATATCTAGATTCAAAAAGACACATGCAATACTAGAGATAGAATTAACAAAACACATGCAAATACAACATTATTCATATAAAATCAATCATGAAATCAGTAGATTCATGCATGAGACATTCAACAAGAGATACATAAACTCACAAGACCTCCTGTACAGAGCAACCAAAACCAGTTGTATCTTATTACAGAGCCAAAATGTCCAGTTTTCAACAACCTTAAAAATGAGTCACATAGTCCCTTATATACAGCGAGGAAGGTGCACTCAGCATTAATTACGAGGTTGACTCAAAATTTTGCCAGGTACACGCATTGAGAAAATGGCACTCAACGCATTGATTGCAACAGGTGGAAGAGGGGACATGAGAGGTTCTCAAGCCATGCGCTGTCAGCCGTGGACGTACAACTTCAATCAGGTACTAGATCCATCCACGCCATCACCCATACCTCTGTAACAACCGCCATTAATGTCCACCTACCATGCAGCCATCAGGAAAACATCAAATAGTGCATCGCAACTGTTTCCCACCAAAATACCTCCTCATGATATTTGAAAATATGCAGGATATCAATTATCCCACATGCACCGTGCAGTAACCTCCTCATCACCTTATATACTAGGTCATGAGCATATATGATGTCGGTACTTTTGCTCCCGACGACACTAGCATAAGCCTTCATCATCATCATCCTCCAGCATGATATCCGGCTCCTCGAAATATCACCCTGACGTCAGCATCATCATCTGCATGAGAAATACCAACCTGATATTCGCCCTTATCGGCACAACCTAATCCATCGGAGGAAGATCCTCCTTCTTGGCCGATATCAAATATCTGGCCAATGAAAATCCTAATGACGTCACCGTCATATCCTACTGATGTCATCATCATATCTGCATACTGCGCACCTCCTCATGTCCAGATGACGTCATCGTCATATTCACAACATCAGGGGATCTTCATAAGATGACTTAGTGTTAGAAATATGACCCCCTGGACCTTGATGTCGTCACCACCACATGTCGGCATCAAGATGATATTTGGAAGATAACCGGATATTTGGAAATATCCTCCTAATGCATAAATATCATGCTGCACTGTAGCTCCACTATAAGATCAGGGGATATATGAATATGACAGATATTTGAAATGATCACCCCCCACTGGATAATGCATGAAGCCGACAGGCGGATATCTCCCTGATATCAGCATCATCATGATGCTGGAACAAACATACATCCGGGTGATATTCGGATATGAAAATATCACCCCCTCCTTCAGAAATATCATGATGCTGATGTTGAAACATGCTAAGGAGGTCCAAAGACTTAGAAAATTTTTGGATTTTTAGGGAAGGAGTTAAGCTAAAAACTTTGAACACAAATTATCACCAACATAGGCTCCGATTAGGGACATGCAGGTGCAAGATTTCAACGAGAACCAAACCTCTGGGATGCAGACCAGTCCCTTATCCATTGGGCACAGAGTCACATACTGCACTGACCTGCATCAAAAGCACATTACTTTTAAACATTATTTTGGCGACCTAGGGCAGCCAAAAAGGAAGAACCACAACTTTCTCTTATCAAATGCCTGATCTTGATTTGAATAACCCCAACCATGGCTGAAAACATTGGCATAATTTGCCCATAATGTCATCTGCTCAATTAGATATTCCACCATTTTTGACAACTTGCCACTTGTAGTATTGCCTCTGTCACTCTGGATTTCAAAATTAGACATATAACCATACACATAATATTCTTCAATATTAGGTAACACATGTATGTTATATCCCTCAGACAGTACATCATACTACTCTTGGCACTCTTCATCATTTATCTGACTGCTGCACACCACCAGGCACTCATCCAGTTGATCCAAAAACTCAACATACTCAGAAAATATGAGACCACTAATATCTATTGATATTGAAAACAAACCCTGATCCACACACCCAATGTTGCACATGTCTGAATCAGGTGATGATGAACATTTATTATTCACAGTTTGCAAATCAGTATCATCATCAAACACAGGGTTAATCCTGCACCAATGAAGGTCATGACTCACAACAATAAATGCATCTGCAGGCTGATCATGAAGGGGATTCATGTTCATGGCAAAGGTCTTTGCTTCTTCTTCATGACAATCCAATTCTTCTTCATTACTATCAGATCCAGAGTCATAAGAAAAACAAACTTGATCCATGCACTGGTCATGGATATCATTTCTATCATCAGATTGCCCCACATATAAAATTTTTGTTGTTACAATGCACTCTGAAGTTGAACAATCCACATCACTTTCTAGCCCTCTGATACTTTCTGATGAAACTAATATTGATTGTTGATCCATATGATCACAACTTTGCACAACTGGATCATTTAAACATGAAGGCTCTTTATTTAGGACTGGTATGTAAATATTACTTGAAAAATCATTACTTTCAACTTCACTTTCTGGGCAAAATGGGACATCCTCCTCCATAATAGGAACATCATCCATTTGGAATGATGCAAAAACTGGGACAACAGGGGTGTGAGCACTTTGACATTCATTGTCAACACCTGAATTAAATCTTTCATCAACAATGGAGGCTGCAGGACAACAAATTTTTTTAGAAAAATAACCCTTTTGTATTCCATACCTCCAATTATTTTCAATATCAATTGCAAATTGATGTGCCTGATGCAATGTGGTGGGCTCCTTATCTCTTAATCTATAACTCATTTTCTTATCAAATGCTCCCAAATAGACAACTAGGCCCAATGCATCATTAGGTCTCATGCATTCTGGGATTCTATTCAATGCCCTCATAAATCTGAGGTTAAAGGCTGGGATCAGCTCATCTTCTTCAATATGGATGTACATAAAGTCACTAATAACTGCATAATCAGAAATTTTTTCACCTTATTGTACTAGAAATGTAGATTTAAAACCATGCCAAGAGCTGACAGAGTTAGCTGGAAGGTAGGAGAACCAATCCCTTGCATCTTCATCTAGAGATTGAACAAATAACCTCATAACCACATCTTCATGGTCAATCTCAAAATCATCAATAACATTTCTAAACTGTTGCAAGTGTCTCTCAGCTGATGCATCCTTTATACCACTGAATTTAGGCAAATACCTTCTAATTTTAGGTGGAAGAGCATTTGGATAACCACAAATGCCACTAAAATTTATGGGCTTATATCTATCTATGTTGAAACTTCTTTTATTACATGGTTGGGACTGACTACTATACACTATTGCATTTGACACCTCACAAGGGTGCATGGGCTGACAATACATCTTTTTTTTTTTATTGCAACCCTCCTCTCTACTCAGGTTTTCAATCACAATATGACCTTAGGCCCTTAGAATACAAACTGCTATTTCAACTTTCCTAAAGTCCTCTATATGAGTCTTTTGAACAATATTGCATGCCCTTTTGAAATACAGAGTAGGTTCTAACAAAAGCATGCAAGCTCTACTTTCACCAATGTTTCCCTTTTAACTAGTGCTATTTCACCAAATAGGGAACTTTTCAAAAACTTGTGCAAATACCTGGATATGTTGCAGCTGCTGATAGGTTCATTCAACAGAGTCGCCACCTCCTTGGCAGAGGAATGAGCTTCAAACAGGCTGAAGCTAAAAATTAATTTCTTTCTTTCTGGGTCATCCACCAGCAGAGCCATAGATAAAACTTTTTCTTTTGCTGCAACAAGGCATTTCCAGGTCTAATTCTTCAATTCTTTAGACTCAAGCTTCACTGATATGACATTGTCTCCCCAGTAGACTCACCAATTTCTGATGGTGACTCGGATGGGCCACAAATACATTCTTTTTTCATCAATCCTTCCCCAGTAGAGTCACTAATTTCTGTTGGTTTTTTTCGCAGACTGGATGCTTACTCCTAGATTTCCCTACAAGGTAGCCATCAATGATCAACAGGATCTCTAGGCTAGGGGCCAACAAAATAGGAGATAGACTCTATTTTTATCTCCTCTTCTTCTTCAGGCTCTACAAAACCTAGGGGGTATTCCCTACTCAACATCCATGAGAATAAGCATACAAAAGCTGGGATGCTGACATGAAGCAGATAAGTCCTCTTGTAAGTAGACCAAAACTACAAGATAAGAGCAAAGGGGCTAGCTTTGGGCCTATTTTCAGTTGTAGACAGAGGACTTGGGATCCTAGAACTAATTCTACTATCCTATGGTTGTTTCGGAGTATGATTTTGATGTTGTGTATATTTGGATGCAAACCTGGACCTGGTGTATAACCTCAACACAGTGCTAGATTGGTGCCTATCCAGGGCTTGGAGTCGGTAGACATACACCTGTGAATGATCAGCATGAACACAATAAAACTAGATTTTAAGGGGATTTGTGTGATATCTGCCTTACAGATACCTCCCAATACAGAGTGTTAAGGTATCTCTACTTATGGCATCCCTATTGTAGTATACCCTTCCCAATACTCAATCTGAAAACACTTTAATCTACCCCTTGGGTAGAAGTTGAAAGATCAAGCATTCAATATAGGAATTCTATATTCTAGAATACTAGACACCCCTTAGATATCTAGATTCAAAAGGACACATGCAATACTGAAGACATAATTAACAAAACACATGCAAATACAACATTATTCATATAAAATCAATCATGAAATCAGTAGATTCATGCATGAGACATTCAACAAGAGATACATAAACTCATAAGACCTCCTGTACAGAGCAACCAAAACTAGTTGTATCTTATTATAGAGCCAAAATGTCCAGTTTTCAACAACCTTAAAAATGAGTCACACAGTCCCTTATATACAGCGAGGAAGGTGCACTCAGTATTAATTACAAGGTTGACTCAAATTTTTGCCAGATACACGCATTGAGAAAATGGCGCTCAACGCATTGATTGCAACAGGTGGAAGAGGGGACATGAGAGGTTCTCGAGCCATGCGTTGTCAGCCGTGGATGTACAACTTCAGTCAAGTACTAGATCCATCCACACCATCGCCCATACCTCTGCAACAACCGCCATTAATGTCCACCTACCACGCAGCCATCGGGAAAACATCAAACAGTGCATCGCAACCGTTTCCTGCCAAAATACCTCCTCATGATATTTGAAAATATGCAGGATATCAATTATCCCACATGCACCATGCAGTAACCTCCTCATCACCTTATATACTAGGTCGTGAGCATATATGATGTCGATACTTTTGCTCCTGATGACACTAGCATAAGCCTTCAACATCATCATCCTCCAGCATGATATCCGGCTGCTCGAAATATCACCCTGACGTCAGCATCATCATCTGCATGAGAAATACCAACCTGATATTCACCCTCATCGGCACAACCTGATCCATCGGAGGAAGATCCTCCTGCGTGGCTGATATCAAATGTCTGGCCGATGAAAATCCTGATGACGTCACCGTCATATCCTGCTGACGTGATCAGCATATCTGCATACTGCACACCTCCTCATATCCGGATGACGTCATCGTCATATTCGCAACATCGGGGGATCTTCATAAGATGACTTACTGTTAGAAATATGACCCCCCGGACCTTGATGTCGTCACCACCACATGTTGGCATCAGGATGATATTCAGAAGATAACTGGATATTTGGAAATATCCTCCTGATGCACAAATATCATGCTGCATTGTAGCTCCACTATAAGATCGGGGGATATATGAATATGACAGATATTTGAAATGATCACCCCCCACTAGATAATGCATGAAGCCGACAGGCGGATATCTCCCTGATATCAGCATCATCATGATGCTGGAACAAACATACATCCAGGTGATATTCGGATATGAAAATATCACCCCCTCCTTCGGGAATATCATGATGCTGATGTTGAAACATGCTGAGGAGGTCCAAAGACTTAGAAAATTTTTGGATTTTTAGGGAAGGAGCTAGGCTAAAAACTTTGAACATAAATTATCACCAACACAAGGAAAACACACTTTCCAAGCAATAATCCCTCATTTCCATACACAATTACATTCACAAGTTTATCAATTTGATATAATATTTTGATATAATTCTTATCCATTATTTAATCAAAATTTCCCATTATCATATATGAAATCTAGCTAATATTAATATGAATTTATTTAATCATAATTCCTCAAAAATCATATGCAATCTAACTATTATTGTTATTTGCTATCAAATTTGTGATGGAAATTCATAAAAACATAATTTAAACTTCTTATTGTTGTAGCAAATTTAAATACAGAAAATTAAAACTCAAAATAAAGAAAAATAAGATAAACATTGAATACACATCTTACTATTATTTTCTAGAAATGTAAAAGAAAATACACTGAAAAACAGTCCATAATAGGAACTAGGTTTTGTCTACCCTTTTGTGAATTTTTGAGAGTTTAAAATAATGGGTCAATTTTCTAATCAAATAGAAAGTTTCAATTAGCAAAAATAAAAGAAAATATAGTCTTAATAGGTCTTCAAGGAATGTCTATGACAGTCGTATAAAGGTTTTATCATTGGTTTTAATAGCTTCCATTCAATCTTAATAATCAAAAATCTCAGAATAATGATTTTGTTTCAAGCAGATTAAATAATACTAAAATATGATTTAAAGCCACATTCAGCCAAGAAGGAATAGCCAAAGCTTACACCATCATACATCTATAATCTCTAATTATTTCTACAACCTCCAAGCGTGATTTAAAGAAGGCAAAAACATAATAAAAACCTAGTAAAAGTAAGGTGATTGTTGATGGAATTTGAAGCTGTTGTTGCTGCTGATAAAATCAAGTTGTTTGCTGCTCAAAATCGCCTTCTTCTTATTGCAAATTGTGGGTTCTTGTTGCTGCAATTCGTGGTGTTTTCTCTTGCTTCCAAGAAGTCTTCTTTTAACAAAAAAAATCTCCTCACTTATTTTTAGCGACCATGAATTAGGTTTGAAATCTCAAGAATATAGAATTTAGAACTGAAGATTTTTATTTTAGAACTAGAATAATATTCCCTTTGCATGATAATTCGACCAATGAAATTTGAGCAAAAATGCTATTTAAAACAATTAATTATTTTTTGTGGAGTTTACTGTTATGCAGTGCAAAATTGGCTTGCATAACAGGAAGCTATTGTTTAAATTCTTTTTTATTTATTTATACAAAATATCTAATTATAACTAGTATAGATATCTTAAATACAACTATCTAAAAAATGCTGAGAGATATCAATTTGAAGCTATTTTATTTATATTTTGCCCATCAAATTAATTAACAAATCAAATTTAAACATTTTATTGATTAAATTACACTACTACATTTTTTGTATAAATTAATTAAGATTCAAACCTAAAACATATATAAAATTTTGGTTGAAATTATTTCTAACATTACACAAAAAAATTACAGCCCTTTTCTTTCATTTAATAATACAAACTAATGTTACATTTTCTAACATTTTTTAGAAAATTACAACCCTTTTCTTTCATTTAATCTATACAAAGTAATGTTTCATTTTTTAACATTTTTTTGAGTTTTATTTTCTTTCATGCTTAGTGTTGATGATGGCATATCTTTGTTTTACCTCCTCATTTTGGAAATATTATGTTTATTATTAAATATTAATATTAAATACGAAGAGATATAAATTTGAAGTTATTTTATTTACTTTAAGTTATTTTATTTACTTTAAGTTATTTTATTTTACTTCAAATTGATATTCTTAATCCATAAAATTTTTAAAAATTGATTTCATTTAACAATATTTATTTTTCTAACATTTTTCTAGAATTTCATTTTACTTTGTTGTTAGATTGATGAGAGCCTATTTATTTTGGATTTATATTATATTTATTATTAAATATTAATAATTTGACATGTAAATGGCTATCAATTTTTAAGGTAAAAGGTAATATTTTTTTTAACACACTCATGCCATTACACTCCACCATTGCTGCCATTGTAGAATACCTCTCAGCATTAATAACACTATAATTAATATCTATTTAATTATTTAACTAATACATATCTATTTTAATAAATCAAGAAGTAAATAAAACTAATAATATAATATAATTTAATTAATTCTACTTTGCATATTGTCTTCCAAACATCTAAAATTAAGTAAATAAAGACAATATTTATTATTTATTTAATAAAATACAAATTATATATATATATATATATATATATATATATATATATATATATATATATATATATATATATATTCTTTATTCAAATTGCAATACCTATTTTAATCACAATTCGAAAAAGACATTAAATTAAATAATGCATTTAATATAAACTATTGTAGCAATTTAAACACAATATTTTCTAATTATTTAAATCATCAATCACACTTATTTATTTTATTATTTAAATAATTTAAACACACTATTTATTTAAATACCATAAAATAAACTATTTAAAATCAACCATTTAAAATTTAATTGAAAGAACTTTTAATATTTATAATTAAATCATGCACTCGAAAAGGATTTACTGTCGTAATTAAAATACAATATTCTAAGTATCTAACCATTCACCACATTTATTATCCACACAATGATGCATAAAATAAGTCATTCAATAATGCAATATGAAGCTACGTGAGTGTGTGATTGCATCAGAGTTAACCATCCCAAATAGTTCTTGCCAAGTGGCTAGAACACCTCTACCTCAACCATGCTCTCGTCTTTGATGAGTACTTGCATCAATTTGCACTCAACTTGACGTCAATAGGTTAGTGTCTCCAAAAACATAGCCGAGGCAAATCATTGTAATCATGTCTACAATATTTAACATTTAAATCAATTTCTAATTCTCTTCAATATAAACTCATAATAATTACCTTCACATATGAAAAATTACTTAAGGTAAAGTCAATCACAATAATTGTTCACTAATCTAGAATAATTATATTGTTCATAAAAATGAGACGTGACAGTTTTCAGCACTAGGAACCCAACTTAATATAAGCTCGGCTTATCACCCTAAGATAGATGGTCAGACAGAAAGGGTAAATCAAGTTCTTGAAGATTTGTTGCGAATGTATTGTATGGATCAACAATACAAGTGGGAAGAGTATCTACCACTTCTGGAGTTTTCTTACAACTCCTGTAATTCTGCTATTAAGATGTTTGTAGTGCTCCTCCATTCTCACTTTGGATGTGTAGGTAGTCTGGCTAAGGAACATGAAGATGAAAGTAAAATAATAGGAATATTTAGGATATGCATTAATTATGTTAGACAATTGATGTTGTACATTATATGATGTTAGACTTATGGTTATGATGATGATGCCTTTGATGACACTTATGATACTTGAGGTTTTATGCACATGTTATGATTATTATGTGATTATTTTATTATGATTCTTATGTGATTATCTTATGTGAATGATCCTATTCTGATTTCTATGTAGCTGATTGTTTATGAGTTTATTCGATTACTAGGTGTTGTTCTTACTGATGTGCTTGGGTGAAAGGGATAGTGTCGCATCACTCACTTGTGAGTACCCTATGACATTGTGATTTTCTTTCACAGTGTATCTGTTTACATGTATATGCACGACCGTTTTGTGTGTTGCAGGTACCAAGCAACAACCCCACATGAATTGGTAGGTCTGAGTGTGCCTTGAACCCAATGGATTAGTTGATCAGAGATAACACTTGATCCCCTACCCTAGCCATCACCCTCGAAGAGGATAAGTATCTAGTTTGGCACCCTTTCAGTTTGGTTAGTATGTCAGTTTGGTCAGTTAGTGTTGCTTGAGGTCTTGCTTTTCGACCTTGGATAGTGGTCAGGTAATCATTTGGGTATTTGGTTCCATTTAATTTAAATTGTTTGATAAATGTCGATTGGATGTCTTTTGCATTAAAATAATTTGCTAAGAAAAAAGTATAGTTTGATAAATAAATATATAATCCTAATTGATAATAAAATAAATTTATAGTGTAATATTATAATTAAGAAATAATAATAATATAGGAAATAAATAGAATATAATAAACTTGGTTATATAATTAATTATATTATGTAAGTGACTATGGGTAAATGGTTTTACCCGTTTGTGTAAAATTGAATATTTATCATATTATATTTATCATAGTATATTTATCATATTATATTGTTATGATTTTAAATGAAATACTTTTAATCAATGTAAAATTATTTATTGTGTTGTGTTGGGGAAGTTAATATAATAAATTAAAAACTAACTATAATTTGTTATATAGTTGGTTGGTCTTTCCATTGAACTAATAGCCTTCTTCTTCCTGTAAATATTTTTCTTTTGGGGGAGAGTAGGGGAGTTTGGTTTTAAAAGGAGGAAGAAACATGCATTCGGGAAGAGGTACTGGTAAGAAGTTAGTGGTTTCCTTTGGAGCTCTAGATGCGGAAAATCTAAGTTTACAATTAGGAAGAGAACCTCTGCCTGAAAAGACAACTGACGAGGGCAATGGAGGAATTGTTACATAATAATGAAAGAGAGAACTATATGCCCAAGTCATCATATGCTTCTATGTTTATATTTGTACAGGTAAGTTTATTTCTTCTATCTATTTTGTAGATCTGTACATGTATACATATCCATGCAAAATGTAATCTCGAAGGCATTGGATGTGATCTTGTAGGAATTTGATTATAATAGTCTTTGACCCTTTTTAACAAAATCATTTTGTGTATATCTTACAATCATTTCAGATTTAGAGACATCAATTTGGTTAATTAGTTATTTGGCATCGTAATGAAACAGTTGTGGGTGTCTAGAATTGTCAAAAAGGTCAACCATGCACTGGTATTATCAGTTGTGGCTGAAATACAATTAGGGTCTTCCGTCTGAGTGAAAACATGTGCTATTCCTAACCTCTAAACCTGCATGACACCTTTTGTACTTATCTTGCAATCATTGCTTCCCAAGTGCAGATATCCCTTTGAAGCGTTCTGCCAAACAGTTTGTGCACCTTATTTGTTTTTCCACTTATATCTTTATTAATTTAAATATGTTTCAATCTTCCAAATGAGGCGACAGGGTTTCTACCCTTCTACATCATGGTAATGATGAATCTCATGTATTCCATAAGGTTTTATTGAAAGACAAAGTCGCCCCATTCTATGAACCATTCTTGTGCTTTACATTTTTAACAACCGATTGACCATATCTAGTAATCGTGGCATGCACTGAGGCCACATCTATTTTGGTATATTGTTGATATCCTATCCTTTAATGCATGGCCTTGTAAGTTGGCCAATTCTCCAAGGTACCTATGCACTTGCCCTCTTCCGTATTGATGTTTGAGAGAAAATTAGCATGGAATTTTATAGATGATTTCACCTGCCTGTTAGAGGCTAAGATGTATGCTTAGGATTCTTAAAATTGTTTAGTTCATCTACAGTAGGTGTCAACTTTAGAGTTTCTAAATATTAAATCTACCTTTTGGATAGGCATCAACCCATATAAGAATGTTCTAAATAATGGATCGATGTTTTTGGTGCATGTCTGACAATCATTGCATTTCTAGAGATGATTTCTCTTGAGCCATTTTGTCATATAGATCGTGTGTCTAGTCTATGCTTCCACAGTTTGATTGTATTTGCTTTAGAGTTTCTAAAGCTTGTTCAACAAATCTATTTTGTGCATATCCTACAAGTATTGCGTTCCATGACATTTCATCTCTTCAAGGCAATATGTCAAACAGTTCATGCGCGTTGTCTAAGATTCCACACTTTGCATGCATGTCTGCCAGAACATCTCCAACTATAATATCTGACATTATTCTTTCTATGTGTCCATATCCTACTCCAAAAGGCCGTGAGCTGGGAGGATGCTGGCAAACACTGTGGGAATTGGCTTTACATCATCCAATAACATTGGCTTGAAAGTTTCTGAAGCCTTTTCAACTATCCTACCATCATGGAAATCATGAGTTTTTCCTTGCACTGGGAATTCAGGCTTCATGGTAGATTTTGTTCTTCATTTTGATGTTGTTTGATTCGTATGATGTTTGATTTGGTTTTCTGTTCATGGCATGCATGTTTTATTCTCTTCGGATGGGTATCTGGACATCTGGTTTTCTCAAGTTTTGACATATAATTGGTTATAGAATTTACTTGTGCTATGCATGCAAATTCTTTTGGATGTAGAGATGCTTTTCCATAATCTAGATTGAACAGATATGATAATGCTACATGGGAAGATTATCATGAATCTCATAAGAGATTTCCTCATTTGTTTTATTCTTTTCAAATTTGAACAAAAACTTTATTATGTTATTACGTTTGGGTACATTGGATCATCGGGGACAATGAATCTTATGGGGGAGATATGTCACATCCTTAAATTTTGACTGTCTTACTTTTTACTTGAATGTAATTAGTAGTTAATTTTGCATGATTTAATGATTTGACGTTATGTGAAAATGTCAAGATAAATCAATGATTTCATGAGTTTGAGTATATATTCGTAGAATTTAGACATGTGATTATATATTAGATCGTGATGATTTATTCATAATGAATATGGGTTAACTAATGATACACTAATCCCAGTTTGGTGATTGCAAGTTGTATTCAGGAAACAGGTTTTCCACCCTCCAAGAAAGAGAGGGAGAGCATCATCGGAGAGAGGTGAATAGACGTATGGAAAGAACAACTTGTTTCTATCTAAGTCTAGTGTTGCTTAGTTAGTGAACTTTGTTAGTTTGGTAAGTTGTTTTCAACTTTACGGTCTTGGTTGGTTTTTTATTCAACTCTAGTCGATCTGAGATCAGTTCCTTAAGCATAGGTTTTGTCGTAAGCCAAGAAGGGATGGTTTGACTAATCGACCAAATGTAGTCAATAGTCGACATATTCCTAATATAGTTTATATTCAGAAGATTATATTTACGCTACTGGTTAACTATCTCTTCTTTAATATTTTCTGATTGAAATTTTTCTATATTATATCTTATCAGGTTAATTATGTTTGTCTATTTTTCTAAATATGTGAGATGAAGAGGGGGAGAATATCTCAATCCCATTCTCGAATCTCATCAAGTGTTTGAAAAACAACGTAACGTATACGATGTGTATGTTTTCTTTATAACATATATGTGTGTGTGTGTGTTATGTTTGATGTTTAATTAACACCTTTTGTGTTAGGTCGATGACTTCTTAATGAAAGAGGTTAAGAGATGTGTTTTGCATTTTCTTGTGATACGTGGTCGTTTGACCCTATTTTCTCTCTACGGTTATAGAGAGTGGAGTATCTTTTGACCAATATTTTTGGTTATCTTTAATGACCATTATCCCTTCTGTTAAGTATGACGTCGAGAGAGTTAAACACTGGCATTAATAAAAGTAGGGGGAAGTGAATATAGAGGAGTGTTATATTTAATACCATGAAAGAGTTCACTTTGGATATGCTCGGATGTACACCGAGAGACACAGGAGGAGTTAATTATATTTGAAGCATGCTGAGGAGAAAGGATGTCAGAGAACTGCTAAAGGAGCAAGAAGAGCCTTGTTTGCCTGATAAGCTCACAGGTTCTCTTCTTCTTAAGAATATATATTTTAATGATTTTAAGAGTACTTGATTGTTATCAGCCTGTAGATTTATTTGATATTGTGTTATGAGTAACTGATAACATAGTATATATATCACTATGTTATGAGTAATTGATAACATAGCGTATATATCACTATGTTATGAGTAATCGATAACATAGCATTTATATATATTACTGTGATGTGAGTAGTTCATAGTATATATCTTTTACTACATTATGTAAAGACAAAATTTTATAGTGTTATTGTTATGTTTAGTGATTTCAATAGTTTATATTGTTATCACTATGTTTAGTGATTTCGGTAGTCTATATCGCTATCACTGTGTTAAGTGAAGTCAACGGTATTTTGTATCTTTCTATGCTAAAAATGTGGAGCTATAATAGCTCTGTGTTCGAAGAACGGAGAGCTTTTTGGAATTCTTTGAACTGTGAAAATGATAGTTTGTTTTAACCTTGCATTCTAAGTAGAAGTAGAGTTTATTACCTCTACACAGAAATAATGGATAGCATGTCATATTTAATGTGAAGCCAATGGCTTAAACACCTCTATAGAGTTGTGTGAATTCTAAACCTTTAGAACTCTGTGAAAACCAAGAAGTTTAACTTCTACTATTCTATGTGACATCTGTTTTAGGCCGAATGTGTTGAAAATGAAGGTAGAACTGTTGCTATAAACTTTAAAATTTTGTGTAGGCAAAGCTAAAAATAAGATTAATCTGTAACAATTAATGAACAAGTGATCTTGTACTTTCAATCCAATGTAGAAGAGAAGAGAATAGAAGAGAGAAGCTTGCAATAATGAACACAAGTATTTACATGGAGAAACCCTTGTGGGAAAAAACTCCACACTCAAAGATGTTTCCTGCTTGTATTAAATCTCTTTGTAAAAGATTACATTCAATACTGAAATTCCTCTAAGTCCTTGATGTACTTCACAAAAAAGTTTCTTTCTTTTTTCTCTAAGTCTTTTCCAAAAAAACTTATTGCCTTTTTCTTCTAAGTCTTTTTCACAAATCAACTCTCTGGAAAATGTATGGGGCTCTTAATTAATTAATGAAGCTTCATAATTCAAGAGTTTCTTAATTTGAAAGCTTGAAACTCAAAATACAATAAATTGTAGTTGATAACATAGCAACCAATGCTCATGCAAAAACTAAGCACTCCAAATAGAGAAGACTGAACTCAAACAATGTCCAAGCTTTCAGTTAACTACCTCTTCATGATGTGGGCACCCAAGATAGATAAAAATAGCTTTGCCAACATCAAATATATCTCCAAATAAAAGCAACAACAAAAAGTCTTCCAATTGGGTGTCCATATTTTCCCAATCACTTTATGTTGACTGAAGTGATCAATACACATCAATTTCATGCAAACAACATGTAAGATTGATGTCCCCAAGGTTATTTTGAATTACTTTGTTCTATACATGCAAGTGACATGCAAACACCAGATTCAACATGCAACTGATACCCATTACCTGAAACACCGAAAAGTACCATCATGCAACTCTCTGGAGTTTGAGTGTTCCTGCAAGTAATATATTAAAACTGACATGCAAACATTTGCAACAACATGCAACTGATACCCATTACCTGAAACACTGAGATGTAGCATCCTGCAAGTTTCTGAAGTTGGAGTGTTCTACAAGCAATCTCACAAAATGACACACAAATGACATGCAAGCATTTGCAACAACATGCAACTGATACCAATTACCTAAAACACTGAGATGTACCATCCTACAAGTTTCTAGAGTTAGAGTGTTTTGCAAGCAATATCACAAAACTGACTTGCAACTACATGCAAGGTCATATAACTAACATAAAACAACATGTAAGGTCATACAAGTCCATAGGAGTGAGATGCAACAACATGCAAGCACATGCAACAACATGCAAGTCCATAGGAGCAACATGCAAGCAACATGTAAAAAGATGCAAGTCCATGCAAGTTATTCTAACCACATGCAAGCAATATTCAATTCATGCATCTCTAACAGTGTAGTTAACTCCAACATTATATCCATGCAAGGTGTCTCAACATTATCCACTCATGTACATAAAAAAGCACAACTCCAAGTCTAAATATAAGTCCCCATGAAAAGGGGATGCCCAAGTCTAACTCCCACTCACTAGGAGTTATCAAACTCCAAGTTTAGACTTAGGAGAAGTCAACAAAGTCTACATGTCTCCCATCTCAAAGTGGGTGCCCAAGTTTGATTTTATCCAATTAAGAATTAATTGCAAAAGTCAAAATGATATAATTAATAAATAATTAATCTCTCAAAGTCCTAATGTGTTGGGGAACACATTCCAAGAACTTTGAAGACACATGAATTGGTTAGGATTGCAAGTTAATGGCAACTTATCCCAACAGAATGGCCATATACGATTCCTTTTTGGGATAAAAACTAATTCATCTCAGACTCTTTCTACTTATGTTCAGAATGAGAACTTTCTCTATGTATCAACCTTACCATATAAGTATAGCATTATGTATGCAGACTATTAAGTGGTTGAAATATTTCAAGAGTAGGTCGAAAGGCTAATGTCACGATAGGTTTTCTCTTTATGATGTCAGTTAGCCTTATAGTTGAGTAGACAATCTATATTGAATATTAGTGTGTTTTATGCTGAGGTTGAAGTACCTTTGTTGTGATTATACTTGCAGACTAAGACTTTATTGAGATTAGATAATGTCTATACATCAAAATACTCAAGAGATCTATTGTCATTAGATATTTTGCACTTAGTAAAGTGAAGGGAACTTATGATGTTTTATTTCTCTTAAAGCTTGTTGAATCTATCTTGTGATATTAATATGAGCCCTTTGAGATCTTTGAGTCTCTTGAGATCTATTTTCTCTCATACCTAAAAGTGTATAGAAATGATATAAATATCATTAGAAGCACTTGGTGCTATGTTATATAACAACATATATGTTTATACAACTAGATTAAGTATCTACATTATGTAAGAGGATGTTCTATCATTCTAAACCTTTCTATATTAGTGAACGAAAGGTGACCATTAGGTCCAAGACATCTTTACTTTATCTACCTAGTCTTATTTCCTTTATTGGATTAAAAGATTTATTTTAGTCAAGAATTCTTGTACTTTGACTAGTTTATATTAAGACTAGACATAAAGGAGGATAACCTTATATAATATATCTTATGAGAAAAGGTGAAATAGATCAATGACAAGTAGTCAAGATTTGGCAAGTGCTTATCTTATTCACGTTGTGCTTTTGATATATATTATTAGTTTTAAAGGTGTGATGTTATTACACAGTATTTGATAAGGAAATGTAGTGAACCCTTGATTTTACCCCAAAGAGTTTAAAATTCTTTAACTCTCAAGTCAATTTTGATATTGAAATTAGTCTATAATGTGTATTTTGATCGACAAACAAAAAAGTTGAGAAACCATAGATTTGGGCATTATTAAAAGACTAAGAAGCACTTTGTTGTTAGAAAGTTCATGCTAGTTATATAAACCCAGTATGGCTATTATTGAGTAGAGAGTAATATGACAGGAAGTCATATACCTTGTTTTATTATAGATATGCAATAAGGAAACTCTCAGAAAAGATAGAAATATCTAAATTTGCATATTGTATATACCTTCTAGATAAGGAATATATTTCTAAGTCAGAGAGACTAGGAATTGTTTATGAATCAGACAATTATGCCTAGAGGAAATAGCCAAGTAAATCAACTGTAGGATGAGATAGTCTTCAAGTCGAGTTAAATGTGTGTGAACACACAGCTACATTTATTGCAAACGTTCATTTATATAGAAACTTTGGCCAAAGTGATGCATTTGTCTCTACATGCATTAGTCGGTTCACAGTGTCTAGATGGTGTAATTGGTCAGTATGATCATATTTAGCTAGAAGATTGTCTAGAGTTGTATGGTTGATTGAGTTATGTAGGACATAACACTAGGACTCAGATGGCAACTTGTTAGATCTACATGTCTATACTCTTCGTAAAGGGTAGGGCCACTTCTAGGAAGGAAGTTGAGTGGGGGACCATTAGTCTATGGTTGGAGGTAAAGCACTCGAATGATGCTCTCCATCTGAAGCAGAAGACTCGCCAAGATTTGAACAATAGATATCAAGATTCTAGAAATAGTACCTTTTATGTAAAATTTCATGTTATGATATGATGTAAAATACTATTCTTGCCAGAGAGCAATGTATTTGTAAATGTAAAGTGAAATGTTATCACTAAAATTATCTTTGAATATAATGAATTTAAATGTTGAAAAATATTCAAAAAAGATGTGCTTTTATTTCTTTGAAGTTTAGCAAAGGTTAAAAAAAAAATCTTTCTTGTATATCATGTTCATTTACTTTCTAGGTAAATTGTGTGTCTAATTTCGAGTAATATGAGAAGGCATGTTACAATGTGCATTAACTATTCACAAAGGAATAATGCATAGTTATACATACACATTTGTCAAAAATAGACAAAGTGGAAAAACAGATAAAGCAATCTTATCCTATGTGATATGACAACTAATAAAAGAAAATGCTTTCCTAATAAACTCCCTAATTAACTTATGATAAAGTGTAAATATAATTTTACACCAAGACCCCCCCGTAAGTACAACTTAGGGAGATTACACACAAGCTAAAAAGAAATATGGGTTTTGACAACTAGGCCTAATTAGGTACCCATTTACAAACAAATAATCTCTCATAAAGTGGAGTAAAGGAGAAAACCTAGCAGGAAAAAACTCCTCTCTAAAAGAGAGAAAATTATAGGTATGTACAAGTGATGTGAACTCAAAACCAAGTCCATCACAAATACATAATAAATATCCCCCATAAGAGAGGGTGATTGAATGAGATTCTGAATCCCCTCCAAGAAGCAACTTCAGTACCAATGAAGAATGCCCGAAGACAGAAATTGATCCACTGCCTACAAACAATATTTCTTCCCTTAGGAAGAAACAAATTCATTGGTGTATGTAGAATCCATTCCCACATCCCAAATAAATATGGAATCCAAATCCAAATATATTCTTGTGCCTTTGAATGCAACTCTGGTGTACTCATGCTGGAAAAATGTATCTCTCCTCAAAAATAGGAACTGAATCTCCAATCAGAGAAGTAGAACCAAGAGAGGACAAAAACTGAACTGCATCTAGAAACATAAAAGATGATTTGATGACATCACTATCATCAAAGATGAAATGAATATCTTCCAATGTATCTTCCACATCAGAAATGTAAGACTCCACAAATAATAATGAGATGTCTAGTAGATAGAAATCCCATTGTGGTGGTGGATTTAGAAGACTACAAATGACCTGCTGCAAGGAATCACTAGAAGCCTTCAAAGAAGCAACACTAAACTCAGAAAAAGTAATAGGAGATGAATATGTTTTTGCAACTGTTGGGTTAGAAGAATTTGGCAAACTGATGCCATTGGCAATACAAAGTTGTTTCAACTAATGAAGGTCATAAGGAAGCTTTAAATCATCAAGTTCTTTCAACATGCAATTATCTATTTGATGTAGGGCGGGGGTTAAATACCTCAAACCAAACTAATTCAATCCACTTAGAAAGTCTTGACTCATCAAATCATGGGTCATCCTTCACAAACTGCTCTCTTTCCTTATAGCCCTTCAAAGCGGGTTTTTCTAGCATAACTTGCAAAATACGCCTCCAACCCACAAAAGAATTGGTATTCTAGATACCCATTATGGATTTCTTCATCATATCAGGAATTAAGGTAAGGTTGTTTTAAAACATCTCAGCCTAAAATTGATTGTCCTCTGTTTTCTAGGCCTAATTAGCCCACTTTTCCAAAACAAGTCTATAAAATCCTTCACCCAAACTACCAAAACCTATTCCTCTACTCTCCTTAGATCACAAATGGACAAAATCAACATTTGTTATCAATGGGAACTCCTACAATTTCACCCAACCACAAAATCTTACTTTTGGTCTATGTAGGCTTACATACAAGGACTGTCATAGAATATCTTTTGATACAGACCAGATCTCAAGACTATAAAAGGCTTTTTGGATACCCTTTTCAAAGTTCTAAAACATATCAAAAACTTGGCATAGATTGTTTTGGACCAAACCTCCCAAAACTTGACTGTTCTGTTGCTCACAAGGACTAAATTAAGCTTGGTAGTAAGATGTTTTATTGGATCTCAATACCCTAGGGTATAAACTACCCAACCAACTCTTCAAACTGTCATGCCCACATTTCCTATGTGGTCATGACACACAACACACGTGTCATGTCCACATTTAACATGTGGTCATGACATGAAATACGAAAAACTTTTCCGTCTGTCCTTAGGAACAGGTAGAAAAAAATTTTGTATTTCGTGTCATGACCACATGTCAAATGTGGACATGACACGTGTGTTGTGTGTTGTGACTGCATGGGAGATGTGGGCATGACATTTGGTATCAGAGCCTAGGTTTAAACACTGGGCTTGTTTAGGGCACATTATTATTCTGCAACTTTGATTAATTTGTGGTTACCTCATTTTTTGTAGGATGCCTCCCCGACGAGTTCGGCGAGCGCGTTCATGCCACATGGAATCCGTAGAGGTTCATAGTGACTCTTCAGCTGAGGGGCAGGGACCGCTGGCCCCACAGGTACCGCAGACACTACTGGCCCTACCTATACCAGATATTGGGCCATAGATATTGCAAGCTCTACAGGAAATGTTAGATAGGCTACCACTAGCCACGGTTGAGCTGCACATAGAGCCACATGTTGAGCCCCGCATTGATCCATGAGAGGAGCCATGGGTGGAGCCACGAGTAGAGTCACATGTCAAGCCACATGTGGAACCTCGAGAGGCACCACGTGTGGAGCCTCGAGAGGCACCACGTGTGGAGCCATATGTTGAGGTACCAGATACGACGACAGAGGAGGTTGGATGAGCCGATAGGGCCCATAGCAGGAGCCCTCCATGTCATGCTAGGCGTGAGGAGGTAGTGTGAGTGGAGCAGATTGTTCATAGGCCTTATGATTATTATGCGGATGAGCCTATCAGAGGGCACAGAGATCAAGGAGACCCCATCAGGGATTTGTTGAGGCTAAATCCTCCTACATTCACCGGAACTACAAAGGGAGCTGAGGCAGGGACCTAGGTCATCAGCTTAGATAGATGCTTCACATTGTGTCCTTACGAGGGCAACACGAAGGCACGTGTGGTAGTCCACCTATTGCAAGATGTAGCAGCTACCTAGTGGAGCACTAAGGAGTGCAAGCGCCATCTATCATTGGACACACTCGCATGGGAGACTTTCATTGAGCGCTTCAATGCGCGATATTTATCAGATCACTACAGGGAGTGTCGCATAGACAATTTTCACGATCTTCAGTAGAGAGGACTTATTGTTGCTCAGTATGAGGGTAGATTTACTGAGTTGTCTCGATATGCAGAGTATCTCCATGATGAGAAACTCCTGGTTCATAAGTTTATCAGAGGATTGAACCATAGCATAGCAGGGCCTGTATGCATGGTAGACCCCTAGACATTGAGTGATGTTGTTGAGAAGGCATACATAGCTGAGGAGATATAGGGACGAGGGCAGAGTTCACGCCCTTAGTTGCAGGATCGTGGGTAACACTAGCATCAACAGAGTTAACGCAGACCACCGCCGCCACCTCAGAGAGGATGATTTAGTTCCACAACCTTACCTCCTAGGCCCCCACAATAGCAGAGATCCAATGCATAATAGAGGGCACATGGGGGGCATAATTGAGGTTGGCAGTAGCAGCACCCGCATAGAGATCAGAGGCAGTAGGGACCACCTACAGAAATCGCGAGGCCACAGCAGTTATACAGGGGTTCACAGGGGTCCACAGGTAGATCTGGATAGCAACAGTCGAGTAGGACTCAAACTAGACAGGTACAAGCTAGGGGCCCATGTTATGTGTGTGGTGGAACGGGACATCTAGCTAGAGAGTGTCTGCAAGGCTTTACAGCAGGGGGACAGCCTCGTTCAGAAGGATCAGAGTAGATGGTTGGAGATGTGGGTGGGTCCCACTATATGTTTGCAGCAGTTGATAACTGCCAGGCTGATTTTCAGGCATCAGTGATTGAGACATCAGGTATGATAGGGGCTGTCCCCATTTCTATTCTCTTTGACTCTGGTGCTATTGAATCTTTCATTTCTCCATCATTAGTGGAGTGTTGAAGGATGGTGGGCTCTGGGCAGGGTGACAGGTGGGTGGTTGAGTTGGCCTCAAGGGCCAAGATGACAGTAGATGCCTTAGTCCATGACTATGGGATATCTTTGGGACCCTTTTCCACAATATGTGGCCTTAGAGTTATGACATTAGGATCCTACGATGTGGTTTTGGGTATGGACTGGCTTGCAGCTCATCGAGCCAAGCTAGACTGTCGATGAAAGGTGATTAGCTACTTAGATGATCATGGTACCTTAGTTGAGATAGTGGGCATGCAAAAGCCCACAGAAGTGCGTATGATATCGCTCAGCAGCTTAAACGCTGCATGCGAAAGGGATGCCAGATGTTCTCCATTACAGTGAGTGATAGATCAGATGACGAGCCTGAGGCATCCTTGGATGATCATCCCATCCTAAGAGAGTTCACCAATGTGTTTCCAGCAGAGTTACCGGGGATGCCACCCTGTCGTGAGGTAGACTTTCATATTGACTTACTACTGGGTGACAAGCCAGTGTCTCGTGCACCCTATAGGATGACCACTCATGAGCTCATAGAGCTCAAGTTACAGCTTGAGGACTTGCTCAACAAGGGGCACATCCAACTGAGCATTTGACCTTGGGGTGCTCCTGTCATTTTCATGAAGAAGGATGGGTCTCTTCAATTATGCATGGATTATAGGCAATTGAATAAGGTGACGGTGAAGAACCATTATCCTCTGCCCAAGATTGACGATCTCTTCGATTAGATGCAAGGAGCTAGGGTGTTTTCTAAGATTGACCTGAAGTCTAGTTACCATCAATTACATATCACAGAGGTGAGCATCCATAAGACCGCCTTCTGGACTCGTTATGGCCACTATGAGTTCACTATGGTCCCCTTCGGTTTGATGAATGCCCCTGCAGTGTTCATGAGTCTCATGAATGGGGTGTTCCATACCTACTTGGATCAGTTCATGATTATTTTCCTCAATGACATTTTGATCTATTCGTGGACTGAGGAGGAGCATGAGGAGCACCTACGTCAGGTTCTACAGTGTTTGAGGGAGCAGAATCTTTATGGGAACTTGGCAAAGTGTGTATTTTTTAGGACAAAGGTATAGTATTTGGGGCACATCCTATCTGGCGATGGAATCTCAGTAGATCCATCGAAGATTAGGGCTATCAGAGATTGGCTAGCACACACCAGTGTGATAGAGGTCAGGAGTTTTATGGGGTTAGCTGGTTATTACCGTAGATTTGTTGAAGGTTTTTCTCGGATAGCGCACCCCATCACTTCCCTTCAGTGGAAAGGGAAGAGTTTTCTATGGAATGAGCAGTGTGAGAGGGCCTTTGGGATCCTCAAGGAGCATCTAACCAATGCTCCTATTTTAGCGGTTCCTAATCTTGCAGTAGATTTTATGGTTTGCACGGATGCATCACTTGAGGGTTTGGGAGCCATACTTAGGCAGGGTGGTAGAGTGATCGCATATGAGTCGCAAAATCTCAAGACCCATGAGCTGAACTACCCCACTCATGATTTGGAGTTAGCGGCAGTGGTTCATGCTCTAGTTCGTTGGAGACATTTCTTATTGGTTCATTGCTTTGAGCTTCATTCAGATCACCATAGTCTTCAGTATATATTTACACAGCTGAATCTGAACGCCCGTCAGTGGCGTTGGATGGAGTTTCTTTGTGAGTATGACTTTGATGTCCACTACATCAAATGGAAGGAGAACGTGGTAGCTAATGCATTGAGTCGGAGGCACCACAAGATCTTGACCTTGACTCTAAGTGTGGACTTGAGAGGATGCATTATTTAGCATATGCCTAAGGATGAGTGGTTTCTTGAGGTGCAGTAGGAGATCTGTTCACAGAGGGCCCTTGTGGGCAAGTTTGCAGGTTATTCACTTGAGGCAGATGGGTTACTTCGTCATCGACAGCACATCTATGTACCCCACGTAGGTGACCTACATATTATAGTGTTATCAAAGGCTCATAGAGCACCACATGCAGCACATCTGGAGGTGAAGAAGATGCATGCCAACCTACGATAGTTGTACCATTGGGCGGGTATGAGATGGGATATTGCAGAGTTTGTTGCTCGATGCCTTGTGTGCTAGAGGTCAAGGCCGAGCATCAGCATCCAGTGGGTCTTTTATACCCTCACGACATACCTAAGTGTAAATGGGACACCATTTCCATAGATTTCATTGTTGGTCTTCCTATGTCTTCGCATCGCCATGATGCCATCATGGTGACAATCAACAAGTTGACCAAGGTAGCGCATTTCTCACCTGTATGCATGACGTACAATGCACTAGCAGTGGCGAGAGTATTCTTAGACAATATTGTGAGATTACATGGAGTACCTCACCACATCATTTCTGACAGGGATTCAATGTTCACTTCAACCTTTTGGAGAGCTTTGCAGCAGGTGTTGGGCACACAGCTCAACTTTAGCTCTGCATATCACCTCGAGATAGATGGACAAACAGAGTAGGTGAATCAGGTGTTGGAGGATATGCTTTGTATGTATGTTATGGACCATCAGTCTAGATGAGAGGAGTATCTATATCTGGTTGAGTTTGCCTACAATAATGGGCATCACAGCTCGTTGGGTATGCCTCCTTTTTAGGCTTTATACAGTAGACCATGTAGGACACCATTGAGTTGGGATCAGATAGAGGACAGGGTTGCCATTGGTCTAGATTTAGTTCAAGATATGGAGTAGTAGGTCACACTGATTAGGCAGAGACTTCAGGAGGCACAAGATAGATAGAAGAAGTATGCCGATGCTAAGAGAACTGATCGAAGCTTCGCAGTGGGTGACAAAGTATTCCTTAGAGTGCAGCCACACAAGAGTTCAATCCGCTATGGAAAGGGCTCTAAGCTCACACCATGGTTTGTAGGACCTTTTGAGATCTTGGAGTAGATAGGACCTGTTGCCTACCGTCTAGCATTGCCACCTAGCCTGTCACGTATCCACGATGTCTTTCATATTTCTATATTGAGGTGATATATATCTGATTTATCTCATGTATTGGACTAGAGTGCTCTATAGGTAGAGGCAGACGGTCAGTTAGCTTTGGAGCCAATTCGCATATTGGCTCATCGGATGCTGGGCCTTCGAGGTCGAAAGCTAGACCAGGTTAGAGTCCAGTGGGATCATTATGATAAGGTCACAACAAGATGGGAGGATGCAACTAGTTTGATGGAACTCTATCCTCACCTTTTTGATGACTTCCAGGAGGAAGTTTAGTCTTAGGGGGAGAGGATGTGAGGCTGATTATTTTTTTCCTTCCTTATTTTGATCGTTTTACATTTCAGTTGATGACATTATCAGACTTTTAGAGACTATTGTTCCATTATGTAGATTTGATTATATCTCCTGATTTTGATTTGACATTGATTAGACATATGGTGATTCAATTTGATCATATTTTGATGCTATGTTAAGACTAGACATGCGAGATATATTAGATGATGTTTATTGATGTGATTTCTAGTTCTTTATGTGATGATGATTATGTGACATTAGATAGAAAATGTAGTTTAATCTTGAATTATGTTGTAGATGATTAATGTTGTATTCAATGGCATGAATTTAATTCCAGTTGCTTCGGCTATGATTATTCATGATATGATTGACACTTGATCTAGATGTGTAGGATTATATTCCTAGGCCACGGGAAATTGGAGGTAATATTCACACATATGTTATTCCCTGTGAAATTGATCCATTCCCAAGAGGGATGAGGGTTACATTTGACTCGAATATTTTTTAAGTACTTGTTTTATTATTTTGGCCTAGTACCCCTTTGTTTAAATTAATTTATATCATGTGTTGTATATTTTTATTGTTTTACACCACTTGATATTGTTTTTATTTTTGTTCCATTTAAAATGAATTTATGACTCCCTAGGTGAACCTTAGTGTCCCAAAGCTTACTCTAGGTGGTCACCCATGGGTCTAGGGTCAATTTTGACTAACTAAACCTTGGGGTAACTCACTTTTGGTCACACTAAACTGAGGTTTAGTCAAAGTGACGAATTTTGAAATGGCTAAGGGTGGGAGATGAGTCATGCTTTGGGAAAGACTCATCTCCCTTCCCAAAGTTTAGGGATCCCTTTGCCAAGAAGACTTGGGAGGTCTCCAAGACTCCCAAGTGTGTGGGATCTCCCTCCAAGACTCTCACACACATGTGAGAGCATCTTGGAGGGAGATGGCTCTCTTGGAGAATAAGAGGATGCCATATGGCATCCCTTATCCTCATGGAGGCTTGAAGGGAATTGCCACCTCACCACTTGGTCTCTCACACATGTGTGAGAGCATAAGTGGATAAGGTGAGGATTGGGATGGAATTGGAGGATGACACTTGTCACCCTCACACTTCCTCTCCCTTACAAGTGGCATAGGATGAGGAAGGGGAAGGTGACAAGTGTCACCTTCTCATTCCTCAAGGCCAATTTAGAAGGCCTATATTACCTCCTCTTCAAGAGGAGTGTGGGGTTCTTGCATTTTAGATTTTCTTTCTATTCTTGGAGTTTCTTTTGGGGAGTTAGAGAAAATTTGGAGATTGGAAGATTTGGAGAAACTTGGAGCTCTTCACCAAACATGCTTCCATTTTTAGAGCTTTTGAAGGTAAGCTCCATGGCTACGGCCATTTACCCTTGCATATTTCATTTATGTTGTGTTTGTGATTTTTTTGTTGTTTGTTGCTTTCATTTTTGTGTGGGTTGGGAGTTTGGTGAGAGCACCTCCATTTGGAGGTAAGGCTCAACTTGTATGGGGTAGGGGAGAGTGAACCTCCTCGAGGTCACCTCCTTATTTGTGCTACTTATAGCTTTGAGGGATTTTTCTTGATGTTGAGAACATTGGATGGCAAGAGTGCCATGATAGTTTTTTTTAGTATTTGGAGATATGTATTTTTGGTGGTTATGGCTTGAGGCCTTGAGATTTGGTGATTTTGAGATCATGGAGTGGCCTCTTGAGTTGAGGGGTCCATTCCCTACCCCCATTAAACTCATTTTCATGAGTTTTGTTATGTGTTAATCCTTGGGTAATTGTTGAGTTGTTTTTGTGTTGCTTGTTATTGTGTGTGTGTGCAACCGTGTGATTCCTACCTCCCGAGCTCGAGGGTGACCCACTTGCGGGTCTACGGTAGGGAGGAGGGCATTTCGTAGTGGCTTGGTTTCTCTTTTGTTGTGTTGCTTCTTGCAGGTTTGTAGTGGGAGAAATGGAGCTTGGAGAAGCTCATTTTCACCTCATTTGCATTATTTTTGTTGGCTGTGTTGAGCCATGGCCTTAGAGGCCTTATTGTAATTATTGGCAAATTATCACTCTCCTTTGTGTTGTTGTTGTAAGATATTTAAATGTGAAATTTGTTTTGTAGGGACTTTTGCATTATGTAATAAGTTGTTGTTTGTGTGTATGTGGTTATGAGAAAGTTGGGTAAGAGAAAAATATATTCTGCCATTTTATTTTTCAAAAAAAAAAGATTATAATAAAGTTGTTATTTACTTCAAAAAAAAAAACTAGAAAGTAGTTTAACTCTATAATTCAATATTTTTTTTAAAGATGTTTATTTCCTCATAATGTGCACTATTTTAATGGAAAGGGGAAAATAATGTGGTTAGAAGAATCATAGGACTAGTTATTGTATTGTTGCTGTCAAAAGAAATAAAAAGTGTGGGGAAGAAAGAAGGGAGAACAATGAAATTGTTAGATTTATTTTTACTGTAAAAAAAAAAAAAGCAGTCTGTCCTAATTTGTTTTTTTTTTAAAATATACATTCTACTTGTTCTTTTAAGTTCTACAAATCTAGTTTTATCTTGTAGATAAGTGACTCTGTGTGTGTGTGTGTGTGTATAATATACATAAATATTCTATGTGAAAATATAATTGTTTATGCTGTCATTGCTTGGAATAACGTATACATATATATAACAGTATATATATACCCTTATATACTTTTTTATGATTTAGTATGCATATAGCAAACAGTTGTTTTTTTTTCTTTAAAATCTGAAATAGACTAAATAGTAACCAATGCAAATCATAGACTATTGAAGTTATTGTAAATATATATAAAAAAAAATTACAGAGATAAGAGGTGGACCGATCCCCACATTAGGGCTGGATCTAGGTTTGATGTTTTTTTATATAAAAAAGAATTGTTTTGGGGCTGTGGTGGGCGACGGCACCCACCACAGTCCCCCCCTTCATCCATCGCTTGTTGTTGTGGGGGGTGTGGGGAGGAGGCCATGCCTCCACCCACAACAAAAGGGTGTGGGTGGAGGCACGGCCTCCTCCCCACACCCCCTTCCCCACCTTCAAACCCCACCACCGCCATCTCCTCCCCTTCGCAGGTGCCTCCTCCCACGCGGCACGGCCACTGTTCCTCTCCCCTCATCCCATCCGCCCCCTCTCTGCAACTTGGAACCCTTTCTGTGGTGTTTCCCCACGGCAGCGGCGCCATGGGGGGTTGTTGTGCCTCGCTTCCCTCCATTAAACTTTTAGTATGCCATTCGGCCCTTGATCTTGGCCTGTTCATCATTTTTAAATCTGCCACAGCAAATATATATATATATATATCATTGTAGTTTCAAACAAATATACACCTCCAAATTTATATTCAATGTATATATATTTATTTATATATATAATTATATACACACAAATGTATATATATAAATAAATATATATGTAAAAATAATAATAATAATAAAACAAAAAGAAACCCTACGGGGTATACTCAGAAATGTATACCTCCGTATGTAAACCCTCATGGCGACCATTGTAGAAGGAACTCCAAACCTGCAAAAGAGAAGCCTACAGAAACAAAAATGGAGAAAACAAAACAAAGATGACAAAACAAGAGATAAGATAGGGTTTCCATAAGGAAACCAATAAAATAAATATTAGGGTTTTCTTGTGTAGGAAAATAATAAAATATTAACTTAGGGCATTTGATGGGTGAGAGGGAAATTAGTTTTGCTAATTTAATTATTCTCCCTTTTCTCCCATGTGCACGAGAGATTGTGTCTCCCTCTCTTTGGCTTTTCAAGTCTTTTTGAATTATTTATTTTCTTTGGGATAGGGTTATTTTTTTATTAGTGGGTTTTTATTTTTAAATGGGGATGGGAATGTTTTTTATTTGGGATGCTTTATCCCTATTGAGATATTTATTTGGACTTCCATTTAATTAATTGTCGGTTTAATTTTATTATGATGGAAATCTCTTTGGATGTTATTTTTTTTAATTTTAATCAGTTTTATTATTTTACGGGGAAAGGTATTTTAATTTTTCCCCTTTATCTATTATTTTGTGGGTAAGTTAATAAATATAATGGTCTAAATTATATTTATTAACGAACTTAATTTTGAAGTTTATTTTTGTGACATTTAATTATTTTTCAAATTTTAATATTTAATTGTAGGGTCGATTTATTTGGCCTTGGCAAAATATTTAATTTTTCCTTAAGTGTAATTATTATTTTTAAATTTTGCTTTGAATTCTTGTTGGATTTTTTTACTTTAAATTTTTAATTCGATTATTGAAAACGCATTATGCTGTCGAATTTTTCCTAGATTTTAGGGTTTTATTTCTTTGACCTTTTTGCGACTATCATCTTATCACTCCATCTTATCCATCATGCCATTTATTTTCATATTTTATTTATTCGATTTCATTTTTGTATTAGAGATACGGTTTGTTTTCAAATCTGATGAAATTGCCTTCTCACCTAGGAAACTTAGGGTTCAGATTTGAAACGTCCTAACCCTAGAAGCGGCACATTTCATGTCGCATATTCTCCTAGTCAACTTTCATCACGTAGGGGATTGCAAAGGGTGGAGCACTTCCCCGGATATGTTTGACATGATTACGCCTCATGCGTATTGCCACCAAGCACGCAGACGCGTGCGAGGGGGTTCCTAGGGACAGGCAGAAAAGTTTTTCATATTTCATGTCATGACCACATGTCAAATGTGGACATGACATGTGTGTTCTGTGTCGTGACTGCATGGGAAATGTGGGCATGACACAAACACATCACAAATGACCTGCTCAGTCAAACCCTCAAACAGGGTTTTCCTAAGCAGTCTCAATCAAATGTTTATAAAATCCTTCAAACTTGATGAAACCAACTCAAATCAAAGCCAAAACAAAGTTAACTCATATACCTGTCAAATCCAATACACTTTAGTTCATGAGCCATCAGTACGGAGCCGTACAAGTTCCTATAATAGTAACTTTTCATGGGAAAATATAGAAATTTGAGGTTTTATTATTGTTTGTGCATCAAAGTTACACCCAACCTAATGCCTCGAAGTTTGTGAGGCTTCTTTATGCTTCTTCAAACCAAAACCAATGACTCAAATTGACTTTCTAACTACTTGACTCTTCACATTCCTAACTCTTGCAATTTTGACTCTTCACCTTCCCACTTTTGTAACTTTACAATATGATAACTTTTGAAGAAATATTACAAAATATGACAATATGAAGACTAATTACATGATAAAATGGTCTATCATGACCTTATTGGACTCACAAGACTCAAAACACCTAGCATAAGACTATATTTACAAAAGTTGACATGGTGCGCCTGCACCACTATTGTATGCCTTTTTCTACCACAATAATCACATGGAGACATGATTATACCAACAAGATTAAATGCATAAAATAATAAGCAAATATGAAGCCCACCCAAAAATCTAAAACTTCTCTAAGTGCCAATATATCCAAGTTATTAACCAGGGTGTGAAAAACTAACAAAGTGAATAAAATAACCTTGGGGATGAATTTGAAAAATCATATGGGTGACTATGTATAGCTCCTCAATACCTTTCAAATGTCTATTCGATCTCAAAAAATAGAGATATGGGTGGAAGTTACAAGCTCAAAAGCCAAAAAGAATCTTGGAATTCAACCTAAAATAAATTTTACCAGTAGCATAATATGGAAAAAATACCATTACTATTGGGTAGAGGATAGAAGCAACTTTTTGATAGCTATTTTCTTGTGAAGTTTTGATATCGTATGGCCAAGATATGGTAGTTTCTGTAAAACTGCTCCTTTAGGCAATGAATAGGAACAAAAGGTACTGGTCGCCCATGTGGATAGGGGCTAAGCCTTTGGGGACTAACACCCAAACAAAAATAAGTTTTTAAGATTAAAAAATTAATTAAATATTTAGTTGTACCATTTGCACATGGAAATCGAGATGGCACAAAAATCAAGGCAACATGAAAATCAAGATGACTCAAAAATTGAGACAAGTTCAAAAAATGATGGCACAAAAATTGAGGTAGGTGTACGACCATACAAATCCATATTGTTGTACGAATTTTTGACTACACAAGAAAATCAGACCCCAAAATATGCCCAAAAACTTTCTAGTGTTTGATTTTGTCATTTAAATATGTGATATTAAGGTGTTGACACCTTGTGAGCACAACCGTGAGGTCCATTTTACACTAGGAAGCACCAATCATGACCTCATGGCTAAAACCCTCTCAAATTCAAGAAGAATCTAATAGATCAAAGCTCTAATACCATGTTAGATTCCTAAAATCATCTGCAATATTTCTTCTACAAAGAGGATTGTTTCAAAAAGCAAAAGCTAGAATGAGAGGTAATATTGCAATCAATACTTGCATGTGCATTAATTATTCACAAAGAAATATTACATAGTTATACATATGCATTTGTCAAAAATAGACAAAGTGAAAAAGAAAATAAAGCAATCTTATCCTATCTGATAAGATTGACAACTAATAAAGGAAAATGCTTTCCTAATAAACTCCCTAATTAACTTAAATGCTAAAGTGTAAATATAATTTTACACCAAAACCCCCCCATAAGTGCAACTTGGGGAGATTACACACAAGCTAAAATGAAATATGGGTCCCAACTAGGCCTAATAAGGTACCCATTTACAAACAAATAATATCTCATAAAATGGAGTAAAGGAGAAAAACCTAGTGGGAGAAAATCCTTTCCAAAAGAGAGAAAACTAGGGGTACGTACAAGTGATGTGAACTCAAAACCAAGTTTAACACAAATACGTAATAAATTCCTCCCATAAGAGAGAGTGAATGAATGAGATTTTGAATCCCAAGTCCAAGAAGAAATTAATCCAATACCTGCAAACAACATTTCTTCCCTTATGAAGAAACAAATTCATGGTTGTATGTAGAAGCCATTTCCACATCCCGAATGAATAGGAAATCCAAATCCAAATATATTCTTGTGCCTTTGAATTCAACTCTAGTGTACTCATGCTAGAAAATATATCTCCTTAAAAATAGGAACCAAATCTTTAATCAGAGAATTAGAACCAAGAGAGGACAAAATTTGAATTGCATCTAGAAACACAGAAGATGATGTGATGGCATCACTATCATCAAAGATGAAATGAATATCTTCCAACGTATCCTCCACATCAAAAATGTGAGACTCTACAAACAATAATGAGATGTATGGTAGATAGAAATCCCAATGTGGTGGTGGATTTGGAAGACTACAAATGACCTACTGCAAGGAATCACTAGAAGCCTTTAGAGAAGCAACACTAAACCTGGATGAAGCAACAAGAGATGAATATGTTTCTACAACTACTAGGTTAGAAGAATTTGGCAAACTGATGCCATTGGCAATGTAAAGTTGTTCCAACTGATGAAGCTCATAAAGAAGATATAAATCATCAAGTTCTTTCAACATGCAATTATCTATTATATGCATTTTTTCTCACAATAATCACATGGAGACATGATTATACCAGAAAGATTAAATGCATAAAATGATAAGTAGATATGAATCCCACCCAATAAACTAAACTTATCCATGTACGAGTATGTCCAAGTTATTAATCAGAGTGCGAAAAATTGACAAAGTGAATAAAATAAACCTGGGGCTAAATCTGAAAAAATCATATGCATGACTATGTATAGCTCCTTAATACCTTTCCAATGCCTATTTGATCTAGAAAAATGGAGATACTGGGTGGAAGTTATGAGCTCAAAATCTAGAAAAGAAGCCTGGACTTCAACCTACAATAAAATTTACCAACACCATTGGATAGAGGACAAAAGTAGCTTTCTAATGCTTATTTTTTGTGAAATTTTGATACCATGTGCCCAAGATATGGATCTTTTTGTAAAACTACTCTTTTAGGTAATGAATAAGAACAAAAGGTATTGGTCGCCCATGTGACTAGGGGCTAAGCCTTTGGGGGCTGGTACCCTGTTGTCCTCAAAATCAGCTGCGCTCATTTTGTAGGATGACCCCTACAAAACTTGTCTGTTTCGTAGCCTAAACTCTAAGTACGCATTTCAAGGAAAGTCTCTTTGACCTCGTGCGTAGTCCTCTGACACCTAAGAATAGCTTGTAATGTCCCCTAAGATGATTCCTCAAAATTCATGAAAATTGGCTAAGTTACGAGCTTGTCAAAATATTAATTTTGATCTTTTGGGGAGTTAGAAAATTTTCATTATTCACATGCTAGGGCGGCGAAAATTACCGCTTATGCATGTTTTTAGAGTTTTCCCCTTTTGTATGCAAGGGAAGTGAATTTCACCACCCTAGCATGTTGTTTCCTCCTTTATATGTGTCGGCAGTAAAATTTACCGCTATAGCATGTTGTTTCCTTTTATGTGTTTTGGCAGTAAAATTGGCCGCTGATACACCCAATTAATACCACACCGAGTTAACTCGTGTGACATTAATGTCATTCTTTTAGTTTTGTTTTAGGTTTTAAAGGTCTTTTAAATCACTTTTATTATGTTTTTCTTTCTGCCTTGCTTTTTGTTTCTTGCTACGGGTGTATCAAGCCATCAATTTGACTCATTGAAAAGCGGATTGTGGCGACTTTCTTCATCAGAGATTGTTTGTATTATTTCTGTTTATTCTTATCAGGTTAGTTTCTTTTTATTCTGTTCCTAGTCATTTCATGGTAGGGTTTTTGTAAATGGATAAAGTGTTATTAAATTCGTCATTTTCATTGTTTATCTTTCTATGATTTCGCGTTTCGAAAACCCTAGGTGTTCTAGATTTTATTTATCTAGGTTTTTATCTTCTTTTGGGTTTTCTTTTTTATGTTTATCGTGAGTTTTGAGTTTTCATTTATATTTTCATTTTTGTTTTAAAGTCCTACATGGTAGCGGTAAGTTTTACCGCTTAACCATGAAAACTTCAAACTTCCCAAATATGTCTGAGCGGTAGATATTACCGCTTGAACATTATTAAAACCTAACCATATGTTGAGTTGGTGAAATTCTCCACTCAGACATGTGATCCCAAGGGTCCTGTGTAGAAGTGGTGAATGTTACCATTGGTAAATAGATTTGTGAAATTTTTGCCAAGTGCTATGTCGGCAAAAATTGTTGTTAGTGTATGAGTTCCATATTCACACTTATGATTACAATATCAAAGATGTTGAGGCAGAAAATTTCACCTCTTGTGAACTTGAATTTTCCATCCCAAGGTGTAAGGGCGGTGAAATTTGTCATCCTTACATAAAGTAAACTGATTACCTTAATATGCAGAGTCGGCAAAATATGTCACTTTTACATAGACCTTGCAATTTTTCCTAATATGTTGAGTCGGTCAATTTCGCCGCTCAGACATGTGATAAGTTTTTCCCAACATGCAAGGGCGGCAAATTTTTCCGCCCGTGCATTCACTCTCCTAAAATTTTCTAACTTTGGAGAACTTTCTAAATTACTATCCTGAGCCCACTTTCCTCCATTTTTTCAACCCACTTGCACTTTAGCCCTTTCAAGCTCACTCCTGTGATCATGATTATCTACATGCAGTTTCCCAAAATTACCAGTATTTCCCCTAACTGCAAGATCATGACTTTTTGTTACATTCTTTGTAAGTAGCTGCCAAGGTCTTCAACTCATCTAAAGGAGTCTTCTTCCCAAATGACTGATCCGTCTCCATCAAAGGCAAAAACAATGAAGTATAAATACCAAGGTGTCTTTACCATAACATCGGTAACATCAAATGTTGATGAGATACGGGATACAGAGATTGGCCATGTGGACATGGCTGAATTCGTGGAGAGAACGAAGTCTGATAAGCCTAGTTCTTCTATGCAGAAGATTGTTAAGAGCAACATTCATTTGGTGTCTTCATACCCTATTGATGCTCACAATACGGAATTTGTTCTCCAGGTTGCTCATTTCTACAATAGAGATACTAGAGCAGTGGTTGATGCTCATGGGAATGTGATTATAAGGCTTGATCCAGAGTTCATAGATAAGGTGTTCATGTGTCCAGCAGTTGAAAATGTTGCAGAACTAGATTTTAGTATTGCTCAGCGTGAGTATGAAAAAGATGTGGAAAAGGTGAAAAAGGTAATAAACAATAAGTGGATCAAGATAGCTAGACCTAATTTGTCTAGATGGTTTAGGAGTTTTGCTAGAAGTGAATTTATAGAAGAAGTGGGTGACTTGATAACTCTTCTCAGTAGAGTTAGGGGTCTTTCTTCTTCATCAACTTTTCATGAATGGATGTATCCATACATCAAGGTCATTCTTTAGGGTAAGCAAACTATCTTCTGGGGAGAACAGATAAGTAATGCTCTTCATGAGCAGTTAACCAAACTGTCAACTACTTTGAAGTTCTACATGACTTCTTATCTGGTGTACATAGCAGCTTCTATGAGAAGTTTCCCAGGCTTAACATCTGATGGGGACAGGAGAGTTGTACTTGTTTATTAGTACTATCCCCAGATCACTTTGAAGGGTTCAATTCATCATTTCATAAGGGTGAATGATGCCTTCTTTGCTATTTTCTTGTGCCTTTTTGACCCTTAGTTAGAGCAAAGAAGAGTTTCGGATGAAGCCTAGTCAGTGGTAAATGGTTATGGCTATTTGTTTCTACAATTTTCAACTTTCACATATCTCAGAGTTGGCTTTTATCAAGGTTATCCCTATATGCTTCCTAGATTTCCCTCTGATAAACTTGTTCTAATGGAGTTGTGTCAACAAATGATTGTTGTCCATAACAAACAAATGGAATTGAAAAAGCCTAGATTTAGGATTCTAATTGAGATTGGTAGATATTCTGTCGCAACTGCTGCTAAGGCCAAGGTAATGGAAACTAAAATGCAGATGGTCACAATGAAAATGTTCAAGAAGAGACTCAGATTTGATTACAGGGGAGTGAAAGACAAAATAAAAAGAAAGGCTCAATTTCATGAGCCAATGGTTGAAGATATATGGGCTGATTTTGTAAGGAAAGTAGAGGTGTGGAATACAGCTTCCCTAATGTTAATTCAAAGGGGAAAATGCAAACAGGTAACTTTCAATTCAATACACAAATGAATACACCAGAACAAAATAGAATAAACAAACAAGATACAGAGAATGACACATAATTTACGTGGGAAAACCCTTTCAGGTAAAAAACCCACCACCACAAGAAATAATCTTTATTACAGTAAACTTTATAGTTACAATAAAGATCTCAGCTCACTTGCTTAGGTATCGATTCTCAGATTATATTTAGTTCAACACCAATCTGCAAATCTACAAAATGAACCATATAATCGAATCTCTTCAACTGCACTTCTCTACCAAACCACTCCATCAAATTTTCTATATTTGTTTTCAAGAGCAGAAAACTGTTATGCTTCATCTGCCCTAACCGAACAATCCAACTTATTTAGCACCAAGACTTCAACTGTCACGACCATTTGTATTCTCGCGAGACCATTAGTCCCACATGCATCGGGCTGCGAAAACTATTATGGTTTATAATCACAATCGATCAATATGACTATCATCAGCAATTTTGTTGCCAACGAAGCCAACCTACAAGTCCATTGGCCTAACAATCTCCATCGGTGATTGCAATTCATCTCCCACCAATATAAAAAGTCACCTCGATCTCTCAGTTCAACTTCCTTCATTGGACAGACTCTCGCCATCGGCCCAAACAATTTCCTTTGTTCTGATGAACAATCTCTTGCCGATCACTGTTGAACTATCGGAGAGACAAAAGCTATCGGAGTCACTTCAGAACCTTTCACCGATAGTTGATCTCTCGCCAACCACCAGAAGGACTCACCTCTTACACCTATCAGAGTAACATTTAACTATCGGGACAACACTTACATTCTTTACCGATATCCAAACTCTGGCTGACAGTTCAACCTCGGTGAGACCTTGGAGATCGGTATAAGATTTCTAGCTTCCGCCGATATGGTAAGTCACTCCGATGGTCTCTCATATCGATATGAAACAAGTCATCGGTAGTCTTTAACAAAGACCTGCCGATAGCACTCTGTCACAGCGATGATTGAACTCGTTGAACCTTGAACCCATTGAACTCTCGAAAGGTTCAACGAAGAACAACTAAGAATCATGAGGTTCAAGCAGTAAAATTGAGACACAAGTTCTCTTCAATCTCCCACTTGTCGAAGAGATTATTGCTACCTCTTATTCCTCTTTCTATTATTGAGAACTATGGGCCCGTAGACCCATTTCATCTGAACACCATTTAAACTTGGCCATACTCACTGGTTTAGTTAGGGCATCAGCGACATTTTCCAAAGTGTCAACCTTTTCCAGCTTCACCTTCCTGTCTTCCACCATATCACGAACAAAATGATATTAGACATCAATATGTTTTGTCCTAGCATGGAAAGTAGGGTTCTTCGCCAAACATATAGCACTTTGACTATCACAGCGTATTTGTATCTGCCCTGCATTAAAACCAACATCAGAACACAACCTCTTCAACCAAACGGCTTCTTGGCATGCATGAGTAGCTGCCATGTACTCAACTTCTGTTGTGGAGAAAGCAACTACAGCCTACCGCTTACTCATCCAACTGATAGCACCACCATTTAACGTGAATACATATCCACTAGTGGATCTTCTACTGTCAATATCCCCTGCCCAATCAGAATCCACATATCCCTGAATGCTAATAGATCTCTGTGATCCAACTGAGTTTCCATGATAGCATATAGCATAGTCAGAAGTTCCCTTCAAATACCTCATAACTCTCTTCACAGCATCCCAATGTGATATGCCTAGATTCACCATAAACCCGCTCAAAACTCCTACTTCTTGGGCAATGTCTGGTCTGGTACAGACCATTGCATACATTAAACTGCCAACAACACTTGCAGAAGGCACTCTTTTCATGTCATCAGATTCACTCGAAGATTCTGGACAATCTTCAACAGATAATTTCGTTCCCTGTAAGACTGGAACAACTAACTGTTTAGAATTAGACATATGAAACTTATCAAGAACATTGGTAATATACTTGCTCTGGCTGAGCCAGATCTTTCTCTTAGACCTATCCCTTTTGATTTCCATTCCCAGAATGTACTTCACTGCCCCCAGATTCTTCATTTCAAATTTCAAGGACAACTGAGATTTTAATTTTGAGTCATCCCCTTACCATTGCCAATGAATAACATGTCATCCACATACAGTGCAATTATAAAAATCCAATCACCCTCAGTTTTATAATAGACACAATGATCAGATTTAGATCTCACATACCCCAAGGATAAAACATACGTATCAAATTTTTGATACCACATTCTGGGAGATTGCTTCAAACCATAAAGAGACTTTTTAAGTTTACATACTAGATGTTCTTTACCTTTTTCCACAAAATGCTCTGGCTGGGACATACAAATTTCTTCTTCAAGGTCCCCATGAAGAAATGTTGTCACATCCATCTGCTCAACTTCAAAATCATATGCTGCTGCAAGTGACAACAGAAGTCTAATGGATGTCATCTTAGCTACAGAAGGAAAGATTTCTCCATAATCAAAACCTTCCTTTTGGGAATACCCCTTAGCAACCAGTCTTGCCTTATACTTATCAATACTACCATCTGGACTATATTTCTTTTTAAATACCCACTTACAGCCCACAGGTTTTCTACCTTCAGGCATGGGCACCAAATCCCAGGTTCCATTTTTCTCCAACAATGACATTTTGCTATCCATGGCTTCCAACCAAGAATCTGAATCAGATAAGCTAATAGCTTCTTTCACAGTCCTAGGTTCATCAGTATCAGTAAGTAAAGCATAGGCACAACTTGAATCAAGTACTAAAAATCCATACCTATCTGGTTGTCTTCTTTCACGTGTAGACCTCCTCATAGGCTGAGGTGAGGTTCAGGTTCTTGCTCTGGATCTAAATCTTCAGAGCTACTTGAACTCACATCTGAACCATCTACACTTGGTGCTTGTTGTTCCTCTTTGACAGGGGTTAGAGGAATATTAACAACACTCTTTTCTTTCTTTTCTTCTATCTTCTCCGACTGAGAAATACTAACTAAAGGTTTTAGCTCTCTTAAAATTACATTCCTACTGTAAATTACTTTTTTAGTTTCAGGATTCCAAAGTTTGTACCCCTTAACACCGACTCCATAGCCAATAAAGATACATTTGACTGCCTTGTTATCTAACTTAGATCTTTTTACCTCAGGAATATAAGCATATGCCTCACAGCCGAAGACACGAAGATGTCTTAGAGATGGCTTCTTTCTAGACCATGCTTCCATAGGCATCTTATCAACCAATGCCGAAGTAGGAAAATGATTCAACAAGTAACAAGCTGTAGCAACTGCCTCAGCCCAGAACCTTTGTTCAAGACTGGCATAACTTAACATACTTTTTGCTTTCTCCATCAATGATCTATTCAACCTTTCAGCAACTCCATTTTGCTGTGGAGTATAAGGTGTAGTTTTGTGTCTTTTTATACCATGATCTACATGATACTTATCAAAATCTGCATTGCAATATTCACCACCGTTATCTGTTCTCAAGCATTTTATTTTTCTACCAGTCTGGTTTTCCACAAGAGTTTTAAATTCTTTAAACTAACTGAACACTTCTGATTTATTTTTCAAAAAATATACAAATGCCCTCCTTGAATAATCATCAATGAACGATACATAGTATCTTGATTTAGATAAAGACGGAATATCAACTGGATCAAAAACATCAGAATGTACATAGTCCAAAATACCAGAAGATTTATGAGAACTTAAGTAGAAAGAAACACGGTTATGTTTTCCATATATACAATGTTCGCAGAAATCAAACTCCAGATTACAATCAATCAGCCCATCTACCAGAGTTTTATTTTTCAAGGTTTTTAAACCTTTTTCACCTATGTGACCAAGTCTATGATACTAGAGCATTGTTTTCTCTGCAGGAAGTTTAACTTCCATAGAATTTACATCAAGTGTTACAATAGTAGCTTTTTCAGATTTTACAGAGACACTATTACAGCACACTGGTTTAGCATCTAATCTATACAGAGTTCCAATGCGTTCACCCTTTGCCAGTACAATAGAACCTCTAGTCATTTTACAACCACCATTCACAAAAGTAACTTGCACTCCAACATCATTAAGCTTACTAACAGAAAGTAAATTTTGAGCCAGACCTGGTATGTGAAGAACTCCATTCATTCCCTTCATCCTACCATCTGGGAACTGGATTCTGACTCATCCTCGGCCAACAATTTTTAGTGTTCAATCACTTTCCAGGAACACCTTCCCACCAGCATACAGTTCATACTTTGTGAACCACTTTCTGTGAGATGTCATATGAAACGATGCTCCTGAATCCACCAGCCACACATCTTCAAATGCAGGCGTTGCCAAGGCAGCAAGGAAGGCATCAACATCACTCTGAGAAGAATCATTGTCAGAAGAGTTCTTCTTCTTCTTCTTTTTCTCCTCTTTACAGTCTCTTCTGATGTGACCTTTCTACCCACAATTCCAACACTTCACCTTGGACTTTGTGCTAGGAGATTTTGATTTCCCCTCTGATTTGGACTTAGACCTGTTGTCCTTCTTCTTGCCTCTTTCCTTTGATCTACCTTGAACAGACAGGGCCTCTTTGGCTGTCTCAGAAGATTTCCTCCGCATCTCTTCAGATAACAAAGAGGTAACAACCGCTTTAGTTGTAAACGTGGTTGTTGTACTTCTAATAGCCATCACAAGATGATCCCACGAGTCAAGTAAGGAACACAATAGAAGCATATAGCGGTCTTCCTCTTCTATTTTTACACCTACAGACGTCAACTGTGCAACAATCAGATTAAATGTGTTCAGATGGTCTGCTATAGATGCACCTTCATCCATCTTCAGAGAATACAACTTCTTTCTGAGGAACAGTTTATTCACCAAGGACTTGCCCTGGTAAATATCTCCCAACTTCTTCCATAGATCGTTGGCTGACTTCTCTTCATGGACGTTCAAGAGAACAGAATCTGCAAGACTTAATCTTATCAGTCCTCTAGCTTTTCTATCAGCTAGGTCCCAATCTTCTTGTTTCATGCTTGTGGGTTTAACCCTAGACATAGCAATCCAAAGATCTCTATCAACCAGCAAATCTTCAGCCTTAATCTTCAACAACTCAAAGTTTGTGCCATTAAATTTTTCAATGTCTATTTTTCCTAATGTACTTGCCATCTTATTTAACAGAATAGACCTCTACAGAACTCCCACTCATTGAACTAACACAAAAAACCCAACCTACCAACAAGGATAACACAACAGGCCAGGCTCTGATACCACTTGTAAGGAAAGCAGAGGTGCGGAATACAGCTTCCCTAATGTTAATTCAAAGGGGAAAATGTAGACAGGTAACTTTCAATTCAATACACAGATGAATACACCAGAACAAAACAAAATAAACAAACAAGATACAAAGAATGACATGATTTACGTGGGAAAACCCTTTCGGGTAAAAAACCCACCACCACAAGAAACAATCTTTATTACAGTAAACTTTACAGTTACAATAAAGATCTCAGCTCACTTGCTCAGGTATTGATTCTCAGATTATATTCAGTTCAACACCAATCTGCAAATCTACAGAATGAATGATATAATCGAATCTCTTCAACTGCACTTCTCTACCAAACCACTCCATCAGATTTTCTATATTTGTTTTCAAGAGTAGAAAACCGTTATGCTTCATCTACCCTAACTGACCAATCCAACTGATTCAGCACCAAGACTTCAACTGTCGCGACCGTTTGTATTCTCGTGAGACCATTAGTCCCACATGCACTGGGCTGCAAAAACTATTATGGTGTATAATCACAGTCGATCAATATGACTATCGTCGGTAATTTTGTTGTCGACGAAGCCGACCTACAAGTCCATCGGCCTAACAATCTCCATCGGTGATCGCAATTCATCTCCCACCGATATACAAAGTCACCCCGATCTCTCAGTTTAACTTCCTTCATCAAACAGACTCTCACCATCAGCCCAAACGATTTCCATTGTTCCGATGAACAATCTCTCACCGATCACTACTGAACTATCAGAGAAACAAAAGCTATCAGAGTCACTTCAGAACCTTTCGCCGATAGTTGATCTCTCACCGACCACCAGAAGGACTCACCTCTTACACCTATCAGAGTAACATATAATTGTCGGGACAGCACTTACATTCTTTGCCGATGTCCAAACTCTGGCCGACAGTTCAACCTCGGTGAGACCTTGGAGATCGGTATAAGATTTCCAGCTTCCGCCGATACGGTAAGTCACTCTGATGGTCTCTCATATTGGTATGAAGCAAGTCATCGATAGTCTTTAACAAAGACCTACCGATAGCACTCTGTCACAGCAATGATTGAACTCGTTGAACCTTGAACCCATTGAACTCTCGAAAGGTTCAACAAAGAACAACTAAGAATCATGAGGTTCAAGCAGTAAAATTGAGACACAAGTTCTCTTCAGATTTGAGAACAGAAGAGGAAATTAGAAAGTTGGATTATAGCAGGTTGACTCTAAATCAAATTGAATATTTGGGTCTACCTGATATTCTAGAAGATATGGTAGATGATGAAGAGGTTCTCAATTCAAGCTATGTCGATCATAATATTACTAATTCTCCCTTGCCTGTTGTACAATGGTCAAAGAAGGAGGTAACTTCTTTGAGGAAAAGGTTTGAGCTAATTCTAGCTAATACCAATCTATGGCTTTAGAGAAAAGGTATTCCTTCGAAAGATTTCATAACTGGATCAAAAGAGGAAGTCTTAGAGCAAATAGGTAAGAAGGTTGAATTGAGGACAAAGAATAAAAGTGATACTCTAGGCACATCCAAGGTTTCCAAACCAAGGATCAAATTTGTGTCCAAAGGGAAAAAGGCCAAAGTTGCAGAGGAAGAGTCTGATGCTAAAGACATGGAAGTTGAAGACCAGGTTGTCAGTGAACAAGCCACTGAGGAGATGGATATTGAGGTTAAGCCTTCAAAAGAGAAAAGCGATGAATAGGAGAAAGAGACAGGAGAATGTCAGGGAGATTTACAGGATGAAGCTATGTCTCCACAAAGGGATGTGCCACAAGAGCCTGAGCCCCTTCCCCTCTGCCTAATGTGTCTATTTAAACTCCTGTGTCTATTCTTCCTACTACCCCAGTGTCACCCATCAATATTCAATGTGGATATGCTAGGTGTTGTGTTTACCAATACTCCTATCATTACTACCACAAGTGTGGGTACAGTTCCTCCTACACCAACGTTGGGTTCTAATCCAAATGTAAGTACATCAGTGCTTCCTCCATGGCTTTCAGTATATACACCTAAGAGGAAGAAACAAGCCATCTCTCCAGATGACTTCAATGATTTTGGCAAATTGGTACCAGTGAAGGCTAAAACTCAAAACAAGCTTAAAACTCTTTCTTGGCTGCTGGAGGATAAAGGCCACAAATATGTGGAGATTGCTCAACCACCACAGGATGCCACTTTTGAGAATTCCAGTATGAATGACTACACCATTGCTAGAATTGAACTTGGAAAGATCACGCATGAAAGTGCAAAAGTCGATATGCAATCTGTAATGGATTCTTTGATCCAAAAGTTTGATCGAGAAAAAGAGATGAAGGGACCACTACAAGGCAATGGCAAAATAGTTGGCTACGGTGGTAAGGAAAATTACGCTGGCATCTGAGCCAATAACTCTTGAAGTTGTTTCTGTAGAAGATCATGTTTTTCAGAAGGCTGAGAAGACTCACCTAAAAGGAAAAGTGGTTGAAGGGTATTTGGAAAAGATGCATGCACAAGGAGTGTCTCTTCTCACAGAAATAGCCGAGAAGACAAGTAAGATGGAGAAGAACAGAGCAAAGCTTGATGATCTAGTTGATACTATTTCTCAGGAAATTGAATATCTGGATGGGAGCTATGAGAAGTGGAGTGAAATTAAGAAGCTGAAGATAAATACTCTGATATCAATTGGTGTTATTCCAAATCGTTATTCATATGTGGAAACTAAAGAAGCATTGGTCTATCGAAGTAATGTTTTGAAAGACTTGATCAAAGATTTGGAAAGCACCAAGGAGCTAAGTGAACAAAGTGATGTTAGTCTCTTGCATAAATTGGAGGACCTTCCATGTAATTTGGTATCAGAGGATCATCATTTCCTTCCTGTAGATGAGATGATCCAAGAAATCAAAAATATGTTCCAAAAAGAATTTGAAGATAAAGCTTTCTCAATTTCTTCTATGGATAACATCTTGGATAATTAGTTAACATTAGATTTAACCTCAAGACTAAGTTAACTAGTCATGCAAAGGCCATCACCACAATGAAGGATGCACTGACCAGGGCTCGGATGATCTTTAGGAACACTATCAGTCCAGACAGTTTGGGGATGCAAGCAGTGTTTACCATGTATGATGCTCATGTGAAGAAAGATGGCAATACAAGTTGATGCAGCTTTTCATAACTTAGTTTATTTTATATTTTCATATGTACTTTTCATTTAGTTTTGGACATATTTACATGTACTTTTCTCATATGTAATTACATGTAAAAATATAGGAAGTCCCAAGTCAATAAGGACTCCTATTTTTGAATAAGTCAAAGTAGTTAGGTTTTTCCTAAATTTTCTCAAGGCCTCTCCCTATAAATAAAGAGGGCCTCTATTGTAATATGAATCTTTTTGACTATTGAAGCAAAGCGCTGCCATTTTGAAGAGCAATTTAAGACTTTGAGCTTGTTTTGTAAATCAGTTTTCAAGCAATATAAAGAAGCAAGTTGGCATCCAATCTTTGTCTTGGAGCAAGTTTGTGAATGGTATAGAATTGTTCTTATGTCCTTTCTATCACATGATCTTATATGAATGTTTGAATTGTGAACGCGAATATCAAGTGTTTGGGAGGTGATTCAAATTAGAATTTGTAGACTTTGTGCTACTATTTCATATTTGAGATTAGAGTTTAAGTTTGTGAATGAAAAGTAATTTGAAGACTTTGGGCTGCAAATTATTGTTCATGATCATGTCATTTTACCTCAGCACATAGTGAAGACTTTGATCTGCACTCTATTCTGAAATCTTTCATTTTCAATCGGCATAAGAAGCAACGAGAAACTTTGTGTTTTCGTGGGTTTCTTGGTTATCAACACAAGTAGGTACTTTTCAAATAGTAAATTGTTTTGAGTATTGTATTGAACATTGTAAACATCATTTCTAAAAAAAGAGAAATGGATGATATGAAATCACCCCAAAGTTAGTTTTAGTGTAAATAAGTTTGAAATAGTTAGGAAAGGGAACCTCCCCTTGTTGAGAGGAGAGAAATTTCTCATCATAGCTGTGGCGATATAACCATTTTGTCGTTAGTTAGTTAAAGACAAAATATTCACCCAACAGTTTTTTGGTGACTCTACTGGGGAAGAACGTGCAACTTGGAGCCTCACGCTTTGAGTCGAAGCATTTTGTCCTTGTCTATTATTTTAAGTTGTTTCCAAATCTTTGTTAAGTACATTGTATTCTGGCAGACTCAAGGTATACAAGAAGTAAGAGATCTCAAGGAATTATTGATCCTGTGTTTGAGTTAATGCAGCAAGATAATTTTGGTCTTTTGCCTCCAAAACCTTGGCTTCAGCGAATAAGGAGTTTTCCTCCTACCAGCGCCAGGTCCCCTATACCAAGTGAAGCTTCCAGCTCAAATACTAACAGAGGTTTATCTGTTCAATTTCAACAAAGGTTTGTCATCCCACCTTTCAATCATCGCATAATGGCAGCTCAAGGCCCGTGGGGTAATTCTTTTGGACCCTTGAATTTGACACCACCACTGCATGAACTACCCCGTAGTTCAAGGAATAATTTTCTAAAATTCTATGGTGATGGGAAAGTCCATCCTAATGAATACATTGCAGCTTTTTGTATAGCTTGTGGTGTGCTAGGGGTGGAACATGAAGATGTAGCTGTGAGACTTTTTGTAGAAACACTTCAAGGTGCTGCTGCAGATTGGTTTTATCATCTTCAAGACCAAACCATAACCAATTGAAATACTCTTAAAACCAAGTTTGAAGCTAGGTTTAAGCCTGCAGAAGATGCACATGGTTTGTTAGCCCAACTAACACAGATGAAGAAAGAACCACATGAGCCCATGTGCGATTTCATCACCAAGTTCAATAAATTGACAAATAAGATTCCAGCAACTACTAAACCAACGGCAAAGAATCTTAAATGTTTCTTCATCAACACCCAGCTTCCTGAGGTAAGTTTTCTGTTAAGACAAGCTAATCCTACTAATCTTCCTTTAGCTCAAAGATTGGCTACGGAGGTTGAAGATGATCTTATCCTTGCGGGTAAGATAAGAAGGGATTCAAACAGAAATAGAGGTCAGCCCTCTATTGATAATTCTTTCACAAGCACCATAGATCCTATGGTGCAAAAGTTAGCAAATGAGTTGCTAGCTTTGAAAAAGCAAATGTCCCAGGGTATGTCCACTCCTTCTTATAGGGATATACCAAGAAGGACATTCCCTAACAATTCATATCAAGGTAATGCTACAAGAAATCAAGGGCAACAAAATCATCTTCTGCTAACACAGGGGAAGCTTGCCATTGAAGCACCGCCAGTCAACTCAAAAATTGGCTACTGTGAAGCAGAACAAGATAATGCTTTCCAACTTAATTTGGATCAGGAAAATAATGCTAATCTTTTTACAGAAGGATAAGAAGAACTAGCTAGCGACTCTATTATTGGTTTACTGAACTATCAAGATGAAGCAGAAAGAGAAGAAGAGGTATATGGTGGAGCGTATGATGTTTTCACCAAGTCTCAAAATTAATCAAATCAGCAAGTGGCTAATAAAGGAAAGTCAAGAGAAGAGCCTCAACCTATGATTTCAATTGCCAAACAAGGATCTCCATTGCCTTTTCAATCAAAGGACTCAGCTGTCAATAAACAAGTAAGTTCTTCTACTACCATTCCTACTTCTTCTACTTCTATTCCTCAGACCAGTACTACCCCAATCAAACCCTAGAATGAAGGATTTCCTACCCCTGTATCTAATTCATTTCAGCTCTTTGACATAATTGGTCATGCTAGGAAAACCAAAATCTAGATGTCTGAGGTAGAATATTTACAGGCTAACCCTGACTAGTTTGAGAGGTTAGCTAAGTATGTTAAAAACAAGGCTGCCCCTACAGGGTAAGGTTCTCCTAAGACTATTCATGACTCTTCAAAGAATAGGTCCACCCAAAATAACCTAGTTACTACTCCTCTTATTGCTCCAGGGAAAATAGAACCTTTCTATGTTTCTCTATTAGTCAATGGTTGGACAAGCTAAGCAATTGACTTGGGAGCTTCTGACAATGTCATGCCTACCAAGGTGGCAGATGCTCTCGGTCTCACTTTGACCAAGACCTTCGAGAGATGCTTTCAATGGAAAATAAGCAAGTTCCTTTGTCAGGCCAAATTAAGGATGCACAATTTGCATTCACAGCTTTTTCAGAGAAGAGAATAAAGATGACCGTCCTAGTTGTTGGTGTTCCAGCTTCTTATGGTATTTTGCTTGGATGTAATTTTTGTAAGGATGTGGGAGGAGAATTGAATATGGATTTATCTAAGGCAAGGATACCTTTTAAAGGTATCATGCAAAAATTGCTTCCTAAAAGGGAGGCAAAATATATTGTTACCCAAACTGAAGATCTAAAAGCTCAAATTTTATGAGTCTTCAAGAATGGGTAATTATTTCTTAACCACTAAAAACACTTCTAGTTCATCAGATGAAAATTTAGATAATTTAGATGAAGAATTAGAAGAAAATTTAGATGAAAGTTCAGACGAGAGCATAGTGATGTCAGATTCTTCTTTCTCTGATGAGGAAGAGTCTACTAGTCACAGAAATATCAAACTGGGAAATTCAAATGATGTTTGGATTTTAGAATTTGATGGTAGCTGTTCTTCCACTAGATCTAGGGCTGGAGTAGTTCTAATATCTCCACAAGGTGATATTTTTCCTTTCTCTTATAAGCTGCAATTTGACAATACCATTAACACCACTGAGTACAAGTCATTGTTACTCGGAATAGAGGCTGCTCATGTTAAAGGTATTAAAAATCTTCATGCACAAGGTGATGCAAAGCTTGTTGTTTCTCAGGTGAGAAATCTTTACCAAACCAAGAATGAAAGGCTAAGACATTACAGCAATCACGTCTGGGATTGCATTGAAGGTTTTGATGCTTTTGATATCTTTGCGGTACCAAGAGAGTTTAATGATCGTGCTAATTCATTAGCTGTCTCTGCCACCCTTATGGTCCCTCACAAGGATTTTAAAGGTGATATGTACACAATTGAGTTGGTTTTCTGACCAAGTGTACCAGATAATGCCGACCATTGGCAGGTCTTCAATGGTGATAATCAAATCATAGCTTTCTTAGAGAAGACAGATAGCTTTGATGAACTCTACTTTGAAGGTAGTGATTCTCCACCTCGAGAATACATTTCTGAAATAGATTCACAGACTGGTGAGGAGGTTCTTCAACTACAAGGGAATAAAATTTTGAAAGATTTTGTTTCTCTGGAAAAGTTATTTGACAAGCATGATAGATACATCAAACAATAGCAGCAACTTGATTCAAATTCATCAATGGAATTTGAACAAGTAAACTTGAGTTCCAAAGTAGATCCCAAGATGCTTAACATTAGGAAATGTTGCATTGCTGATGAGAAATTCAAGTTCATTACACTTCTTCACCACTACATTAATGTGCTGGCATATTCATATGATGATTTGAAGTCTTTCAGACCCAACGAGATCCAATATGAGATTCCTCTCAAGGTAGGATCGTTACCTCACAAGCAAAAGTAGAGGCAGTATAATCCCAAGATATCAGGTACTATTCTTTCTGAAATCCAAAAAATGTTGAATACTAGGATAATCTTTCCTATCCATCATTCCACTTGGATTGTGAATATTGTTCTCGTGAGAAAGAAGAATGGAGAAATTTGTATTTATGTTGATTTCAAAAATTTGAATCAATCTTCTTTAAAAGATAACTATCCTCTGCCTATTATAGATCAAGTTTTACAAACTATAACTGGTTCAGAGATGCTATCTATGTTAGACGGTTTTTCAGGCTACAATCAAATAGAAGTCAGTGAGGTAGATCAATACAAGACTGGTTTCACAACACCTTGGGGCACATTTGCATACCGCAGAATGTCATTTGGTTTGATTAATGTTGGCGCTACATTCTAAAGAGCAATGGACCTTGCTTTCAGAGATGAAATGGGGAAGTTCATTGTGGTGTACCTTGATGACTTGACCATTTTCTCTAAAAATTGTCAAGATCATGCCTACCACTTCCAACATGTTATGGAATGATGTTGTCAAAATGGTATTTCTCTTAATTCTAAGAAGTCAGTTTTTGGGGTTATAGAAGGTAAGCTTCTTGGTCACATTATGTCCAAAGAAGGTAACAAAATTGACTCTAAGAGAGTCAAATCTATCCAAAGTCTTACTCTGCCTGCTAGTAACACTGCAGTTCATTCTTTCTTCAGGAAGGTGAATTTTCTGTGGAGGTTCATTCTAGAATTCGCAAATAAAAATTGTCATATTGTCAATATGATGAAAGCTAAGAACACTTTCTGTTGGAGCGCGGAAGGTAAAGCAACTTTTGAAGATATTAAGAGATCCATAGCCCATGCTTCAGTTCTGGTTTATCCTGACTACACTAAAGATTTCATAATGTATAGTTATGCTTCAAAACATACACTGTCAACGATTCTGTGTAATGCCCTGCCATGCAACCCTAAAGATAAGTTTAACTAAGCAATAAAAAGGGCAAAATATTTTTTTTTAAAAGTGGTAATAACAAAACATAACATGTTCTAATAGCAACAAGTTAAACTAACATCTCTAGGGATTACATAGCTGCATTATTAAAATATAACAACAACCAATGACATACATAGTTTAATCATATACACCAACTAGCATCTTTCATTACGACATCCAAATAGATCAAGAAGTTTGCATTAAGATTACAAGTACCAATTAGTATATCTTACAAGAGGAATTACATAGCTTCATTGATACAAAAGCTCTCTTTCTGGATACATCAATTACATAAAGATTTCTCTTGATACAAAAGATCTAAATACAAATAGTACAAATGTCCGTCTTCGATATAGGTGCAAAACTAGAATCAAGAGAGATACATCTTCTTTACACACGAGCCATGATGCCAGAAAACCAATGTAATAAAGCACAACAACCCGACCATGTGGAACCTTGAGGCCCACCCCCCATGCTAGGAGATAACAATGAGGTCCCACAAAGACAACCGTCAAAAGACAAAAGACTAACACATGCAAGGACTACACATGACTCCAATACAACCTTGGTCAATATGAACATCACAAGCAACTCAAACAACACTTACACACTTAACATGCAATTCCAAAGGCACTCACACAACCAAAGGAGGAAAATACAACTTGGGAGTGCTAGACTGCAATAGGGAGGAGTGTCATCACATAGCTTGTCATGGGTTATCCTAGCAAGTCTTCCTAGGCACCAGCCCCCATCCTGGGTTATCCTGGCAGCCTCTCCCGACCACCGGCCCCCATACAAACTCATGCGGAACCAACATACCTTTCATGAGGACAAGGTAGTCGATTTGCCATTCTAGGCCTTCTCATCTCATCTCAAGCCTAAACGAGCACTTGAGCCATGAGTGAGGCATACTTTATCTTGATTAATGTGATTAACTACCCAACCCTCTAAATTTATTATTATGTTATCACTGGATTAAAAACTTCCAATGGGTTATCTTGGTAGCCACATTGGGCACCGGCCCCACATTGAAAGCCACTCCCCTACCTGCATCTAGAAGACCCTATCCATCAAGAAAGACATAATGATAGGTAACCATATACCATGCAAGGAATTTACCTTCTTGCATACAAATCATATCTCAAGGACCAGCTCTTGAATCATTGTCCCAAATTTTCCAATTGAAACAGTCACGACAACCATAAACAACATGAAACCAGAGCAAGGCATGGGTCATCTTGCTCCCAAATTTCAACCAATTACATAAACCAACACAATATTTTATTCTATGCTCAATAAAATAATGAACCCTAACATTCAAGGAGGACTCTACAACCACATCACGAACATGACATCAACATGAGTTCAAGACAAAACCACAAGAATAGGTACTCTGAGCGAGGCATTACCCATCTTGCACATGTATCATACCAACATGAATAAGAAACCATATTTCGAGAATACATTTCATTCAACTCACAAGATGCACACAAAGCCAACCCCCACACAATCACACCCTCCTAGGCCTCTAGAAACCACTTTCCCCAAATAACAAAACGCATGACACCATTAAAATGTAATGGTCAAACATCACGATCACTTCCAAAAGACATCATAAACTAAGATCCCTCATCATGTAACATATGATCTGATGCACTAATAATGGTCTTAAAGAATGTAACATTATTTCAAGCATCATAAATCATCTAACAACATAAGATAGCTCTATCCCAACAATGCAAAACAATAATAACTTGAAAGGGTTACCAATTATTCTATAACAGAAAATTCAGTCAAACAAGATACTACCCGTTATTGGACTAAACATCGTTCTACACTAATGTGGATCTAATTAAAATTCTTGACAACTTTGTGATTTCTATTCAAAATAATTGTATAAGTAAAACATAAAGGATCATAAAGTAGATTAAAACCGATCATCCATTTAAATATTTAGAAAGTATACGAGTTAAATGCTAAATGTTTCATATCAAACCTAACCTCCACTTACCCAATTTCATAACTAAGCACAATCTTTAATTTAATTCATAAATAATATTAGACTCCATTATATGACCACAAAGTTCCTTAAGGTGAAGAGGAAGCGAGATATACATATATATATATACTTGACAAGTCTTACTAATTCTAAACTAAATGTTATCTTCCACCAAATATATCAAAGATAACTAGACATATAACAATCATAAATTAAATTCATAGACTAACTCTATGCACACTACTTAAAATATTCTAATTCATACTACAATTAAAGACTTAACTAAGGTCATCATACACACTTTATAACTAGATCTAAAATAACAATTCAACATTTATAATATGATAATTTACATCAATTTGGCTAAGACAAATATTTATTAAGAAGCCTTATTTATTATCCATATCCTACTCTCTTAAAATAGATAAAACTAAAAATATACAAGATAAAATAATAAATCAATAAATTATTTTAAAAGGATTTGACTTTTTATTTATAAAAATAATGTTTAAATATAACATATCTAAATAATAGGGATGAAATAAAATAATACTTAAATATAACACATCCCTAAACAATAGGGATTTGATTTCTCATAAATGAAATAAAATAATACATAAATATAATACATCTCTCAATAATAGGGATTTGATTTTTCTATAAATAAAATAAAATAATACTTAAATATAATACATCCCTAAATAATAGGAATTTGATTTTTCTATATAAAAAAAATACTAAAAAAATAAAACACATCCATAAAAATTGTTCTTCCCTATTAAATAGAGAGTTGACATCACACCTTCAAAATAATAAAACTCAAATTAAAACAATAATTTATTAAAGGACGAGATAGTTAAACTTTATCATGCAACATCAAATACTTAATATTTAGGTAAAAAGGTTTAATTATTTAAATTCTTAAATTAAAATAAGTTATTATATGCAAGAATTAAAAAGAATAAGATTTTGTAGTTTCATAATATATATATTTTGATTTTACAAATAAGAATACTTTCTAAACTCTAACAAAATTTCTAATTCTAATAAGGTAATACAAAAGGCAAATTTTTATGTTACTGAAACTTACCATTCCTATTTCCTATCAAGGTTAAAATAAAATTATTTAGGCACAAAGAGATTTATTTAATCACTTTTATTCATTATGAAAGCTATTCATTTATTCATATAAAAGTATTCACACAAACCATAATTAAATTTGATACAATGAAAAGAATTTATGTGAGAGCTTGGCTGAACCAGGCCATATAGCTGCCATGGACAAGAAGAGGGCTTCTGAAGAATTTAATTCAAGTAAAATTTCATTGTTTTACATACTAAAATTCATTGTTTCAAGTGCATAAACTACAAACCAAACTTCATTTGCAATATTTTTGGTTTCAGGGGACATCAGAGAGTACCCAAGAAAGAAAGTTTCATAAATTTTTAAGTGTAAAAGCTAATAAAATCTAAAATCTCCTACACCTTGGTCTGAGATAACAATTGACCTGCAGATACTAAGTTTTAAATGCAATTTTAGGCATGATTCTATGCATGTGGAGGCCGTAAATACAGGCAGTCTCGAGGAATAGAAAATATGAAAGTTTTGTTGGAATGGAATTTATTTCTATTAGCATTACTACTGCAAGTCATCAAATGGTATGAGATTTCAGATAAATAAATTTGTTTGATTGATTATACAGATTAATGGCTGGAAAAATAGGTTTGCTTGGGAATAAATTTTGATCTCTTCAAGCAAGGGCAACACTATAGAAGTCGAGATTTCTTTTGATAAAAGAAATTGACATAGACACAAGAATGCAACAAAAGAGAAGGATTTAATTTCTTCCAGTAGCAAAAGATTTCATTTAGCTAAGGTGTCTACTGGTAATATGAAAATATGATGGTAGTGTAATAGCAAGATAGGTGGGTGTGAAGAAAGATAAATAGGTGTGAAGATTGGAGGATCAACAATATTTAAAATTGTTGTAGTTGCAGGATATACACGGCTAGATTGTTGAAGAGAACATCCAAGCAAATGCAAATGACAAGATTAACTATAATGGGGTTTATAGAAAAGAATATATACTCATCAAGCATACAGAGAGAATAGGTTGCAGAGCTTGATCAATCATTTCAACTGACGGGAGAAACTTACATTTAATTACAGATGGAATTATCAAAAAATTCTTCAGATCTCCCTTGCTCCCTTCTCCTCTTTCTCTGTCAATTCCTCTTCTTTTCCCCAAATTTCTGTGTATATCTTTTCTAAGAACTCTCCTCTCAAATAATCCTCCCAAAGCCCAAAATAGACAAAACAATTGATACCCACTATCACCATTCTCTCCGTTACAGATATCCACAATCCAAAATTAATTGCATTCATAACACCACTGACAGGAATAATTTTCAAATTTTTGACAACCCACTCCAATAATAAATTAATGGAAAAATAAAATAAAATCTCACATGTCAGATAAACTCAATAAAGTACTAAATATTAACAATATTATTATTATTGCTAGCTTTCAAAGCTACTAATTTAATTTAATATAAAAATCAACTAATTAATATTCTTGATTTTCTACATTAATTAAATAACTAATATTGATGTATATATATATAAACTTATTATTATTGTTATTATAACAATTAATAAATCTCCAACAAATACACATTGACTATATAACCAACATGATCAAACATCAACACATATATACACATAGATCACTTATTCTATAAACTGAACCAAACGACTATAATGAACAACTTAATACCTTGGTCACTAAGTTCAATAAAATGAACCTTAAACTACAATAAACAAATAATAACAACCACATACCAAAGGATGACCAACACCCGAGGACAAGTACCAACTGAGTGACAACTACACCCATGACTAAAAATACATGGATGATGACAAACTGAGACGTTGGCTGATAGAGGGAACCCCATGTTATCTCCCATCCACATTATCTATTGGTGTAAAGGCACACTCAGACCTACCAATTTAGGTGGAGTCGATGCCTGGTACCTGCAATCCTGCAGCAAACAAAAGTTTCGAATACAACATATATATAATCATCCAACAAGCACACTGAGACAGGGAATCGCAGCATAGTAGGGTACTCAACATGAGTAATACTACACTATCCCTTCACAAAACACATCAAAAATATCCACATTAACCAAGTTCATAAACAACCTGATAACATATCATCAAATAGTTGCATAAATCACATACTAAACTAATCTACATAATCAATTAACCTATAAATGATCACATCATAAGCATAATGTATTAATCATAAACATCAACAGTGCCATCATAACAACCATCAATGAGTGTCATCAACTACATCAAAATAGTAAAGCTACCTTCAACCTGTCTAACATACCCTAAGTATTCCAAGTATTTTACCTTCATCTTCATGCTTCATAGTTCGACCACCCGCACATACAAGGTGAAACTAGAGAGGCACTACATCCTCCCCACTAAAACTTGACTTCCTCCTGGAAGTCACAGATTAGGGTGGAAACATAACATATTAGTATTGCAATTTCCTATTGCCAACATACACATCCATATCAAACAATTATTTATAAGATAGGCACAATCGTTCAATAAAGACAAGAAGAACATCAATTCTTTACCTTTAAGGCGTATCATGTCATCTACTTGTATCTAATCACACATATTTTGAAAGTTTCATATGATTTAGAGAATTGCATTCACATATAATCAAGGGAAAAATACATCTCATATCTTATTTCCACTATGCTTTCGTCTATTTACCAACATACACTGTACAATTCTCCATAGAGTCCTCCCTTAAACATATTATCAAAGGTTTGACATGAACATGATAGAAACAACACTTAAAACAAATCAGGGCCAACAGAACCAAACATTCGGAATAGCCACCATAGAAAATAAAAAATAAATGCGAACCCAAGTGGGAAAATAATCAAATTCAATCTTAAGTCACAAAATGCCAAAAATTTTCAACAATAAATCAAGTATAAAGAAAAGAGTTTTGGTGATAATTCCTATCCTAAGAAGGTTCAAAGAAAGAAAACTCACTGTTAACCCCCTACAAACACATGAAACAACTGTCAAAATTTCCAAAATGACCAAATTACAAAACAAATTCACATCACGATGTGACTTATTTTAGCCACAAAGAGGGAGTATCTGCTACACAACACTCAAGGACACAAGGTCCAGAATGCATTAGAGAACGTACACCAATACTCAAGGAATTAAGTTAACTACATCCTCTTATCTAAACAACTTTTATACAAGGATTTAAGGCAGCATAATCGCTACTTATTTACTTGAACAACTTCTATCTTTAATACAATACAATTTCTTTTTACTAAACTATGGAAATATGCAATTGCTTCCTTACGCAAGAAGATATAAAAGGAATGTATGATATCACACATAGGAATAATTCAAAACTATAATTGACATACATTATCACATTCTTGATCTCATAGGCCCAACACAAGCTTCCATTTGATCTCCTACATACAGTTCTTACCTAGGCATATACAATGATAACTTTCATAAGCCACAATAGATCTTCAACATGCGGTCATGATCAACTAGGAAATAGATGTCAAGTTATCAACAACCACGTTAAGATACCCCGCACATGACAACATCACATAACCACATGACTCACCAAATGATTAATGTTAGAAATGAAAGCAACACTACTTCAATGGAAATCTGATTCAAGATAAATTTTAGCAATCTCTAACTGTGTGTTATTAATGGAGATTGTAACACAGAAATAAAACTATGCTTACAGAAATGCAAAATCAGAAATATGAACACATAACACAATGTTTTACGTGGAGAAAACTCTTTCAGGTAAAAAATTTCACACAGGAAAGAGGCCCAATGTTTGTATTAATCTGAAAATGATTTACAATACAACAACACATCAACTCTCTCCACCAGTTTTCAATCTGACAGCATTCCAGCAGCACCCGAGTACCTAAAATCTATATTATAGCAACTAATACATGGAAAATACTTATAGAAATATTTTCTAACTCATCTTAGGTGTTCACCTTCTCTCTCATGAGATTCCCCAACATACAAACATTAAATGCCATCTTACAAGTACCTTCCACTTGTCCAAAAACAACCATGCAAAGGTTGGGTGCCCAAGACTAAATCTGGCCTCTTACAGCATCTTATGATGCATCATAACCGTCATAGATTCTAGTAAAAGAGTATCTTTCAAAGATAGGAACCTTGGGCTAAATATAGCAAATATACAACTAACATATCCGTCATATGCGTCATAGAATCACAGAATCTTATGACAACTTGCAGCTATCATAGATTCACTCACCAAACATTATGACAGTTGTCATACATGCTAAAAATAGTATATTCCTCAAGGGAGCATTCCTATCCTCATTTACCATGAGTTTTTACATTTGCCAATAGTAAAAGTCACTCCGTAACTGCTACCGGTAACTCCGAAATTACAACTGTCATTGATACTACCTCATTCCCTTATGGGTAATTACAAATAACAAATAATGAATGGAATAAAATACAATATTGGAATTTACAAGGTTAATGCAACCTTATTCCAACATTCTCCCACTTGACATTATACATTGTAAATCAACCCATAGGAAATCAAATGAAAAAATTAAGCACTAGAAACAAGGCCCATGGCCTCTCTGCACCACACGAACTTCTATGTGCTCACAGGCTTGGTCAAAGAATCTACAACATTCTCTTGAGTGTCTATCTTCTTCAGGTCAATCTCTCCATTTGAAACCAACTCTCGAACAAAGTGATATTGAACATCAACATGCTTAGTCTGAGCATGATACATGGGATTCTTGGCCAAACAGATAGCACTCTGGCTATCACAACCAATCTGAATGATCATGTAATCAAAACCAATACCTGTACACAATCTCCTCAACCAAATTGCCTCCTTAGAAACATGAGTAGCAGCCATATACTCTGCTTCTGTGGTGGACAAAGCAATTGTGGGCTGCCTCTTACTCATCCAACTCACTGCTCCTCCAAACAAAGTAAACACATAGCCACTAGTGGACCTTTGACTATCCAAGTCACCTACACAATCTGTATCAGCAAAACCCTGTATGTCTAAAGATTTATCAGCACTATCAGTACTAGAATAAACCAAACAATGATCAGGAGTACTTGTAAGATATTTAAACACTCTCTTCGCATAGTTCCAATGTTGTCTACCAAGGTTAGACCTAAATCTGCTCAAAACTCCCACTACTTGGGCAATATCTGGTCTAGTGCAAACCATTGCATACATCAAACTCCCTACAGCACTAGCATATGGCACATTAGACATATCCTCAAGATCATCCTCAGTCTTTGGACATATATCTAATGAAAGCTTAGTACCAATGGGTAAAGGAACTCTAACTAGGTTACAGTCCTGCAAACTAAACCTCTACACAATAGTATTCACATACTTTGTGACAACCAAAGCTTTTTGTTAACTCTGTCCCTCCTAATCTCCATTCCTAAAATATACCTTGCAACACCAAGATCCTTCATCTCAAATGCACCTGAAAGTTGGGCTTTAAGCTCACTAACCATACCCTTAGTATTGCTAAAAAACATGTCATCAACATACAAAGCAATAACCAGTATAGAATCATCAACACAATGAATATAAACACAATGATCCTCCTCGCTTCTAACAAAACCCAATTTCAAAACAAATGAATCAAACTTTTGATACCACATTCTAGGGGATTGTTTCAAACCATAAAGAGACCTCTTTAACCTACAAACCCAATGTTCTTTTCCTTTTACCTCAAAATCTGTAGGTTGTTGCATATAAATTTCTTCTTCAAGATCTCCATGCAAGAACGCAATCTTAACATCCATTTGCTCAATCTCCCAATCATAAGTTGCAGCAATGGATAAGAGAAATCTAATAGAAGTCAATTTAGCAACAGGAGAGAATATCTCACCAAAATCAACTCCCTCTCTGGGAGTAGCCCTTGGCTACCAATCTAGCCTTGTACTTCTCCAATGACCCGTCTGCTCCAAATTTCTTCTTGAAGACCCACTTAAAACCTATGGCCTTTCTTCCTTTGGGCAAATGAACAAGATCCCAGGTATTACAAGAGTCTAAAGCCATCATCTCCTCCTGCATGGCTAGCTGCCAAGACTCACTATCATCTACAGAAATAGCTTCCCTGTAGGATCTAGGTTCATCATTAGCACTCAATAAAGCATATACACAATGGAAATCTGGTGGGCTATACCTATCAACTGGATTCCATTGTCTTGTGGATCTCCTCAAGGGTGGAGTAAGAGACTCTACTTGTTCTTCTGCATGATCATCTGCAACTTCTTCTATAACAACAGACTCATCTTCATCAGAACTACTCGAATCTTCTTCTTCTTCTTCACCCCCCAATCCATCATTATGATCTTCCTGAGGTGCATCTTGCTACTCTGAATCAAAGTGCACCTTCTTTACCTTTTCATCTTTTTCTTTTGGCTACTCAGATTCAAAAATAGCTCTAAGTTCTCTGAAAATAACATCTCTAGAAAAGATAATCTTGTGGGTTAGTGGATTCCAAAGCTTATAACCTTTGACATTGTCACCATATCCAATGAATGTACACTTTTCATCCTTTGGATCCAACTTAGATCGCTTTTCCTTAGGCACATGGACAAAAGCCTCACAGCCAAAAACCCTCAAATGTGAAACAAAAGGTTTCTTACCTATCCACACTTCATAAGGTGTCAAATCATGAGCCTTACAAGGAGATCTATTTATCAAGTAGCAAGAAGTACACACAACCTCTGCCCAAAAGCATTTATCCAACTATGCATCACTAAGCATACTTCTGGCCCTTTCCATAATTGTTCAGTTCATCCTTTCTGCAATACCATTCTATTGTGGTGTATACAGAGTTGTCTTTTGTCTGATTATACCTGCATGCTTGCAAAACTCATCAAATTCCTTACAACAATATTCCCCTCCATTGTTAGATCTTAATATTTTTTATCTTTAAACCTGATTGGTTCTCTACTAAGACTTTGAATTCCTTAAACTTAGTGAAAACTTTATATTTATGCTTCATAAAATAAATCCATGTAAATCTGGATACATCATCAATGAAGGTTACAAAATAATGAGATTTTTAGATAGATTCATTATCCACAGGTCCAAAAACATCAGTATGAATAATTTCTAACTTCTCTTTTGCTCTATTGCTTCCTGAAGGAAATGATTTTCTGTTTTGTTTACCAAACACACAATGCTCACAGAAATCAAAGTGCTCATCGAAATAGGAGAAACCATCCAAAAAAAATTATTCTTAATAGTTTTTAATACATTATTGCTAGTGTGGCCCAATCTACGGTGCCACAACATACATGCATTTTTAGTATTAGCCTCAGATACATAAGAGGCATTATAAACTGTAGTGGCTTCAAGCTTGAACAAGCTTCTGAGTCTCTTCCCTTCGCTACCACCAAGTTCCCTCTCACTAATTTGCATCCATGCTTGTCAAATGTCACATGCATTCCCAAATCATTCAACTTCGAAACTAAAATTAGATTTCTAGCTAATACAGGAACATGCAAAACACCAGGGAGGGTTTTAATCCTCCCATCACTGAAACGCAACAATACCTTTTCTTTCCTGACAATTAGATATGTAGAGTTGTCACCAAGGTAGATATTACCTCCATCATATTCTTCATATGAGGAGAACCATTCCTTATGCAGAGTCATATGAAACAAGCATCCTGAGTCAATCAACCAGTGATCATTAGAAACAAGATTACATGTAGAAAGTGAAACTTCTTCACCTGCATTCAAGGACTTATCTGAAGAACTCTCCCACTATTTCTTGGGGTTTCTGCACTCCTTCTTCACATGTCCCCTTTTACCACAGTTCCAACACTTAACTCTATTCTTTTTACCAGGAGTCTTAGACTGGCCCTTGGACTTGTCGTTAGCCCCTTTCTGATCTCCTTTAGGTCTTCTTTCCTTAGACCTTCCCCTAACACTGAGAGCATCCCCTAAACTATCTAAACTCTTCTTCCTCAATTCCTATGATAGTAGCACTGAAACAAGAGCATCCAACTTCAGATCCGTGAGGTTAGTAGTGATAGCAAGAATAACATTCTCCCAAGACTCAGGTAAAAAACAAATAAGTAATATACATTTATCTTCCTCGCTAACCTCAACATCTACTGTATCAAGCTAACTCACTAACAAATTAAAAGAATTTAAATGCTCTGCAACTGATTCACCTCGCATTTTCATCAAAAATAATTTCCTTTTTAAATAAAGTTTATTTACCATACTCTTGGCTTGATAGAGCTCACCTAACCATTTTCACAACTTGTATGCAATCTCTTCCTTTGCCACATTCAATAGAATAGAGTCTAAAAGACACAACTGGATGGTTCCCCATGCCTTCTTATCCAGTCTATCCCACTCATCTTGAGAGACATCGTCAATTTTCTTCTCTTTTTGGACAGCTAACCATTGGTTTCTTTCTTCCAACAAATCTTCCATTTTCAGCTTCCACAACTCATACCCCATTTCGTTTAACTTCTCAATGTCCAAACGAGAGGTTGATGCAACGGTGGATGCAGCCATAATAACAACACAAGATCTGCAAAACAAACATAACCAAATCTCCCACTGCAGCTACAGCTTCCACACTACCACCCAAGAGTCAAAGTTGGCCAGGCTCTGATACCAAATGTTAGAAATGAAAGTAACACTACTTCAATGGAAATCTGATTCAAGATAAATTTTAGCAATCTCTAATTGTGTGTTATTAATGGAGATTGTAACATAGAAACAAAACTATGCTTCACAAAAATGCAAAATCAGAAATATGAACACATAACACAATGTTTAACATGGAGAAAACCCTTTCGGGTAAAAAATTCCACACAGGAAAGAGGCCCAATGTTTGTATTAATCTAAAAATGATTTACAATACAACAACACTTCAACTCTCTCCACCAGTCTTTAATCTAACAGCATTTCGACAGCACCCAAGTACTTAAAATCTGTATTACAGCAACTAATACATGGAAAATACTTATAGAAATATTTTCTAACTCATCTTAGGTGTTCACCTTCTCTCTCATGAGATTTCCCAACATACAAACATTAAATGCCATCTTAAAAGCACCTTCCACTTGTCCAAAATAGCCATGCAAAGGTTAGGTGCCTAAGACTAAATCTAGCCTCTTACAGCATCTTATGACGCATCATAACCATCATAGATTCCAGCAAAAGAGTATCTTTCAAAGATAGGAACCTTGGGCTAAATATACAACTAACATATCTGTCATATGCATCATAGAATCACAGAATCTTATGACAACTTGCAGCTGTCAAAGATTCACTCACCAAACATTATGACAGTTGTCATACATGCCAAAAATAGTATATTCCTCAAGGGAGCATGCCTATCCTCATTTACCATGAGTTTTTACATTTGCCAATAGTAAAAGTCACTCTGTAACTACTGCCAGTAACTCTAAAATTACAGCTGTCAATGAGACTACCTCATTCCCTTATGGATAATTACAAATAATAAATAATGAATGGAATAAAATACAATATTAGAATTTACAAGGTTAATTTGGCACCTTATTCCAACAATTAAGTCATTCCAATAATTAATTACATGCACTAACAGTGACCATGCTTCTTTCTTATATTACACTAGTGACCACAAGAGAAACTCAAAGCCTCAAAAAGCACTAACATTCAGGGAAGACATATTGTCAAATATATCATCACCTTATCAGAGAAGAGGAAGAGAGAACACATAAGTAAACAAGACATAATCAAAGGATAAGTCTATAAACTTATCAATCTTATAATGTCATACTAATGCACACAGGTGAAAGATACCATCACCAACACAACACAAAGAGAAAATCACTTAACCTAGAGAAACAACAACAATCTAGAGGTCTCAGTGTTGCAACCTAGGCTCTGATACCAAGTGTAATGCCTCGCCATGCAACCCTAAAGATAAGTTTAACTAAGCAATAAAAAGGGTGAAATATTTTTTTTCTAGAAGTGGCAATAACAAAACATAACATGGTCTAATAGCCACAAGTTAAACTAACATCTCTAGGGATTACATAGCTGCATTATTGAAATATATCAACAACCAATGACATACATAGTTTAATCATATACACCAACTAGCATCTTTCATTACGATATCCAAATACATCAAGAAGTTTGCATTAAGATTACAAGTACCAATTAGTATATCTTACAAGAGGAATTACATAGTTTCATTGATACAAAAACTCTCTTTCTGGATACATCAATTACATAAGGATTTCTCTTGATACAAAAGATCTAAATACAAATAGTACAAATGTCTGTCTTTGATACAGGTGCAAAACTAGAATCAAGAGAGATACATCTTCTTTACACATGATCCACGATGCCAGAAAACCAATGGAATAATATACAACCACCCAACCATGTGGAACCCTGAGGCCCACCCCCCATGCTAGGAGATAACAATGAGGTCCCACAAAAACAACCGTCAAAAGACAAAATACTAATAGATGCAAGGACTACACGTGACTCCAATACAACCTTGGTCAATATGAACATCACAAGCAACTCAAACAACACTTACACACTTAACATGTAATTCCAGAGGCACTCACACAACCAAAGGAGGAAAATACAACTTGGGAGTGCTAGACTGCAATAGGGAGGAGTGTCATCACATAGCTTGTCATGGGTTATCCTGGCAGGTCTTCCTAGGCACCGGCCCCCATCCTGGGTTATCCTAGCATCCTCTCCCGACCACCGGCCCCCATACAAACTCATGTGGAACCAACATACCTTTCATGAGGACAAGGCAATTGATTTGCCATTCCAGGACTTCTCATCTCATCTCAAGCCTAAACCAGCACTTGAGCCATGAGTGAGGCATACTTTATCTTGATTAATATGATTAACTACCCAACCCTCTAAATTTATTATTATGTTATCACTGGATTAAAAACTTCCAATGGGTTATCTTGGCAGCCACTTTGGGTACCAGCCCCACAATGAAAGCCACTCCCCTACCTGCATCTAGAAGACCATATCCATCAAGAAAGACATAATGACAGGTAACCATATACCATGCAAGGAATTTACCTTCTTGCATACAAATCATATCTCAAGGACCAACTCTTGAATCATTGTCCCAAAACTTCCAGTTGAAACAATCACGACAACCATAAACAACATGAAACCAGAGCAAGGCATGGGTCATCTTGCTCCCAAATTTCAACCAATTACATAAACCAACACAATATGTTATTCCATGCTCAATACAATAATGAACCCCAACATTCAAGAAGGACTCTACAACCACATCATGAACATGACATCAAAATGAGTTCAAGACAAAACCACAAGAATAGGTACTCTAAGTGAGGCATTACCCATCTTGCACATGTATCATACCAACATGAATAAGAAACCATATTTCGAGAATACATTTCATTCAACTCACAAGATGCACACAAAGCCAACCCCCACACAATCACACCCTCCTAGGCCTCTGGAAACCACTTTCCCCAAATAACACAATGCATGACACCATTAAAATGTAATGGTCAAACATCACAATCACTTCCAAAACACATCATAAACCAAGATCCCTCATCAATACTTCAATAACAAAACCACAAATGTAACATATGATCTGATGCACTAATAATGGTCTTAAAGAATGTAACATTATTCCAAGCATGATAAATCATCTAACAACATAAGATAGCTCTATCCCAACAATGTAGAACAATAATAACTTGAAAGGGTTACCAATTATTCTATAATAGAAAATTCAGTCAAACAAGATACTACCCATTATTGGACTAAACCTCTTTCTACACTAATGTGGATCTTATTAAAATTCTTTACAACTTTGTGATTTCTATTCAAAATAATTGTATAAGCAAAACATAAAGGATCATAAAGTAGATTAAAACCGATCATCCATTTAAATCTTTAGAAAGTATACGAGTTAAATGCTAAACATTTCATATCAAACCTAACCACCACTTACTCACCCAATTTCATAACTAAGCACAATCTTTAATTTAAGTCATAAATAATATTAGACTCCATTATATGACCACAAAGTTCCTTAAGGTGAAGTAAGCAAGATATACATATATATATATATATATATATATATATATATATATATATATATATATATATATATATATATACTTGACAAGTCTTACTAATTCTAAAGTAAATGTTATTTTCCACCAAATATATCGAAGATAACTAGACATATAACAATCATAAATTAAATTCATAGACTAACTCTATGCACACTACTTAAAATATTCTAATTCATACTACAATTAAAGACTTAACTAAGGTCATCATACACACTTTATAACTAGATCTAAAATAACAATTCAACATTTATAATATGATAATTTACATCAATTTGGCTAAGACAAATATTTATTAAGAAGCCTTATTTATTATCCATCTCCTACTCTCTTAAAATAGATAAAACTAAAAATATACAAGATAAAATAATAAATCAATAAATTATTTTAAAAGGATTTGACTTTTTATTTGTAAAAATAATGCTTAAATATAACATATCTAAATAATAGGGATGAAATAAAATAATACTTAAATATAATACATCCCTAAACAATAGGGATTTGATTTCTCATAAATGAAATAAAATAATACATAAATATAATACATCTCTCAATAATAGGGATTTGATTTATCTATAAATGAAATAAAATAATACTTAAATATAATACATCCCTAAATAATAGGGATTTGATTTTTCTATATAAAAAAAATACTAAAAAAATAAAACACATCCATAAAAACTATTCTTCTCTATTAAATAGGGAGTTGACATCACACATTCAAAATAATAAAACTCAAATTAAAACAATAATTTATTAAAGGACAAGATAGTTAAACTTTATCATGCAACATCAAATACTTAATATTTAGGTAAAAAGGTTTAATTATTTAAATTCTTAAATTAAAATAAATTATTATATGCAAGAATTAAAAAGAATAAGATTTTATAGTTTCATAATATATATATTTTGATTTTACAAATAAGAATACTTTCTAAACTCTAAGAAAATTTCTAATTCTAATATAGTAATACAAAAGGCAGATTTTTATGTTACTAAAACTTACCATTCTTATTTCCCATCAAGGTTAAAATAAAATTATTTAAACACAAAGAGATTTATTTATTCACTTCTATTCATTATGAAAGCTATTCATTTATTCATATAAAAGTATTCACACAAACCAAAATTAAATTTGATACAATGAAAAGAATTTATGTGAGAGCTTGGCTGAACCAGGCCATACGACTACCATACAAGAAGAGGGATTCTAAAGAATTTAATTCAGGTAAAATTTCATTGTTTTACATACTAAAATTTATTGTTTCAAATGCATAAACTAAAGACCAAACTTCATTTGCAATATTTTTGGTTTCAGCAACATCAGAGAGTACCTAGGGAAGAAAGTTTCATAAATTTTTAAGTGTAAAAGCTAATAAAATCTAAAATCTCCTACGCCTTGGTCTGAGATAACTGTTATCACCCAGATTTGCACCCTTTGCATGGAGCTGCGACACCTCATGCAACCTAGAATAACATTGGAATGATCTCGAAGTGTGGGACCTTGCGTTATGAGATCAGACCTCCGGAGAAGGCCGACTTCCTCTTTCTAAGCCTAATACTCAGAGAAAATCATCTAAACCTAGTGCTAATGCTTGCAGGGAAAAAGGGTAGAAGGAATGCTGAAAAGAAATACTAAAGTGAGCTAAGTGATACACTAGATTTAAATGTGTTTGGTTGCAACTGAATAGACACAATAATAATCTCATAGCTAGAAAGGCTTACACAGACTCATATTAATTCTAGAGAGGTCCAAAAGAATAGACACAGTGCTAAAAATTATAACAGAGAGGCAAAAATACCAGTTTATATTGATTATAGAGGCCAAATAGCCATTACAAAGAATAGCCCAAAAGAACAACCAACCCCAATACATCTATTTTTACATGTATATATATCATTCCATTTTGATCTCAGTCAGTTACCCAAATCGCTCAAAGAGCTGCAACCAAAAATATCTCCAAAAGGACGTCCTAGCTGCCAGGCATAATGGCGCAAAAGATCTGGAATAGGGGTAGGTGGGGAGATATTTGGAGTCTTTAATGCAAGTAGCTTTGTCTTTGTGCAGCAATGAATGTGAGAATATCTGCAACTGCTCAAAAATGGTCACTGAAACGTCCAGTCACCCAGAAAAATGCCAGACCAGATCTAAATTCAAAAGAGCCACAAAACTCTTAAAAACCCTGCCAAATGAAAGAGGGAACCAAAATATGCAACTTTGCCTCTTACAGCAGGTCAAAATTCTCCAAAATGGAGGAGATACAGGCGGTCAAAGATTTGGTCAACCCCCTGTATATATCGCTTCTGCATCTGTGTGTATATCACTTGCATTTGCCGCCTGAATCGGCATTCAAAAACCTTCTCTGAAACTCCCTTGTACATGCATGGCGCTTTGCATATCGGGCCTGATTGTGCCTTGTATGTTCGAAATTGTATATACATACAATTTCCCCTTATATTTGCGGGCCCCACCACTTGTATGTTGGCTTGTACCTTGGCCTTGTATATCGCAATATACAAGCAAACATACAAGCAAAAAATATGCACAAGTGCTTGTACCACTATGGACCCCAACATTTGTATACTTCTTCTGCATATGCAATCATACTAGCTATGGACCCCAAATGACCTTTAGTTGCTTTCCATTGTTCTGCTAGATCCAGCTTGTATATTTTCTCCTTGTACATTTCTTTGTATATGCAAAATATACAAACACTTATTTATACAAGGCGGACTCTGAACTCTTATATGCCGAAACTGATCCTTGATTCAAATCCACCTTGTATATTGCAATGCATCTTTGACTTGCATATCACAATATACAAGTGCCATATACATACAAGTCGGACCCCAAATGACCTTTAAGTATATTTGATTACCTGTCGGGTCCGGCTTGCATCTCCTACTCTTTGTATTTTTTCTTGTATATCGCAATATACAAATGGCCTCATACATACAAAATGGACCCGGAGCCTGAATGAGGCAGAAATGATATCCATTTGAAATCCAGCCTGCATATCGGCTTGTATATTTCTTTGTATATTGCAACATACAAGCTACTATTCACGTGACCTTTTGTATGTAAAAACATACAATCCTCCTTGTATATGCGCAGGACCCACCATTTGTATCTCTGAGATATACAAACTCCTTTGTATATTTCTTTGTATAGATCCTTTGTATCTCCCCTTGTGGCACTGTAGCAAATGTACATTTGTTTGTATATGCAGATATACAAACGCAATATACAAACCGTCTCACATACAAGCAGGGCATCTTTGATGGAATATACCCACAATGCATATTTCATTGTATATTCCTGATTGTATGTGTGAACATACAAGGCAATATACAAGGCTTTTTGATATGCAAGCGCAGAATATTCTGAGGAATCTTCAATGTATATCGCCTTGTACATTTCCTGCCTTTGCATTTTTGGCGAATGTATAATCCACTATAGCACTAGTATGTTCGTCGGCCTTGTATATTTCAATGCATACATCTTTTGCATCTTTCACTTGTACATGCGAATATACATGTGCCACTTTTTCTTTCCATCCTTGCATATTTTCATACAACCCGATATACAAACCGGGAAAATCTCAGGAAATCTGCGAAAGATTCCTCAAATGTACATGTGTTCCTTGGCCCGATATGCATTTTGAAATGCATAAAAACTCATCTTTTGAATATTTCCTAAGGCCGATAGAGATTTGCAAGCCTACCATGAACCCTTAAACTGTATGTTTGACCAAAACTTTGACCATGGATAACTTCTTTATTTGGCCGAATTTCAAAATGATGTAAAAAGCAAACCTGCCTATTTTTTTGTGCTCTTTCCAATGGTAGGGTTTCTTAGGCAAAGTTCTTTGGGAAATTTGGCACTTTAAGCTTTATAGGGGCTTTAAAGAGGGATTTTCAAGGAAAAAACTAGGTTAACCATTTGACTCTGAGTAGAGGAAAATAGGATAACATTTTTGGTGACCTCTATGGGGTGTTTGCCTGCTAAACACATGATCAGTGGCCTTATGCATCTATTGGGCATGGGGTCAAGTCTAAAACCTGCTATAAAACTGGAAACCTGCCTCCAAAATACAAAGAGGGGAGAGGGCCTGCATTCTCCTAATGACAATGCAGCCTGTGCAGAAGCACTTAGGGAAAGGAAAAACTAAAACATAAATGAAAACTACTCTGATTCTAAACTAACCAGTCAAACATGACTTTAAACAAAGCCATTAACTGGTTCTTGAAAATAACTGCCCTTCCTTAACAATTTACGATGTTTCTCATTCATGTGGGCAATTAAAAAGAGGTGAGGGGGGAATGGGCATATAACAAATTGATAAAAACACCCCCTTCAAAGTGGAGATAAACTCACCTATCCACCTGGATTGATTGCTGATGTTGCTAACTTGTGGTGAATAAATGGGCTGATCCCACTTATTTTGATGCTCAACTTCATGCTTAAAGGTAAGCATGACAAGTGGTGACTCCTCCTAATATGTCTCCAGCTGGGCTAGATGCCTGATTAGGCATCCCCTTGAAGTGATATGCAAATACACATGCTTGATCTCATGTCTCTTTTCTTCTTGATCTTCTCTTGGTATGACGGTGCCCTCCATTTGACTCTCATGTAGTTGTTGTGTGTGAAACAGCTGACTTGGGGCCTCGTGGTTTTCTCTATCTTCCTTCAAGGAAAACAAGAAGGTTGATATAATGTCATCATGATTACGTTCTTCCTCTTCTTGCTAGTCTAAAAACTCTAGCTCCTGTGATTCCACTATAAATATGGCTGCCTCTACCTTATGAACAAGATGTTCATGATTTTCTGATTTAGGCTCAGAAAATGAGTCGTGCACATGTTCAAAAGAGAGAACCTCCCCACCAAGAAGTTGATATCCCTACTGGATAATAAAGAACAAATCTTTAACTTGCTCTCGTCCATGTTTAGTCTTCTCATTATTTTCAATAAAGCATGGGAGCTCCTCAACCATATCAGCATAGTCAGCCTCTGCATCATCTATCATAGGGCAACATATTTGGCCTTCTTTATGGTTTGGAACCTCATTGTTATGCTCAGTCCCAAACTACAGTGATTTGTCATGATTTTTTGTGTTCTCTTATTGCTACATATCCACACCTAGCTACTCACTTTCTTCATTTTCAACATAGTCAGGTAGCTCTTGAAGTAGGGCAGCATCGTCCATCACTAAAGTGACCTTAGCAATACTCACAGGTGTAATAGATTCAAACAATTTTTTCTCTGTGAGTGTAGGAACAGATTGCTCCTGTAAAGGGATATAGGCTTTGAAACCTAGAATCTTGTGGAGTCTAGGTTGCTCTTGGTCAAATATAGGTTCCTTCAGTGGATGAGACTCTCTAAAACTCAGAATATTCAGTTCAGGAGACTTAGGAGACTCATTTTACTTGAAGCTTGGTGTTCTAAAACTGGAAACTTGCTCTTCAAAGAATGGATTTGGAAATGATTGAGTTTCCAACCTTTGAAAAGGAGCCAATGAAAGTCTCTTTTATTTTTCTTCTAGTAGCTGGATACTAGAGCATGCTTCCATTTGTGTATTTGGTGGAGGGTCTCCACAGGGTGAAAAAGATGGCCCTTTCCAACTTGGAACCTTCAAGGCAGAAGGCTGCTTGAAACTTGGGATTATGACAGGCTTGGATTCCACAACCCTTTCTTCCTCTTGATTTTCAATTGGCATAGGAGGATCAGTCTTCACAAGGTTTGGCATTTTGTAACCAGGATGGTGGACCCAAGAAGGCTGCCATGACAGAGAAGCCTGAGCCACTTTCACCAATTCACTTAGGTTCGAAGGATGAACTTGTCTGAAGCTGGGAATAGGAAAGAATTTTTTTACTTTGAGCTCTTGTTCTTGAGCAAGCAACTGTTTCATTTGTTTCTCCTTAACTGCAAGTTGCATTTTCAAGCATTCCCCCTCATACACTCTTCTATTTTCTACTTCCTGCTTTGACAAATAAGCTTGATATGCAAGCTCCTCCTGCTGCCTGTTATACTGCGCTTCTCTATCTATTTTTGAAATTTGCCTTTGGAAATCCATTAACAAACTCTTAATGCTACCCAAATCAGTATCATTTTGGGACTGACTAGGGAGGGTGCACGTTTGATTTAGACTAGATTGGGTTTCACAAGGCTGATTATAGGAATGAATAGGCTATAAACAAGGATAAGCAGGGGTGGTTTGAAAATGCTCCCTCTGGTAATGCTAGTTGTAATGAGGCAAAGAACCATTTGGAGGGCAAAAGTTTGAATTTCCATGGAATGGAGGAGAAAAACCATTGTGATGTTGATAACTAGACATTGCAAGGGTAAATCATGAACAAAGGCAAGTCTAGATAATAAATTAGAAATGAATATGGATCACAGGGTTTTGCACACTAGGATGTGAGTTGGAACACCAAATGAAGTCACCAGGGGCTATGAAAACTGTTAAATGATAGTAAAACTAACAAGTAGCACCAACCTCATTAGCTGCTTAGAAAAAACTAGACTGTTGTAACCAGCTGATTCACCATTAGAGTTGCCATGGTGTTGCTTATACTGCCTCTAGAGGCTGATAATACTAGGAGAAACACCAAATCTCTCAGTATTTTGATGATAAGTTCATCACACTAGTCCCACTGGGTGTACCAGAGCTGTTATCACCTAGATTTGCACCCTTTGCATGGAGCTGTGAAACCTCATGCAACCTGGAATAACATTGGAATGATCTCAAAGTGTGGGACCTTACATTATGAGATCAGACCTCCGAAGAAGGCTAGCTTCCTCTTTCTAAGCCTAATGCTTAGAGAAAATCATCTAAACCTAGTGTTAATGCTTGCAGGGAAAAAAGGTAGAAGGAATGCTGAAAAGAAATACATAAGTGAACTAAGTGATACACTAGATTTAAATGTGTTTGGCTACAACTGAATAGACACAGTAATAATCTCATAGCTGGAAAGGCTTACACAGACTCATATTAATTCTAGAGAGGTCTAGGAGAATAGACACAGTGCTAAAAATAATAACAGAGAGGCAAAAATACCAGTTTATATTGATTATAGAGGCCAAATAGCCATTACAAAGAATAGACCAGAAGAACAACCAACCCCAATACATCTATTTTTACATGTATATATATCATTCCATTTTGATCTCAGTCAGTTACCCAAATTGCTTAGAGAGCTGCAACCAAAAATATCTCCGAAAGGATGTCCCAGCTGCTAGGCATAATGGCGCAAAAGATCTGGAACAGGGGCAGGTGGGGAGATATTTGGAGTCTTTAATGCAAGTAGCTTTGTCTTTGTGTAGCAATGAATGCGAGAATATATGCAACTGCTCAAAAATGGTCGCTAAAACGTCCAGTCGCCCAGAAAAATGCAAGACCGGATCTAAATTCGAAAGAGCCACAAAACTCCTGAAAAACCCTGCCAAATGAAAGAGGGAACCAAAATATGTAACTTTGCCTCTTACAGCAGGTTGAAATTCACCAAAATTGAGGAGATACAGGCGGTCAAAGATTTGGTCAACCGCCTGTATATATCGCTTCTGCATCTGTGTGTATATCGCTTGCATTTGCCCCCTGAATCGGCATTCAAGAACCTTCTCTGAAACTCCCTTGTACATGCATGGCACTTTGCATATCGGCCCTGCTTGTGCCTTGTATGTTCAAAATTGTATATACATACAATTTCCCCTTATATTTGTGGGCCCCACCACTTGTATGTTGGCTTGTACCTTGGCCTTGTATATCGCAATATACAAGCAAACATACAAGCAAAAAATATGCACAAGTGCTTGTACCACTGTGGACCCCAACATTTGTATACTCCTTCTGCATATGCAATCATACTAGCTACGGACCCCAAATGACCTTTAGCTGCTTTCCATTATTCTGCCAGATCCAGCTTGTATATTTTCTCCTTGTACATTTCTTTGTATATGCAAAATATACAAACACCTATTTATACAAGGTGGACTCCGAACTCTTATGTGTTGAAACTGATCCTTGATTCAAATCCACCTTATATATCACAATGCATCTTTGACTTGCATATCGCAATATACAAGCGCCATATACATACAAGTCGGACCTCAAATGACCCTTAAGTATATTTGATTACCTGTCGGGTCTGGCTTGCATCTCCTACTCTTTGTATTTTTTCTTGTATATTGCAATATACAAATGGCCTCATACATACAAAACGGACCTAGAGCCTGAATGAGGTAGAAATGATATCCATTTGAAATCCGGCCTGCATATCGGCTTGTATATTTCTTTGTATATCGCAACATACAAGCTACTATTCACGTGACCTTTTGTATGTAAAAACATACAATCCTCCTTGTATATGTGCGGGACCCACCATTTATATCTCTGAGATATACAAACTCCTTTATATATTTCTTTGTATAGATCCTTTGTATCTCCCCTTGTGGCACTGTAGCAAATGTACATTTGTTTGTATATGCAAATATACAAACGCAATATACAAACCGTCTCACATACAAGCAGGGCATCTTTGATGGAATATACCCGCAATGCATATTTCATTGTATATTCCTAATTGTATGTGTGAACATACAAGGCAATATACAAGGCTTTTTGACATGCAAGCGCAGAATATTCTGAGGAATCTTCAATGTATATCGCCTTGTACATTTCCTGCCTTTGCATTTTTGGCGAATGTACAATCCACTGTAGCACTTGTATGTCCATCGGCCTTGTATATTTCAATGCATACCTCTTTTACATCTTTCACTTGTACATGCGAGTATACAAGCGCCACTTTTTCTTTCCATCCTTGCATATTTTCATACAACCCGATATACAAACCGGGAAAATCCTGGGAATCTACGAAAGATTCCCCAAATATACATGTGTTCCTTGGCCTGATATACATTCTAAAATGCATAAAAACTCACCTTTTGAATATTTCCTAAGGCTGATAGAGATTTGCAACCTTGCCATGAACCCTTAAACTGTATGTTTGACCAAAACTTTGACCATGGATAACTTCTTTATTTGGCCGAATTTCAGAATGATGTAAAAAGCAAACCTACCTATTTTTTCATGCTCTTTCCAATGGTAGGGTTTTTTTAGGCAAGGTTCTTTGGGAAATTTGGCACTTTAAGCTTTATAGGGGCTTTAAAGAGGGATTTTCAAGGAAAAAACCAGGTTAACCATTTGACTCTGAGCAGAGGAAAATAGGATAACAATAACAATTGGGCTGCAGATACTAAGTTTTAAATGCAATTTCAGGCATGATTCTATGCATATGGAGGCCGTACAAATAGGCAGGCTGGAGGAATATAGAAAATATGAAAGTTTTGTTAGAATGGAATTTATGGCATTATTACTACAAGTCATCAAATGGTATGAGATTTCAAACAAAAGAAATTTGTTTGATTGATTATACAGATTAATGGCTAGAAAAATAGGTTTGCCTGGCAATAAATTTTGATCTCTTCAAGCAAGGGCAACACTACAGAAGTTGAGATTTCTTTTGATAAAAGAAATTGACATAGACACAGGAATGTAACAAAAGAGAAGGATTTAATTTCTTCCAGTACCAAAAGATTTCATTTAGCTAAGGTGTCTACTGGTTATATGAAAATATGATGGTAGTGTAATAGCAAGATAGGTGGGTGTGAAGAAAGATAAATAGGTGTGAAGATTGGAGGATCAACAATATTTAAAATTGCTACAATTGCAGGATATACGCGACTAGATTGTTGAAGAGAACATCCAAGCAAATGCAAATGACAGGATTAAATATAATGGGGTTTATGGAAAAGAATATATACTCATCCAGGATACAGAGAGAATAGGTTGCAGAGCTTGATCAATCATTTCAACTGACGGGAGAAACTTGCATTTGATTGTAGATAGAATTGTCTGGAAATTCTTCAGATCTCCCAACTGAAAGGAAGCTAGGTGTGTGGAAAACGCTTCCTACACTAATCTAATGAGGAGAGGGCTATGCAAATTCAACTTTATCCTAACTATTACAGCAATGTTAAACCATTAACATGAGATATTGCAGCAAAACACAAGAACCAGAAAGAAGACAAAGAGAGAGAGAGAGACAAGATATACATGGGGAAAACCCTTACGGGTGAAAAACCCCACACTCGAAAACATAGCTCAAATGTATTACAGTAAACAATAATAGATTACAATACAGTTTCAGAGCCAATGCTCTTTCAGGAGTCTTTAAATGTCAAATCTGGAGATATTCCGGCAGCATAACAGTACTTGTACCAAAGTTATCTATCTCCCATCCAAGCACCTATTTATATAGAGTTTACAAGGCAAATATGAAACCTTCTAGAGATGGGCGTCCATCTTGGACTCATGCCCTAAAACCCACGCCTAAGGACACTTGTCCAACATCCCATCCCAAAGTGGGTGCCTGGTCCCAAGATAGGTTACGACAAATGCTCTTACGCACCTTACAGCTGTCAAAGAATCTGTCATACACTAACTAAAAATATCATATTCCTCTTACATGTCATAACCTCCCTTGACTGCCTAAAGATGTCTTTCTCTCGTGCAAAGATACTCATTGACACTTGTTATTAATTAAAAATCGTTTGAGGCTACGCCTCTTGACCCCATCTTGGGGGCGCTGCCCCCAAACCCCCGTTAATTATTTAAGGGGGAAACTGCGGCTGCCAAAGTCACCATAATTTATCCTCCTGCATATACACAAGGTGCTGACTATGCCAACTCAACATGGGATAAATAAATACAATATTAGGAATTTGCAAAGGTTGAGACACCTTAATTCCCAACATTCTCCCACTTGTCAAACACCTTGCAAGGGCCAAAAGCAATGACAAGATTTAACTGCTAGGGGCCAAGAGGCCCATAGACTCCGAACACCATCTGAACTTCTCTGTGCCCACTGGTTTCGTCAATGCATCTACAACATTCTTCAAAGTATCTACCTTCTCCAAATTTACCTTTCCATCCTCAACCATGTCTCGCACGAAGTGAAACTGAACATCAATGTGCTTTGTTCTAGCATGGAAAGTTGGATTCTTTGCAAGACAAATTGCACTCTAACTGTCACAACTGATCATGATCTGACCTGCATCAACACCAATATCGGAACACAATCTCTTAAGCCAAATGGCTTCCTTACAAGCATGAGTTGCTTCCATTTACTCAGCTTCTGTCATGGACAAAGCAACAACAGGTTGTCGCTTACTCATCCAACTAATAGCACCACCAAACAATGTAAAAACATAAGCACTGGTGGATCTCTTGCTGTCAATGTCACCTGCCCAATCTGAATCCACAAATCCACGAATATCAACAGAATGCGGAGGTCCTGAAACATTACCATGAGAACAAATGGAATACTCGAAAGTACCCCTCAGATATCTAGACCCCGCAAGGAGCTACACCCCTTGACCCCGTCTTGGGGGCGTGCCCCCAAACCCCCGTTAATTATTCAAGGGGGAAACCACGGCTGCCAAAGTCACCATAATTTATCCTCCTGCATATACACAAGGTGCTGACTATGCCAACTCAACATGGGATAAATAAATACAACATTAGGAATTTGCAAAGGTTGAGACACCTTAATTCCCAACACCTTGCTCCCTTCTCCTCTTCCTCTACCAATTTCTCTTCTTTTCCCCAAATTTATGTGTATCTTTTCTAAGAACTCTCCTCTCAAATAATCCTCCCAAAGCCTAAAATAGACAAAACAATTGATACCCACTATCACCATTCTCTCCGTTACAGATATCCACAATCCAAAATTAATTGCATTCATAACACCACTGACAGGAATAATTTTCAAATTTCTGACAACCCACTCCAATAATAAATTAATGGCAAAATAAAATAAAATCTCACATGTTAGATAAACTCAATAAAGTACTAAATATTAACAATATTATTATTATTGCTAGCTTTCAAAGCTACTAATTTAATTTAATATAAAAATCAACTAATTAATATTCTTGATTTTCTACATTAATTAAATAACTAATATTGATGTATATATATAAACTTATTATTATTGTTATTATAACAATTAATAAATCTCCAACAAATACACATTGATTATATAACCAACATGATCAAACATCAACACATCTATACACATAGATCACTTATTCTATAAACTGAACCAAATGACTATAATCAACAACTTAATACTTTGGTCACTAAGTTCAATAAAATGAACCTTAAACTACAATAAACAAATAATAACAACCACATACCAAAGGATGACCAACACCCGAGGACAAGTACCAACTGAGCGACAACTACACCCATGTTTGGAAATACATGGATGAGGACAAACTGAAGACATTGGCTGACAGAGGAAATCCCATATTATCTCCCATCCACATTATCCATTGGTGTAAAGGCACGCTCAGACCTGCCAATTTAGGTGGAGTCGATGCCTGGTACCTGCAATCCTGCAGCAAACAAAAGTGTCAAATACAACATATATATAATCATCCAATAGGCACACTGTGACAAGGAATTGCAGCATAGTAGGGTACTCAACATGAGTAATACTACATTGTCCCTTCTCAAAACACATCAAAAATAGCCACATTAACCAAGTTCATAAACAACCTGATAACACATCATCAAATAGTCGCATAAATCACATACTAAACTAATCTACATAATCAATTAACCTATAAATGATCACATCATAAGCATAATTTATTAATCATAAACATCAACAGTGCCATCATAACAACCATCAATGAGTGTCATCAACTACATCAAAACAGTAAACCTACCTTCAACCTGTCTAACATACCCTAAGTATTCTGAGTATTTTACCTTCATCTTTATTCTTCATAGTCCGACCACCTGCACATATAAGGTGAAACTAGAGAGGCACTACATCCTCCCCCCCTAAAACTTGACTTCCTCCTGGAAGTCACAGACTAGGGTGGAAACATAACATATTAGTATTACAATTTCTTTTTGCCAGCATACGCATCCATATCAAACAATTATTCATAAGACAAGCACAATCGTTCAATAAAGACAAGGACATCAATTATTTACCTTTAAGGCGTATCATGTCATCTATTTGTATCTAATCACACATATTTTGAAAGTTTCATATGATTTATAGAATTGCATTCACATATAATCAAGGGAAAAATACATCTCATATCTTATTTCCACTATGCTTTCATCTATTTACCAACATACACCATACAATTCTCCGCGGAGTCCTCCCTTAAACATACTATCAGAGGTTTGACATGAACATGATAGAAACAACACTTAACACAAATTAGGGCTAACAGAACCAAACATTCGGAATAGCCACCATAGAAAATAAAAAAATAAATGTGAACCCGAGTGGGAAAATAATCAAATTCAATCTTAAGTCACAAAATGCCGGCAATTTTCAACAATAAATCAAGCATAAAGAAAAGAGTTTTGGTGACCATTCCTGTCGTAAGAAGGTTCAAAGAAAGAAAACTCACTATTAACCCCCTAGAACACATGAAACAACTGTCAAAATTTCCAAAACAACCAGATTACAAAACAAATTCACATCATGATGTGACTTATTTTAGCCACAAAAAGGGAGTATCCGCTACACAACACTCAAGGACACAAGGTCCAAAATGCATTAGAGAACGTACACCAATACTCAAGGAATTAAGTTAACTACATCCTCTTATCTAAACAACTTTTATACAAGGATTTAAGGTAGCACAATCGCTACTTATTTACTTGAACAACTTCTATCTTTAATATAATACAATTTCTTTTTACTAAACTATGGAAATATGCAATTGCTTCCTTATGCAAGAAGATATAAAAGGAATGTATGATATCACACATAGGAATAATTCAAAACGATAATTAACTTACATTATCACATTCCTGATCTCATAGGCTCAACACAAGCTTCCATTTGATCTCCTGCATACAGTTCTTACCCAGGCATATACAATGATAACGTTTATAAGCCATAATAGATCTTCCACATGCGGTCATGACCAACTAGGAAATAGATGGCAGGTTATCAACAACCACGTAAAGATACTCTGCACATGACAACATCACATAACCACATGACTCACCAAATGATTAAGTCATTCCAATACTTAATTACATGTACTAACAGTAACCATGCTTCTTTCTTATATTGCACTAGTGACCACAAGAGAAACTCAAAGCCTCAACAAGCACTAACATTCAGGGAAGACATATTGTCAAATATATCATCACCTTATCAGAGAAGAGGAAGAGAGAACACATAAGTAAACAAGACATAATGTGTTCATGCTCATGGGAATGTGATTATAAGGCTTGATCCAGAGTTCATAGATAAGGTGTTCATGTGTCTAGCAGTTGAAAATGTTACAGAACTGGATTTTGGTATTGCTCAGTGTGAGTATGAGAAAGATGTGGAAAAGGCAAAAAAGGTAATAAACAATAAGTGGCTCAAGACTGCTAGACCTAATTTGTCTAGATGGCCCAGAAGTTTCGCTAGAAGTGAATTTGTAGAAGAAGTGGGTGACTTGATAACTCTTCTCAGTAGAGTTAGGGGTCTTTCTTCTTCATCAACTTTTCATGAATGGATGTATCCATACATCAAGGTCATTCTTCAGGGTAAGAAGACTATCGCCTAGGGAGAGAAGATAAGTAATGCTCTTCATGAGCAGTTAACCAAACTATCAACTACTTCTAAGTTCTACATGACTTCCTATCTGGTGTACATAGCAGCTTCTATGAGAAGTTTCCCAGGCTTAACATCTGATGGGGACAAGAGAGTTGTACCTATTTATTAGTACTATCCCCAACTCACTTTGAAGGGTTCAATTCATCATTTCAGAAGGGTGAATGATGCCTTTGTTGTTTTCTTGTGCCTTTTTTACCCTCAGTTAGAGCAAAGAAGAGTTTTGGATGAAGCCTGGTCAGTGGTAAATGGTTATGGCTGTTTGTCTCTTCAATTTTCAACTTTTACATAACTCAGAGTTGGCTTTTATCAAGGTCATCCCTATATGCTTCCCAGATTTCCCTCTGATAAACTTGTTCTAATGGAGTTGGGTTGACAAATGATTATTGTCCATAACAAACAGATGGAATTGAAAAAGCCTGGATTTAGGTTTCCAATTGAGGTTGGTAGATATTCTATAGCAACTACTGCTAAGGTCAAGGTAATGGAAACTGAAATGCAGATGGTCACAATGAAAATGTTCAAGAAGAGACTCAGATTTGATTACAGGGGAGTGAAAGATAGAATAAAAAGAAAGACTCAATTTCGTGAGCCAATGGTTGAAGATATCTGGGCTTATTTGAGAACAAAAGAGGAAATCAGAAAGTTGGATTATAGCAAGTTGACTCTAAATCAAATTGAATATTTGGGTCTAGGTGATATTCCATAAGATATGGTGGATGATGAAGAGGTTCTCAATTCAAGCTATGTCGATCAGAATATTGCTAATTCTCCCTTGCCTATTGTACAATGGTCAAAGAAGGAGGTAACTTCTTTGTGGAAAAGGTTTGAGCCAATTCTGGCTAATACCAATCTGTGGCTTCAGAGCAAAGGTAAAGGTATTCCTTTGAAAGATTGCATAACTGGATCAGAAGAGGAAGTCTTAGAGCAAATAGGTAAGAAGGTTGAATTGAGGACAAAGAATAAAAGTGATACTCCAGGCACATCCAAGGTTTCCAAACCAAGGATCAAATTTGTGTCCAAAGGGAAAAAGGCCAAAGTTGCAGAGGAAAAGTCTTATGCTAAAGACATAGAAGTTGAAGAACAGGGTGTCAATGAACAAGCCACTGAGGAGATGGATATTGAGGATAAGTCTTCAGAAGAGAAAAGAGATGAACAGGAGAAAGAGACAGGAGAACGTCAGGAAGATTTACAGGATGAAGCTATGTCTCCACAAAGGGATGTGCCTATTTCAACTCCTGTGTTTGTTCTTCCTACTACCCTAGTGTAACCCATCAATATTCCATCTTCTAAGTCACCATCATCCTCAAGAACAATTTTTGATAATCCTCAAGTTGCCTTTGATAATGTTCTTCATTCTTCTAGATCAACTCCTAGTTTGTCCTCACCTTCCTATGACATTTGCCCCATGTGTCTATTTCAACTCCTATGTTTGTTCTTCCTACTACCCTAGTGTAACCCATCAATATTCCATCTTCTAAGTCACCATCATCCTCAAGAACAATTTTTGATAATCCTCAAGTTGCCTTTGATAATGTTCTTCATTCTTCTGGATCAACTCCTAGTTTGTCCTCACCTTCCTATGACATTGGTGATTCTACAATCTTTGATCATTTTGTTTTGGGTACTAAGCAAGTTTCAAATGTGGATATGCCAGGTGTTGTGTTTACCAATACTCCTCCTATCATTACTACCACAAGTGTGGGTACAGTTCCTCGTACACCAACAATGGGTTCTGATCCAAATGTTAGTACATCAGTGCTTCCTCCATGGCTTTCAGCATATACATCTAAGAGGAAGAAACAAGTCATCTCTCCAGATGACTTTGATTTTGGAAAATTGGTACTGGTGAAGGCTAAAACTCAAAAGAAACCTAAAACTCTTTCTTGGCTGCTGGAGGATAAAGGCCACAAATATGTGGAGATTGCTCAACCACCACAGGATGCCACTATTGAGAATTTTAGTATGAATGACTACACCATTTCTAGAATTGAACTTGGAAAGATCACGCATGAAAGTGCAAAAGCTGATATGCAATCTACAATGGATTCTTTGATCCAAAAGTTTGATCAAGAAAAAGAAATGAAGGACCACTACAAGGCAATGGCAGAACAGCTAGCTGCGGTGGTAAGGAAAATTACTCTGGCATCTGAGCCAATAACTCTTGAAGTTGTTTCTGTAGAAGATCCTATTTTTTAGAAGGTTGAGAAGACTCACCTAAAGAGAAAAGTGGTTGAAGAGTATTTGGAAAAGATGCAGGCACAAGGAGTGTCTCTTCTCACAGAAACAGCCGAGAAATCAAGTAAGATGGAGAAGATTAGAGCAGAGCTTGATCTAGTTGATACTATTACTTAGAAAATTGAATATCTGGATGCGAGCTACGAGAAGTGGAGTAAAATGAAGAAACTGAAGATAAATACTTTGATATCAATTGGTGTTATTCCAAATCATGATTCATATGTGGAAACTAAAGAAGCATTGACCTATCGGAGTAATGTTTTGAAAGACTTGATCAAATATTTGGAAAGCGCCAAGGAGCTAACTGAACAAAGTGATGTTAGTCTCTTGCATAAATTGGAGGAGCTTCCATGTAATTTGGTATCAGAGGATCATCATTTCCTTCTTGTAGATGAGATGATCCAAGAATTCAAAAATATGTTCTAGAAAGAATTTGAAGATAAAGCTTTCTTAATTTCTTCTATGGATAACATCTTGGATAATTAATTAACATTAGATAACCTCAATACTAAGTTAACTAGTCATGCAAAGGCCATCACCATAGTGAAGGATGCATTGATCAGGGCTCGGATGATCTTTAGGAACACTATCATTCTAGATAGTTTGGGGATGCAAGCAACGTCTACCATGTATGATGCTCATGTGAAGAAAGATGGCAATACAAGTTGATGCAGCTTTTCATAACTTAGTTTATTTTATATTTTCATATGTACTTTTCATTTAGTTTTGGACATATTTACATGTACTTTTCTCATATGTAATTACATGTAAAAATATAGGAAGTCCTAAGTCAATAAGGACTCTTATTTTTTAATAAGTCAAAGTAGTTAGGTTTTTCCTAAATTTTCTCAAGGCCTCTCCCTATAAATAAAGAGGGCCTCTATTGTAATATGGATCTTTTTGACAATTGAAGCGAAGCGCTACCATTTTTAAGAGCAATTTAAGACTTTGAGCTTATTTTGTAAATCAGTTTTCAAGCAATATAAAGAAGCAAGTTGGCATCCAATCTTTGTCTTGGAGCAAGTTTGTGGATGGTATAGAATTGTTCTTATGTCCTTTCTATCACATGATCTTATATGAATGTTTGAATTGTGAGCGTGAATATCAAGTGTTTGGGAGGTGATTCAAATCAAAATTTGTAGACTTTGTGCTGCTATTTCATATTTGAGATTAGAGTTTAAGTTTGTGAATGAAAAGTAATTTGAAGACTTTGGGCTGCAAATTATTGTTCGTGATCGTGTCATTTTACCTCAGCATATAGTGAAGACTTTGAGCTGAACTCTATTCTGAAATCTTTCATTTTCAATCGGCATAAGAAGCAACGAGAAACTTTGTGTTTTCGTGGGTTTCTTGGTTATCAACACAAGTAGGTACTTTCAAATAGTAAATATTTTTGAGTATTGTATTGAACATTGTAAACATCATTTCTGAAAAAAGAGAAATGGATGATATGAAATCACCCCAAAGTTAGTTTTAGTGTAAATAAGTTTGAAATAGTTAGGAAAGGGAACCTCCCCTTGCTGAGAGGAGAGAAATTTCTCATCATAGCTGTGGCGATATAACCATTTTGTTGTTAGTTAGTTAATGACAAAATATTCACCCAACATACCCAAACAAAAATCTTTTTTAAAATTAGAAAAAATTAATTAAATATTCAGTTGTACCATCTATGCATGGAAATTGAGATGGCACATAAATTGAGGTGGCACAAAAATTGAGATCACTCAAAAATTGAGACAAGTTTTTAAAAAGATGGCACAAAAATTGAGGCAATTGTATGATGGTATGGTTTTTTTATTGCACACAATTCAAACCCTAAAAATGCCCAAAATTTTCTAGTGTCTGATTTTAACGTTTGGACAGGTAATCTTAAGGTTTTGACACCTTCTAAGAACAATCGTGAGGTTTCTTTTGCACCAGGAATCACAATTCATAACCTCATGGCTAAAACCCTCTCAAATTCAACAAGAAACTGACAGATCAAATCTCTGATACCATGTTAAATTCCCAAAATCATCTGTAGTATTTCTTCTACAAAGAGGATTGCTTCAAAAAGAAAAATCTACAATGAGAGGTAGTATTACAATTAATACTTTCATGTGCATTAATTATTCACAAAAAAATAATACATAGTTATACATATGCATTTATCAAAAACAAACAAAGCAAAAAAGTAGATAAAGCAATCTTATCCTATGTGTTAAGATTGATAAGTTATAATAAAGGAAAATGTTTTCCTAATACACTCCCTGATTAACTTATGCTAAAGTGTAAATTATATAATTTTACACCATTTTTCTTGTGGATGAACATACTAGTAAACTAGCAATTTTATTATTATGTAGTCATTACAACCCTTCTATTAAATAAGATGGGAATTATATGCAGGAAAATTCACATCATTTGCAAATTCAAACAATGAGACGTACAAACCTTCAAGAAATCTAATCTAAGTGATCAAAAAGACATGCAAATTAAACACAAACCACCCAGATGATGTGATTCCTTGGTTTTCATTGTTGATTGCTTCACGATCTACAGCTATGACGATTGGATTGAAGAAGATAGATGGAGATTAGATAGAGGAAAGATTTGATGGATGATAGAGCTAGAAGAAATTTGGCAGAGTGATGGTGCTTTTAGAGTTAATCCATGTGAAATGGCATGAAAATGGGCTTATTTATAGACAAATGAGAGAAAATGGAAAGATAAAGTTTCCATTTCATGAGTGACAATTGAATTGGAAAGTTGCATTGTGCAACTTGAGAAAAGAAATGGAAAGTGGAAGAGTTCACTTGAGAGATAATTGGAAAGTGAGAGAAAAGAGTTGAGTGGTGGGTTGAGATGAAAATAGAAGGTAGGTGAGATGAGTGGAGAAGAAAATGGATTGTGATTAGAGTTAACTCGAGAGATAATTTAAGATAGAAATGGAAGGTGGGCAAAATCATAATTAAATTATTTAATTTATGATGCATGTGAGGATTAAAGATGATAAATTAAATAAA